>CAOLHI010000794.1:0-510424 GCA_948474755.1 Ctenosaura bakeri
TCTGTTTCTCTGACTGAAGAGAAAAGAAAAGGAAGGAGTTGTTTTAGATGCTGTTTACTCTTAGCCATAAATCCAAAAGGAAAAGAACATTCAGCTTCCAAGTTAGAAAAAGGAAGAAATTTCTATCCATGTGGAGGCATCAAACCTGTAATGATATCAGGCGAGAAACTCAGAGCACTGCTGCTCTCAGAGGAGCATACAAAGTGCTACAAACTTAGTAGAGATTTTCCATGCCACGTCAATTTACAGCCACCCCCTAGCAGTGTTCTGTTGCAGAGAGGGCACCAATGAGTGCTTTGTCTGTCCCTCTTGGCGGACTGATAATGATGCGGAGAAAAGAACTCAAATAAAAAGTTAGAGCAAAACTTCAGTGTGATTACTTACAGTCAGGAGGTCTGCTTTGGCAGGGCAGCAAATCAAGGAAATAAAAGAAGAGCACAGTAGTCAAGAAACAGGAATAGAGAGCCCCAGCATGGTTTGAGACAAAATCATTTCCAGACAGGAAGTCAACTTCAAGAGGAAATCACTTCTGGCATCTCAAAGGGGAGCAAAGTAAATGAAAAGCAGTTCAGACGCTGTATTTTAAATGTGAGAGCATGGTTCTTTACTTCCTTTGCATAGGACAGCTGGAAAACTGCACTCAGTGCTAGAGTTGAAAAACATTCTCTTGGCTGGAGCAGTACAAAAAGATCAAGTATGGAATAGGCAAGTTAATCAGCAATAATAAAGTATGTCCATTATTTTGAAAGCTCCTGTTTGAAAAGAGGAATGAAACTTACATAAATAGTAAACCAAGGAGAGGATATGATTTACACTGTGTAAGAAAAAAGTATCTAGAAACTGTTTCCCCACTTCTTCATGCTATCTAAATAATAGTTAAAGCAACTCTTTACACTTCAGTTAAGAGTATTCCTTTAAACAATGAATGATACCACAGATTTCTAGCTATTTACTTTTTTTGTGTTCATTTCATCAGGAGATGCAATTAAGTTAAGCTAAGCAACAATACTATCAATGATTGTTATTCAAAGGCTTCAGTATGGTTCAAAGTCCTTCAAATCTCTAGTGAGTTGTCAGATAGAACATAACCTACAGAAAAAACAGATAATAAAAAAATCTGCTGCTACTAAGACAAATTTATCAACTCACTTTTTGTTGTTCAGTTCATAGTTCTGACGCTATATTTTATTTCTAGGCATGCCTGGTGATTCTATAAATTTATTTTCCTTCAATCAATAGTGCTCATGCCAAAGATACTTTACTGCAAGAAGCATGCAATAAGGGGGAAGCTATTCAAAAAGAGAAGAAGATATATATCTGCATTAGGTGTTCATAACTAGGCTGCACATCCTGATCTTTGAGATTTTATGGAAAGTCCATATTTGCACATTTTAGTGAATTTCATAATTTAACATATCAATGATTTGAGTTAGTTGCATTTTGCTAGCTGCTTATTTATTCATGCGGGTAACTATGAGTTACAGAGGAAACTTAAGAAGGCAACTTTCTGATTTTCAAACCTGACAGAATTTGAACAAATATCTTTGGCAACTGTATTAATTTTACAGTAATATGATGCACTTGGGACTATCCTTGGAAGTTAGCCAAGAAAATAATTTACTTTAAATTTGTTTTTAATATTGTAATTATTGTTTTGTTTTTTACCTGTTGAGTTTTTTGTATTCCACCTCAGTGAGTTTCAGCAGGGAAGTACAGAAGTACCTTATGCCCCACATAAGTATTCCATAAAATATATAAAGGTAAAATTACCTAAAATTATCTTCATGTGCAGATTTGCATGGAAGAAGAACCAGGTAATTTTACTAAAACTTAAGTGCCATATTGTTTTTTAAAAAGTTATTCTTACTGATCACTCTCTGGCATAGTGTCTGCTAAATTTTTGATTTTAACACGATGTTATAGTTTATCATTCTAGTGACTGTAAACTACCTTAAGATCTGGGTAGTATGAAAATGTAAACAAGTCTGTTTCCAAAAATTATTTTCTCACTCGAGATGTAAGTGAATAGATATATGTAGGGCAGACAGTATGAACAAAGATTAGATGTTTGTATTTTTACAGCAAAAGATTAAGATTTATGCTTAGCTTTTCCTTTCTATTCTGTAAAAATTGCTTAATTGTGAACTGGCAATTTTTAAGTTCACACTATTGAATTCTGAATATGGATGAGATTATTAGAGAGATATGACATATAGAAACTTACCATCAAGTCTATTTGGAATATTACCGAAGATCTGCACAGCTAGATCAAAAGAATTATTTTGCAAGGCTGAAAAAGTATTCATCCCCCCCCTGCCCACTTATTAAATGGTCAAAGGATCTTACTCATGAATGCACAGCTTATAGATGGCAACTGTGAACAGATTCTTTCTGATTATCTGGTCAGCTTATATGTGTACATATGCTTAGCACACCATTCTATCTTAAGTGCATCTGCTTTCAAAATTGTTTTCCCTTTCTTTTTTCCTTCTTTCTTTTGTATTTGTAGTTTTTTTTAATGTCATGATAAAACCATAGAAACCAATTATTAAAATGTATTCAATATATTTCTCCAGAATGCTGGAACTAACTAAACCATTGAATGAAATTACAGTATGACTTTCACTACTTACTGAAAAGTATAATAGCATATAAATCATAGTGAACAACATGAAATTATTTAATTTGATACAATGTAGAGACTGGGATGCAAGGACCTATTTTAGGGACGCCCAGTGGGATAAGAGTATTTTCTATTAACAGCAGGCCCCCATGCCATATACATCTACATTTCAAAGTTCCTTCAGTTTTTTTGTTATGTGGTGTAGGAGACTGCCATTATGGAGAAACACATGACCAACATTTTCTTAGGCATGTGGATTTAATTATACAGTTCTTGGGCTCTTGGCTATGGAAAAATAGGACAGAATTTGACATATGAACATAAGTTTCTGGAATGTACCAAAAAGACATAAATCTAAGTTCCATTTGGTAAAAGCAGAAGATGCAAGTTATTCTGAGCGTATTTAAAATAACTGTACAGTAATATTTAGTTGTAATGTAGAAGGAGCAGCAATTGATTAATATTTTAACTACGAAAACTGAGTTTTAAAATGTTAAGCAAACCCATTCCTTCCACATTATAATTACCAACATAGTTATGACTGCACTTAAAAAAAACCCCTGTCATCAGAGGAATTCCCATATTTTGCCCTTTACAAATGCCCAGCATTAATGGGTAGCAATAATAACATCTTTACTATCTCTACCACTGTCACTGTATATAGCAGGAAAACTGAAGTTGAAGAGGAATGACCTGCAAAGTCACAGAACAGATTTATGGCAAAAGTGGCATTAAATTAGGTTTCCTGGATGCAAATAACTTTTTATTTATGTATGTCAGAATTCAAAATTTCACACAGCAAGCTCTACATATACAGCAGGACCTATTAGACTTCCTTTTGGAAGTATCCTGTGCTGCCTGAAAGGCTTCTCCTAAAACTTGGAAATATTTTTCCTCCACACTTAATCTGGACAGGACAAGTAAGTGTAAAAGCCTTAGTTACATACAGTGAAGCACACATACATACCTGAAAGACAATTTAGGTCCCAACTTTAAATTAAAAGGAGGGGGCACTTTTACACTGAGAGCCAGGCTAGATTATTAAACTGTTTAATACAAATTTTATTATTTTCCTATGCTTCTTTCCACAGCAGGCAGTTAAGGGGCTGAAGCCCAGATCCACATTCTTTGCTCTCAACTCTGACCTAATTGGTTACTGAGAAGATTGAGACTTTGTTCTGATAACTCACTCTAAAACAGAAGAAAAAACTGCTTATGTGAAGAGTGCAATGGAAGAGCCACGGACATCTACAAATAACAGCTTGTGTAGAAAATGATTTGTAGGCTCTTGACAAAATTTAGGCACACACTAGTAAACCATGTATACAGCCACATTCCACACAAAAATGTTTGCTGCAAGATATGATGGCAGAACACTGCTATGTCCTTCAACAATGATGTGCTGAATTCAGACTTGCCCCTTATGCATGAATGGCTTCAATCCACAAAGGGAGCCAGGATGTACCAAAGGCTTCCCACTGAAGGAAGGGAATGGCAACAATTTTCTCAGATTTTCCTTTCAGGCCTCATATCACCTTCCTTGCTGTTCCAGAGGATACTCTAGCACTGCAGGAAGGGAGATGATGAGGACTGCAGCTGGAATTGAAGAAAGTTATCATCTCACTCCCTACCTCTAGCATCATAAGATGCCTGTACCTGTACCAATGTATGGAGCTGCCCTGTGACACCACCCTGCCAGAAGAAATATTCTTTAAAAGGGATTTTTAATGAAGGGATAACAACTCTATAAAACATAGTTGGGAAGTCTGTGGCTTCCAGATGCTGTTGGATGACAAATCCCATTCTCCCAGAGGTTTGCTAAGGCTCAAAGGAATCCAGCAACATTTGGAAGACTACAGGAGTTCCACACTCCCTACTATAAAAACTGTTAAGTTTTTCAAATTATATATCTTGACTAATTAGGAGTGAAATTTGAGATTTTCACAAAAAGGCTGCTTGAAAGTGACAGGACCAGTAAAAAAAATCCACTTCACAGAAGGCCACCTGACAAAGCAAAAACAAGTTGTTTACTTGTTACTGTGGTTCTTCAAGTGGTCATCTGTGGACTCATACAAATGGGTTTACTACACAGGCGCGGTGAATCACAGAGACCATGAAGAAAAGACAAATAACACAGCCAAGAACTTGAACACAAGGCAGAAACGTACTCAGAGTGCCAGGAAACAAAACTGCTCCTTTCAAACCGTTGTTCTCTTCCTCATTCCACAAACCATGGCAGACCCTCTCACCTTAGTCACTTTCTCTGTGCTCTTTCAGGATTATCACTCAAACATTCACTCTCTTCCCCTACTAGACCACCCTTGAAACACACTATAGACATCCAGAAAACACTTGTACAGTACAAAGAACACATGTTCATGTAAATCTGCTACATTTTCTCACTCCACCCATCCCATCCTAGTTCCTTCCCTATTTCCTATCTCCTTGCTTTATCTTCTGTCATAAGTTGTATTCAGTGCCACTAACCAACCTGGAGGACTTCAAAGCAAAGTCCTAGCTTTTGCCTACCATCTTTTATCTCCTCAGAACATCCCTAGATTAAAGTGGAGCTCAGATTTTTGAAAACTTGCAGGGCTGTGGGTATCGGGTGGGTGCCCCATTAGCTGGAGCATCCACAAACACCACACTACTGGGCCTAAACTAAAAAGAAGCATTCAAGAATACAAAGAAGGAGGGTATATCTTTTCACAAATTTATTTCATATTGAAACTCATCTGTCAATCAAATGGAAATGGAGAAGAAAGCTATTTCAGAAAATGGGTAAAATGACAGAAGAGAGGGAGAGATTATCAATCAGCAAGGTTCTCTTCTGAGGGTAACATACAGGACAGGAAAATAAGAGATCACGGTCCATCCTTGTGATTATTCCTCAGGAACATCTACATCTCCTTAACTTTTTGCATATGCTGAATAGCTACTGTAATAAACTATTAAAAGAGTCATAATCAGATATGATCTTTCATGACTTTATTATAGCTATTGTGATATAGTCAAAAATAACCACAAATGCCACTGAATTACATTACTTTTTGCTGTTCAGGCCAGAAGATATCCAGGAGTGGGCCTTTAAGAATGGAATCATCCCACAGTTTGATGCTGTCAACTTTGTGCCCCCATTCTGAATTTTGCTTCTTGAATCCTAAAATGTTTGTTAACATTCCAGGGACTTGGTCTATTTATGTGACTGATTTCTTGCTTGTTCCCCCTAAAAAATGAATGTGCATCATCATAATCTGTGAATAAAAAAAATGCTTTATTTAGATGAAACTCTGTTACAAGACCACTTTTTTTTCTTAAAGGTACACAGTGTAGTCACCTGTTCTGTTACTGTATATTATACATCAATGGCACAATCTAATCCAGTTCAAGTGTAGTGCTGCTGCACAGAAGATCTTCATTAACCTCACAAACAGCTGTTTCCTTGTACCCCGACCTCCATGTGCCTAAGGGGTACAGGGCAGTGCAAGAGGCCATAAACAGGTAGTCATTCACACTTTCCATATTACTTTCCAGCAATTACTCTTGCTTGTGTTTTTTGGGTGGGAGAGAACAGGGCTTTACTGAGCTGAATGGAATCCTCTGTGAGCTACCACCATGCCAACAGCTTGACTGGGCAGTATCCACAGCTTCAACAAAAAATTAGTAGATAAAAGATTTTCAAAACTCTGAAGCACTACTGAATGGTTAACAAAACATTTTTATGTACATTCAACATTTTTCTGTATATTAGTATGAACTTAAGGATGCATCAACTACACTAAATGCATAGGGACCAATGCAGGCATCCTGCCAATTTTGTTAGAATACTACTGTATTTGAACTGAAAAGTTTTACAGATTCTTTGTTTATGAGTGTGCATCTTTGTGAACAAGCTCTTATTCCAATAATGAAAAATACTATAAATATCTGTGCTACAAAACACACCATCATGCAGCCTGTTTTCATTGACAGTTTAATGTATCTTTAGAACTGTGTTATCCTATCAAAAGATCTGAAATCACTGTCTACTGATGAAACTCAAAAACAGACAATACTTTTCTACTGTTTTACATTGTGTAACATTCTGCTTAAAATGAGAGCTCTGCAATAATACAGAACTGGCAAATAGAAAAAAATCTGGTTTCTCAGTAGATCTGTAAGTAGATATTTTTAAAGTAACTTCCCTGTCACATTTGTTTTTTTTTTAAGACATGCTACAATATGAGAATTAATCCAATTGTCTTGAAAGTACTGTTTTATCTTAAGACACATCACAATGAACAGACATTGTACAACAATACTGTAATAGAAGTATAAAACATGCACAAAGCCATGTGTTCTGTTACCTTTGTGTAAATTACTGGAATGCACTCTGTTACAACTGTTTGCTAAATGGAGTTTAGATTATATTAAAGCATAAATAAATATCAAAATAAAAGGTCAAATGACTATGCTATGATTAAACTTACTTTTTTGCTTTACAAAACTGAACAAAATTTGATGTTCATGCTTTTTCTAAATTTCAAAACAGGCATTTTTAGATTAATAATGAAGTCCTGTTTTAACATTATGACATTTCCTATCTATTTCTTAAAATATGTTTGGCATTATGATCATATATACTTGAATAATTTCTTTATCTCTAAATAGATAGTGAATATGATTCTGTTATGAACCTCAAGTGAAAAATTAAGATCAGGATTTTAATATAATTTTTTCTATAACAAATATTGTAGGTATCATCACTTCTTGTTTGCCAGACACAAACAAGATGGTTGAGTATGAAATCAGAAATCATGACATCAGAAATTATGCTAGCCTTGAGAACATTCTGTTTCTCCATGGAAGTAAGATGAAGGAGGATTTACTAGGTGGTGTTCAAAGCCACAGAATATTCCAAAATTTATCACAAATGTACAAGAAAACATTCACTTTGAAAAGGACTATAACAGTCACACAGTTTATGCTGCAGTACTAGACTGCAAAAGACACCTTTTCTTATTTCTGTACATCACTGCTAGAATTAACTATATGGGACCTGTATATTAATTAGACACTTATTTCAGCTATTATATATGGCTATACGAACTACCACATGGCTGAATACAGAGAGCTACAAAACAATCCTGGTGTATCTGTTGTTCTTCTAATTAGAATTAATTAAAATGAAAAGATTGAGATATTAGTTTACCTGATGTATATATTAATAGAGATCATAGGTAGCTAGAATAAAAGATTGCATATATGAATAAAGCTGTTTCCTAAACTGCAGTTCTAGGTACCATGTGGTCTTTGGATGTCTTAAATTTTTTTTTTTTTTTTAAAGAAGTGTCCATTTTCCACTCATTTCTTCTCTCAGCACAACCTTGAGGGTATGCCCAGGGCAGTGTGTGGTGGTCACCACTCTTTATTTTACTGACAGAGGTAGTTTGATCAGCAGAATGACAACAATGGATCCAACCCATTTCCTGTATATGAATTAAAAATGGGAAGCCAAGCAAAAACTTTAAAACCAATCCTGATCAGTTGGATGAAACAGGTTATGTACAATGCATGATACACTGCAAAATAAGACCACAATAACAGAACACATGGCCTTTTCTTGGCTTTTTCTCTTGTGTATTACAATATTTACAACTGAGCAAGTCCTATCACATATACAAAGCAGTTTCAAGAGATGTCAACACATTTATACAGATACAGTTTAAAACTTGTACAACTATAAAAACAGAAACATTGAACTAGCATCTCTCAACAATTCAAGTTATTTACATTCAACACAAAGACCACTTAAATCTGGCAGCCACTGGGTTATCATAAAGATTTTTACAAAATGAATAAATTATTTGTGCATGTGATGTTTTTTCTACTCAATATTAGCGCATACATGCAAAAAGATTTAGGAGTGAACATTACTAGAAAAATAAATAAAATAAATAAAATGTAAGTAGGAATTTACTGTTCCCTGCTATAGCCATAGGTAGACTGTAGATGAAACACATGTAGACTGTAGAACATGTAGACTGTAGATGAAGCAGGTAATAAAAATGTATTCATATGTCTAGTATAATGTTAGAAGACAACATCAGTAGTCTTAAGAACATTATTTAAATGTGATCTTACTGATACAATTATTACAATTATTACAAAATCCTTTTCTGACACGAAAACAAAAACAAGCCCTTAAAAGTGGAAGAAACTTATTTGAATATATAGAGCTTAAAATAATGAAATAAAATAATGAAATCCTGCAGTGCAAGTGAGAGAATTGGGCTTCCACTCCAGTTAAACACAGCAGGTATTAATTCTGCCAGAATAAAATGAAGATGAGACAAGGCAACAAAAAAGGTTATAAAGAAAAGCAAGGAATATATAGCCAAGTTTAATCCTCATAGTAAAGACAAAAAATGAGTTCTTCTTCAGGACATGATACAGGCAGTGATTCATTTTGATCCTGCACACAGAGAGGTCAATATCTGAGTGTAGATTTTCAAGCAGTTTAATATTATATTAATGCAATGCTTGTATATTCCACACCTAAAAGAATGTCATAAATGCAGTATGTTTGAGAGCACTAGCCACAGAAATCAGAATGGTGATACCAGGAAATGGCCCTATTTTTCATTTTTTTAAAAAAGAATTTTAAAATTTGTAAATTCTCTCTTACAAATGAAAACAGACTGATCTGATTTTAGCTGAAATATGTACAACTAAATTTGTACTAAATTGAACAGAACAAAAGGATACTGAAACAGAAGTGTTAAAAAAATTGGGACTCCAACACAGTATGAATTTTCAATTTAACAAAAATGGTTCTTAAATCATAGTTAGCTGCTCTTGCAATTTATCAGAAGAAAGAGAATTAAAAGTTTGTTTTGTAATAGAAACATGCTGTATTAATAAACAGTACATGCATGGTCAACAAATTACAAATTACAAGCCTGTGTCTCCATGTAAATATCCGAACTTATAAGGGTAACCATGATTTTGCTGTGACTTATGTTTATTAGCTGAATGTTTACAGGTAAGGTCTTTTATTTCCTTACAAAAAGTAAGCTCATTTTCACTTACCAGTACTTGACAAATGTAATGTGCTATAAAATTACACACCTGTATCTGCTAATGTATTCATTATTTGGTAGATACCTAAGATTCTATTTAACAGAGTCTGTGGAGGAAGGAGCAGCAAGCATTGTGTCATCTGATCTGTAATCTTTTCTAGGATGAAAGTGAGGACTACGTGCATATCGAGGTTTCAAAGTCATTGATGAAGGATGACAAAAATTCCTCCTCACAGAGTGTACTCTTGTTTCCTAAAAAAAAAGAAAGAAAGAAAAGAAAGGAAAGAAAAAGAAAATGAAAAAATATACATTTCAACAGAGTATTTTTATTATACTTACTATATTCTAAGCTAATCTGCTATATATTTTGACACAATTTAAAAAGTAAAGTGAACAAAAAGCAAACAAACAAACATACGCTTGTAGAGAAAGAGGCACCTCCACCACATAGGAAGTCCTCATGTGGCCTGCCAACTTTCCTTCTGCTCTTATCTGTAAGGGACAAGAAATTCTCCCCTTGAGTGAGCCTTTTTAAAAGTCCTCATTTTGAAGTCTCACAGTAGTATGTTTGCCATCTGGGGGAGAGGCAGACTGACCTTCCTTTTCCCCAACTGTAATATGAATATAAACAAAGGCTACATTGGAACTAGCAGCAGGATTCATCATTACCACCTGAAGAATGCTGAAATTCCTTCTATGAATGTATTTCAATACAATCTGAAAAACAGAGATGGCTATCTTTTTTAACTGTTTGTAATTCTGTAAACGAATTACTGGTAAGCAATTTATTTAAACAGGATGTGCCACATTGAAGTGATAATTAAAATACTGTAACATGTGTATCAATCCACTGCTTCTCCAATCCTCTTATTTTCTGTTAACTACAAGAGAAAAACAGTATATTTTCCTATCTGAGCAGGGTACTCCTTTGTATTTATAGGCATATCTCAGTTAACATAGGCCATTTCCACCCCATACTGTTATCATGCTATTATTCTACTTTCAGCATCCTATGGAATCTGGGGGATTTGCAGTTTAGGGCGGGGCCTTTAGAATTCTCAGCCAGAGAACTCTTGGGTCTCAGTAAACTACAAACCCTAGAATTCCACAGGATGTTGAAAGTGGAATAAGAGCACTATAACAGTTTAGGGCTGAAATGGCCATAATCTCTGACAAAAATGTTCCTTTTTATAAAGTTTTTAAAAGTCATTTTAAGCCCTCTTTTCCTTATATTCTGTCTAGTCTTGGGGAGAGGCAGGTAACAAGTAAAAATAACAGTAACAACAACAACAACAGCAGCAACAACAAAACAACAATAATACCACATCATCATCATTATTGGCTGCATTGTGCATTTAGCAGCATTGACATCAAGAGTATCAGCAGCACTGGCATCAGGAGGAGGATTGTGAAGGAAGGCTGGAGAAACACAGACTTTTGTTTTCAGATTGCGGGAGTTTGCAGTAAACAATACAATAATGCTTGAGCTGGAAGAGAATGAGACTCAAGTAGAGCTGATCTTACAGGAACTGCATGTGCTTGTCTTCTACAGGCCAAATAAACAGCAACTGACTCCAGAATTGAGGAGTTGGTACTTACATGAACAATCATTCTGGGATGACAGGAGGAGCAATCCACAACGCATGGGTTGATCCTCGCGCCAGCAGAGTCAGGAGCCGTCCTCGAGCTAGATGAAAACCGTTAACGGACTCCAGTCCCTCTCCAGCCAGTTTCCTTTCTCTAGCGTACCTAAAAACTTTTCTACTATGCTCCACCACTCCATATGTTTAGCCTATTGCTTTTTTTTTTTTAAAGTGGTCGGCATGGATTGTCCTCCTGTCATCCCAGAATGATTGTTCACGTAAGTACCAACTCCTCATTCTCGGGCTGACAGGAGGATCAATCCACAACGCATGGGACCTTCCCAAGCTTATTCATGGGTGGGATATTTACACCACTGCTTGCAGTACCCGGCGCCCAAAGGCTGCCTGGGCCGAACTGTATTTGTCAAGTTTGCAATGCTTGATGAAAGTTGTCGCCTCCTTCCATCCAGCCGCACTGCATACATCCTCCAAGGAACAGGAGGAACTGTAAGCCACCGATGTTGCCATTGACCTTGTAGAATGAGGCCACACATTCTGTGGCCGTGGCTGTTTGCATAGTCATAACAGATAAATATGCAAGTCTTTATCCATGCTGCAATAACTGTCTTACTTGCCCTTTGACCCAATGTCTTTGTCTGAAAAGACAACAGTAATGCCTCAGAACGACGGAAATCTGCGGTCCTTTTTATATATGCCTTTACAACCCTCCTGACATCTAAGTTGTGCCATCTTTTTTCCAATGGATGAGTTGGCTTTGGACAAAAAGTAGGTAAATGTATTGTTTGTTGCTTGTATGCTGAAGGCAAGCATTTAGGCAGAAAAGAAGGATCCAATGTCAAAGTAAGTTTATCCCGTTCAAACTTACACAAGCTTTCATTTATTGACAGACCTGCTAACTCTGACACCCTTCTTGCTGAAGTTATAGCCAGCAGAAAAGCAGTTTTGAATGATAGTAATCTCAACGAAGCCTCTTTCAAAGGCTCAAACGGTGGTTCTGTCAAGGCATTCAACACCAGGTTTAAGTCCCATGACGGAAACCTGTGAACAGTTGGAAAAGAGGATAAAGTAGCTCCTCTGAGAAAACGTTTGATATGAGGATGCTTAGTCAAAGAGTCCCCATCGTCTGACAGAACTGATGATAATGCCGCCACTTGTCTTTTTAAGGTATTAGGGCGATATCCTTTCTCCAATCCATCCTGTAGAAACTGCAGTATCTGTGGCACACTTGCTTCTGAACGTGGAATGTTATTCTCTTCACACCATTTACTGAATATTTTCCATGTTCTATCATAAACCTTTATAGTTGATTCTCTACGTGAACCTAACATAGTTCTAACCACATTCTCTGCATATCCATGCTGTGTTAAACACTGCCTTTCAATCTCCATGCAGCCAGTTGCAGCCATTCTGGATCTGGATGACTCACTGGGCTCTGCATTAATAGATCCGGTCTCAAAGGTAATCTCCACGGAGGCCCCTGTGCCAATTCCAGGAGCAACGGGAACCACGGTCTCCGTGGCCAGTGTGGAGCCACAAGCACCATCGATGCTTTCTCCATACGGACCTTTAGTAAGACCCTTTGTATGATTCGAATTGGCGGAAAAGCATAGTGTGTCCCTTGAGGCCACTTTGCGGACAATGCATCGTGGGCCTCTGTTCCTCCTTCTCCAGTAATAGAAAAATATCTTTTTAATTTGGCATTTTCTCCAGTGGCAAACAAGTCCACTTGTAAAGGACCAAAAGATCTTTCTATCTCTCAAAATACCGCGTCGTTCAGAGACCATTCTGCTGGATGCAAACAATTTCTGCTCAGAAAGTCTGCCTGTACATTCAATTCCCCTTTCAGATGCACAGCCGTAATTGATGTCACATTCCATTCTGCCTACCTGAACAGGCGAGTCGACTCCTGTACCAGGGGTGTCGAGTGTAAACCGCCCTGCTTGCAAATATATGCTTTTACCATCATGTTGTCTGTAAAAACCTTCACATGCCGATCCTTCACTAAGTAGGCACACTTCTGAAGGGCCAGACGGACTGCCTTCATCTCCAGGTAATTGACGTTGAAGCATCTGTCCAATGCCGTCCAACATCCCTGTACCGCATATCCTTCGCAGTGGGCACCCCAACCGGAAAGGCTTGCGTCTGTTGTAATATGGATCATGTCTTGTTTCTAGAAAGGAACTCCCGCATTCACATTCCTGTCCTGCAGCCACCAATTCATTTCAACTCTGACATGATGTGGCACCTCTACCTTGTAATGCCTTCTTGTAGCTATTGACATCTGATGTCCCATCAGTAGTCTCTGTAATGGCTTCAAGTGGAAACTCCCCCATTCCACTAACTGTGTTGCAGAAACTAGGAGTCCCAACACCTTCGCTAACCTCATTAAGTCTACAGACTTGCTTCGACTCAAACTGCGAGCTGCCTGCTGTAAATTTGTTAACCTCTCTCTCGAAAGGAACAATCTCCCTTTCGATGTGTCTATAATTGCTCCCAAGTGTGGTAGTACTTTTGTTGGAGTCAACATGCTTTTCTCTTAATTTAGCAGGAAAACGTAACCTGTCAAAGTCTGTATTGCTAAATCCAAATCTTTGCGTAATTTGTCCTGCGAATGTGCCTTCAGCAGGATGTCGTCTAAGTATGGGTAAAGATTCACCCCCTGCAGCCGCAGGAAGGCTATTAACGGTACCAAAACCTTGATGAAAACTCTCGGTGCTGATGCCAGACCGAAAGGTAAAGCCTTGAACTGGTAATGACCGTCCTTGTAGTTGAATCTCAAGTATCTCCGGTCGTCTAAGCACATGGGAACATGGAGGTATGCCTCCTTGAGGTCTATTGATGCCATGTAATCCCCCATAAGCAGATTTTCCTTGATGGTCTGCAAAGTTTCCATTTTGAATTTTCGATGTTCCACAAACCGGTTGAGATACCGAAGATTCAATACCAGCCTGTATTTGCCGTTTGGTTTTGGCACTACAAAGAAAACTGAGTACACCCCCATTTTCCTCTGAAGTAAGGGAACCTCCTCTATAGCCCCTATAGTTATTAAATGCTCTATTTCCTGACATATCACCTGTTGTTTGTCTTTTTCTTTTGGAACTGGAGAGGGAAGAAATCTGTCCTTTGGACTTGTATGTAAGAACACATGATAACCCTGTGTTACCACCTTCAAAACCCATTGGTCCGATGTTATTCGAGACCATCGTTGTCCATAGGCCAGAAGCCTTCCCCCTACTTTCTGCTGTTGGTTGTCAATATTGGTTCTTTCCTCTCTTGGGATTGCTCCCAAGCTTCCCTTGTCCTTGTCTACTGTACTGATATTGTTTTGCGAGTTGTGGTCTTTGCCTATTCCATTGGTACCTTCCAGCTCTATATTCAGAGCCTCTACCTGCCGATCCATATGATCTTCATCCACGAAAGGAATAACTAGAATTTCTGTAAGATCTTTCTCCTTTTTTCCTTTGAAGTGTGGGCATTACCTGCTTTTTCTCTTTTGCCTCTACTAATACCTTCTCCAAAGCCTTTGTACGAAACAGCAAATCTCCCTGGAACGTGACAAAAGCCAAGTTATTACAGGATTTAGGGTCTGCCTCCCAGTGACGCAACCACAAGGATCGCCTTGCTATCGTTAACCAATTAATGTTTCTTGCAGCATATGTTGTTGCATCCAGAGCCGCATCTGCTACGTATTTTAGCACTCTCTGTATGCGTTCCACTGCCTTCCTCAATTCCTGCATGCTCAGGTCCTGAGCTTCCAGTATATCCTGAGCCCACAGAACTGCTGCTCTAGCAAACATTGAAGTGGCTGTGGAAGCCTTAATAGTCAGTGCCGCTGCTTCATGAGCCTTCCTAAGTGATGACTCTGCCCTTCGCTCATCTACCTCCTTGAACTGGGTGTCTCCCTCTTTTGGGACAATGGCCCCCGAAACTAAACCTGCAATCGGAGCATCCACGGGGGGCACCTTGAGGAACTCCGTTTCTTTCTTTGTAAAGGAATACAACTTTTGTCCTGATGACCAATTCTTCCTATTATTTCCTTGGGCAGACCACTCTGCCATAATTTCTTCCTTAAACAAATCTGGCATGGGTATATCCATACCCTTTGTCTCCCTTTTTCTAATTATGGCAGCCAGCCTGCACTCACTGCTATCTGTGTCATTTGCTACATTCTCAGTCATCAAACCTAATGTTATAAGCACTCGCTTTAAAGTACCCTTAAAATATTGTGACTCAAACATTCTGTCCGTTTCTGGCTTATCATCTAGTTCCTCATCTGAAGATTGAGTTCCCTTATCTTCCCAATCTACCTCTTCCTCCTGAACCATTTCTTCATCAGTTAAATCTACCTCCTCAGATATAGTTTGTAGTGGCTCTCTATGTGGTGGAGTATGCACTTCCTTTAAGTGTTCCTTCCTTTTACTTGTGCATGGCACCTCTGCCTGGACCATTTTCCTCTTCTTTGCCTGGTGAGTCTGTACTGTTTCCTCCTGTATTTTCTCCCTAGATGCCTGCAGTATTTCTGAGTGCTTTATGTTGTGACTTAACTGCTGATGAGTGTTAATTTGATTACCAGGCAGCCGTGTATTATGAATTAATTGATTGTTCCAGTTCATCATAGCTAACATTGCTAATTGGTCCCTATATTCAGCTGTTTGTACTGTCATTGGGACCCTCGGAGTGGCCATCACTGTTTGTAACTGTGTTGCCACTGCCTCATTTATCATGAGCTGCATCTCATTTCTCATATTTCCAAATGAGTGCTGCCTCTGCCAAGGCTCCACATGCTCTTGCACTTCGTGTCTCTGCTGTGGAACATTTGCCAGTCATCCTGTCATGAACTGAGTAAGCTCAGCAGGCAATCCTATATGTTCCGGTCCCTGAATACCCGGACCTGCTAAACGCGGTTCCGGTGTAACAGACCCCGCTGCTCTGTGCGTGTCTGCAGTTGAGCCAGCTTTGAAATTTGTGCTGTCAGTTGTATGAGCCGCCACACCCAACATGGCTTCCATACCCTCTGTGGGCGTGGCTTTCTCTGTCGATGCCACACTTAAGATGGCTGCCGTCTCTCCTGGAGGAGTGGCCTTCTCTCGGGACGCCATTTTGGAATCCTTCTTTCCAAGATGGCGTCCGGAGCCCTCCGTGACTCGTTTCTTACTACTGGTAAGCAATTTGGAGGTTTGCTTATCCCCGGAGTCCTCCAGCCTTTTTACCTTTTTCTCTGTTTTTCCTTTTTTCTCTGTAGCCTTTTTTACTGCGGCTACTTTTAATTCGTCGGCCTCACTCTCACTGGAGGACATAAAAATCTTCTGGAGCTCTGCAGTTCGGTCGTCCGGAACGATCCGCTGCACATTAATTTTGTTTCTATTTGCTCCATTTTCCTCATCCATGACCTGCCTGCTGGCGGTTTTCTGGACGGGATTTGCTCTTAATGTGTCCGAGCCCAACATTTCTGTGGTGCTACGAATCACCTCCTCTGGCAACACTTTGCCATTTCCATTCCGCTCTGTCTTTCTTTCCGAAGTCATTCTCTTTTTAATTCTCCTACTCTTCTATACTTCTCTCTCTATTTGAATCTAATTAAGTGTTATTTTGCCGGAGAGGGACAAATAGACGTCTGCTGTCACACAGGAGAATTTTAAAAATGGTTGGAGAGGGACTGGAGTCCGTTAACGGTTTTCATCTAGCTCGAGGACGTCTCCTGACTCTGCTGGCATGAGGATCAACCCATGCGTTGTGGATTGATCCTCCTGTCAGCCCGAGAATATTTACTGAGCATGTGGAAAAGTGGAAGGTAATCAAAGAGAGCAGAGCAAAGCAAAGCAATGCAAACTAAAGCAAAGCAAAGCATGGCAAAGCAAAGCAAAAGCAAAAACAAAAACAAAACAAAAACAAAACTGAATGCACTTCAGAAGCAGCTTTCAAGTGATTTCTAAATGACTCATTTTTTTTTGCAAGATTTACCAGACTTTCTTGTTTCATTTCACCCATGTATATTATCAATTCTTAATAAAAAGTTTTCCGACACATGTACTGCTCTTCTTTTTTGTCGTATGGGAACCTGTATCTATTTTTTATGTTATTTTTGCTTTTGGTAACAAATTCTCTGTTAAAGAAGTTATGCCTAGGAACACACCTCCATGTGGTTATCTTCTCAGAGATCTAGACACAGACAGAAGAGAAACCAAACCATTTTTCAGTTGGGTTAGAAAGTGTGACCTAGACTTGGAAATTAAGCCTTTGAGCAAAAGGGAAGCCAAAGACCTGTGTGTGTATAAAAGTTTCTTGCTTGTATATTGAGTGGAGCTATAAGAAACTGGTTAAATACCTTCAGAGGTTCTGTACTGCTTGGAATTATTTATGACACCCAATATCTTTTCCCTGTTTGTTATTTTAATAAAGATCACATTATATTTTTATAAATTCTGACTCAGTAGAGTACTTTTCATTAGTTTTAATCAATTAGTAACATGCTACCACAGATCAGTAAATCATTCTGAATAACAACTGTGAGACTTTCCCCTTTATACACTAAGGTGGTGGTTTTAAAGGGGAAAGTGGGGTTGTAAAGGATGGGGGCAGGGTGCTATAGCAGCCTGAAAGGAAGCTGCCACTCCAGTCTGGGAGAAAGAAAAAAAGGCCTGGCCCCTCCACACACCAAAACAGGACTCTTCATTAATCACAGGTAATTAGAATGCAAAAGTAGGAAACAGAAAAGAATCAGAGATTGTAGGAAATTTTGGTTTGGAATCAAGAAATGAAGTATGAGATGGACTGTAGGAGACATCCCCTGATGGTCACTATAGAAATCAAACAGACTACATAACAGGAAGCAAAAGGTGGAAAAGCTCCATTTCCCCAGCAAAAACAAGATCGGGAGCAGATTGTGGCACAGGCCATGAACTGCTAATCCCCAAAATCAGAACACTAAACCAACCATCTTGCCAAAATGCAACCTGAAAAACTTCCCCACAGAATTTAAAGACACTGTAAAAAACAGATTTGTATTATTAATAGCAACCAGCAAGAAGAACTCTGGAGTGAAGCCACGGACATCATCAGGAAGAAAGGCAAGAAGACAATACCTGAAGCCAAAGAGAGAGCAGCCACAATGGATAACAGATTAATTTCTTCAAGCAGTTAAGGACAGACAAGAAGCAAAAGTAAAAGGTGACAGAAATAGGGCCAGAACCCTTAAAGCAAATGTTCAGCAACATGTGCACAGTGAGAAAGAGAACTATGACAATAACCAGGGCGGAGAAACAGAAGATGACAACAAAAAGGGTGACAAGAAGAAGTCTCTTCTTCCACAAGATCTGAGAAATCAAAGAGGAATTTAAATCTAGAGTTGAGATGCTATACACCCAGCAGGGGAATATATTCCATGACCAAGTACAAATAAAAAGACAATGGAAACAATACACTGAAGAATGACATAAAAGAGATACAAGGATGACAGATTCATTCAAGGAAGAACTATTTCAAAATGAACCTCTAATTCTACAAAATGAGTAGAAGCTGCACTCAGATTACTTGGGAGAACCGAGAACAGATAGCATGCCAACAAAGCTGTTTCAAGCTACAAAGACAGAAACTACTCTAGTTTTAACTAAACTCCGTCAAGAAGCCTGAAAAGCAAATCAATGGCCAACAGACTAGAAATGCTCAATATGCATTCCAGTTCCCAGGAAAGGGGACACTAAAGATTGGAGTAACCACAAGACCATTGCATTAACTTCTCCTGCAAGCAAAGTCATGCTCAACATTCTATAACAAAGACTTCCACCATATATGAAGTGAGAAATACCAGAAGTCCAAGCTGGGTTCAAGAAAGGAAGAGGCACTAGGGATCATATTCAACACACACTGAATAATAGAACGCACCAAAGAATTTCAGAAGACAATAAGCTTGTGCTTTATAGGTTATAGCAGAGCCCTCAGTTGTGTTGATCATGAAAAACTATGGATCAATCTTAAACAAATGGGTGTGCCACAACATTGCATAGTCCTAGTACATAACCCATACCCAAGTCAAGAAGTTACAGTTAGGACAGAATATGCAGGAATGGAATAGTTTTCAACTAGCAAGGGGTTTAGACAAGGCTGCACTTTAATGTATTATCTATAGTCCTCCTTTCACTTTCGCAAGTTTGACCTTCATAAATTTGATTATTCACAAGGCATGTACCTGCCTTCCTCTCAATCATTCTCCTCCTCCCATTCCCTTGCATTCCTCCCCACAGGCTTGCAAGGCTTGCATTTAAAATCGACTTTTTTCATTTTGGGTGAGCAAAGCAAAGCCTGCGTTTTGCTGGAGGCATATCCTCTTTGCCATTGATTTCACATTCTATTGTGTAATTGCTGCTGATTGGTTGGGTGCTCTCTTTGTTCCTACTCCTCCCCTCTGAGACGAATTTCCATTAAGATAGTGACTGGAAGAAGCTGGAATGCCAGAATTCAGCACCCCACTCTTCTCCTTCTGAAAGGAAAGTATCAGTAAGCCCTTTATTTTGTCTTTTTTCTTTCCTTCAGGAGTGCCGGGGCCAAAGGCAAGGGAATGGGAGAAGGGAGCTTCGGAGGAGAATGGGAGGGGGATCACAGGGGGAGTTATCTGAAGTTTTTCCATTTTCGTGAGGGATCTGCACCCTGAACCTTTGCAAATGTGGAGGGGCCACTGTACGTACTTAACTTGTATGCTGAACATACCATACGTAAAGCAGAACCAGACTCGGAGGCTGAAGGCATGAAAGTTGGAGGAAGGAACATCAACTATTTAAGATATGCAGATGACACCATACTGTTTGCAGAAAATAGCAAGCCTGGAACTATTACTGAAGAAAATCAAGGAAGAAATGCAAACATAGGTATACAGCTGAACATTAAGAAAACAAAAATAATGTCCACAAATGATGTACATAATTTTAAAGTAGTTGCTGATGACACAGAGATTGTTCAAGATTTTCCATACCCTGGCTTAGTCATTAATCAGAATGGAGGCTGCAGTCAAGAATTCAGAAGACTAAGTCTTGGAAAGGCAGCTATGAAAGAAAGGGAAAAGATCCTGAAGTATAAAGATAGGTCATTGAATACTAAAGTTAGGGTTGCCCATGCCATCTCTACGTAAGGTTGTGAAAGCTAGTCAGTGAAGAAAGCTGGCAGGAGGAAAACCAACTCATTTGAAATGTGGCCCTGGAGGAGAATTCTACGGATACTGTGGACTGCTAAAAAGACAAAGAAACAGGTCCTACAGCAAATCAAGCCTGATCTCTTCCTAGAAGCCAAGATAACTATAAACTGAGACTGATGTACTTTGGACATATCACAGAAGACATGACTCATCAGAAAAGACAATGTTTCATAATGTAGAAGACAGCAGGAAAAGAGGAAGACCACATTACAGATGGATAGACTCAATCAGGGAAGCCACAACCCTGAATCTGTAAGACTCAAGCAGGGCTGTTGATGACAGGGTGACTCGGCGAACTCTCATTCTTAGGACTGCTATAAGTCGAAGTCGATTAACAACCATTAATAACAAAAAGAAAGACGGTGAAAGATTAAAAAATGCAGGCTGAAGTTCTACCAGCTGGCTAAAAAATAAAGAAAAGATAACAGTCTGCACAGCGTGGAAAACTACAATAGAACGGAATATAAAGTAAGAGTCCCCATATAAGGAAACCCAAGGAAGAGAGCCAGAAATCAACCAGTTTAAACTGAGAAGCAATACAGGCCTTCCTTGTAAAAGGGAAGCAAAACATAACAAAACAAAAGCTATGCAAGCAGAAGAGCCAAGTAGCAAAGTATCAGTTTGCTGGAGAGTAAGCTGCATTCAACATCACTGCTGCTGCATGAGGCAATAGCTTTCAACACTTTCATCACCAGCAAAATTTCAACACACACAGTGATAAGCTATATTCATTTCTCAATACTTTAATTCACTGAAACCCTGATAGATGGCTGTGCACAGCTAGAGTGAAAACATGCTCTTGGACAAGGATTATAATTATAATGAATTAAGGAGCTGTGTTTTTAGAGTTAACTATACTAGAAACAATTGTAACTACAGTACTTCTCTTTATTATAAAATATTGTCATGACTGTATGAAATGTATTTTGACTATAAACGGTAGGCTTGAAAAACAAACAAACAAAATTCCTGTTAGTCAAAAGCTTAAGCTATTCTTAAGGAGAATATAGCAGGTACCTATAATTGCATACTTGGTATGAACAGGTTGCTTACCTGTAATTGTGGTTTTTCAAGTGGTCATCTGTGTCCTCACATAATGGGAATCTTCGAGCATGCGCAGTAGCATTTTGGAAAGTTTCAGAGCTGAGCAGCTTGGCAGGAACCCCTCCCCCACTCGGTACTGAGCATGCTCAGTCCCACCAAGCTAATGGTCTCTCCTAGTTTCGAAGTCCGCCAAAGAAGAGGTCTGAAAGAGGGGAGGCTGGGTGTGTGTGTGTGAGAGCACAGATGATCACTCGAAGAACCACAGTTACAGGTAAGCAACCTGTCTTCTTCTTCATGGTCTCTATGCCTCACATAATGGGAGATTAAGTAGCTTACCGTTGGACGGCAGGTCAGGTCCTAGAGAATGGAGGACAGCACTGCACGACCAAAGCGGGCATCATGTCGATCTCTGCAATCAAGGTGGTAGTGGCAGACAAAGGTCAGAGGCCGTGACCATGTAGTCACGCGACAAAGCTCCTGTAGGTCAACTCCCTTGAGAAGGGCTGCTGGAGAGGCTACAGCCCCGGTAGAGTGGGCGTGGAGCGAAGATGGAGGCGGTTGCCGGGTGAGTTCATAAGCAAGATGAATCGTCTGGACAAGTCATTTAGAGAAACATTGGGTAGATATTTTATGACCCTTCCGACGTCCACCGTAGTAGACAAAAAGGTGGGGAGTAAGGCGGAAGGTCAAAGTCCATTGTAAGTAGAAGGCTAGGGCCCAAAGCATGTCGAGCGAGTATAGAGAATGCTCAAGAGGTGAGGACAGGTCAGGATAGAAAGTTAGCAGAATGATATCTTGGTTCAGGTGGAAGTCAGAGACAACTTTAGAGAGAAAGGAGAAGTCCGGGCGCAGGACCACCTTGTCCCTATGCAACACCAGGAAGAGTTCGTCTGAGCGTAGCACAGTCAATTCTCTCACCCTTCTGGCTAATGTAACAGCAACCAAGAATGCTATCTTTAGAGTAAGGAGGCAGTTGTCAGACGTGGCCATGGGTTCAAACGGATGGCGCATGGGTTGGGAAAGGACAAGAGACACTGACCATGAAGGAAGAGGTGGGGAGACAGAAAGCAGAGATGCTGAAGGTCTTTGAGGAACTGCTTGACCGCAGCATTCCTGAAAAGAGCCGAGGAAGGAGAACTACGTGGTTGATAGGAGACAACCGCAGAGAGATAGACTTTGAGAGAGGAAAAGGCCTGTCCTTGCTCCCATAGAGACAGGAGGAAATGAAGTACTGTTGACAGGGAGGCCGGAGAAGGAGTCTCACCGTGGGCATCCGTGAAGGCAGTGAACTTGTGCCACTTGTAGTCATAAGACCTGCGCGTGGATTCCTTCCTGGTGGCCGTGAGGAGAGGAGAGTCTAGAAAGTTATCCTCCACACGTGCAGGCAGAGGCGAGGGAGATCCGGGTGAAGCATGAGACCCTCCGAGTGGGAGAGGAAGACGGGTGTGCACGGCAGCTGCATCCAGCGGCCCCAGGAGATTGGGGCTACAAGAACGGTGTCTGCCTTGTCCACGGCAATCTTGGCTACCACTCGGCCCAGGAGAGGAAACAGAGGAAAGATGTAAAGAAACCCTTTGTCCCAAGGGAACTGGAACATGTCTCCAAAAGAGTGGTGCCCCACTCCTGCTCTGGAGCAATAGTGGGGACACTTTTTGTTCTTGTGGGTGGCAAAGAGATCAACAGATGGGGTGCCCCATTGGGACACTATCCAGCAAAAAACGGCATCAGAGAGGGACCACTCAAGATGGCACGCTGTGTCTTTGCTGAGTGTGTCCACTGCCGCGTTGTCTCGTCCCACTAGATGGACCACAATTGGGTGGATCCGCAGTGGGACACACCAATCCCACATTCGGAATGCCAGATGGAGCAGGGTTGACGAATTACTGCCTCCCTGGTGGTTGATGTAACAAACAGCTGTCGTATTGTCAGACAGGATCTGGACAGTCCGTCCAACAAGGAGATTCCGGAAGACCCAGAGGGCCTTCAAGATTGCCAGGAGCTCCAAGGCACTGATATGCAGATGTTTCTCCAGTCCGGTCCAGTGATCTTGGATGGAGAGGTGATCACAGTGGGCTCCCCAGCTGAGGAGGGATGGGTAGGTGGTGATGGTGAGGGACAGACAGGGTTCAGCAAAGGGCATTCCGGACAGCAAATGATGCGGAGACAGCCACCAGCGGAGGGAATCCCTGACTGGACAAGGGATCCGTAGGATTCAATATTGGTCATTGAGGAGAGGGTTGAAATTCCTGAAGAACTAGTGTTGGAGAGGGCAGGCACGGAGGTGGGACAGGTAAGTGACTGCAGTCGTGGCTGCCATGTAACCGAGAAGCTGTTGAATCCGGTGAGCGGAAATGGAAAGCCTGCACAGAATGGCAGCCGTAGCTCAATGCAATACCCGCACGCATTTCATCGGCAGGAACATCATGGCGGAAGTGGAATCCAGAGTGGCTCCGATGAAATAGGGTGCGTGTAGGTTCCAAGTGGGACTTCTTGGGATTCACCCTGAGGCCGAGTTCTGAGAGAAGAGCAAGAGCAAGATGAATGCCCTTGTATAACTTTTGCTTGCAGGGTGCACCAATAACCAATCGTCCAGGTAGGGATATACCATGACATGTTTCATGCAGAAGACAGACACCAAGGGACCAAGCACTTGATGAAGACTCTGGGTGCGGCGGACAGGCTGAATAGAAGGACCTTGTACTGGTAACAGATGCCGTCAACCACAAACCGGAGGTACCTCCTGTGCTGGGGGCAAATGGTGATATGGAAGTAGGCATCCTGCAGATCTATGGACGTGAACTACTCCCAATGCCTGAGGAGAGGCAGGATGGACAACAGGGTGAACATCTTGACCTTCCGGGGGAAGATAAAGGAATTGATTGCCCAGAAGTCCAGAATGGGTTGGAGAGTGCCATCTGTCGTCAGTACAGTGAAATAATGGGAGAAGAAGCCAATGAATTTGGTCGAAGACGGCAATTGTTCTATAGCCCCTTCGCAAAGAAGGGTATTGATCTCCTCAAGAAGAGTGGGACTGGAAGGCATGGAGTAGAAGACACCATGAAGAGGAATATTTTGAAACTCAATGGCAGAGCCAAGATGGACGATGGTTAATACCCAGCAGTCCAAAGTGATGGAGCACCAGATCTTGAAATGGTGAGCAAGACCTGGGGTCTTGGACAGATGGCTTGGGAGGTGGAAGAGTGGTAGAGGTGGTGACCTGCAAGAGAAGTCAAAAGCAGGACTTCAGAACAGAAGAAGACTTCTTTGAAGATGGTTGATGGCACCTGAAGGAGCGACGAGATAAAGAAGTCAGCAACAAAGATTGCTGAGAGGAGCAGCATGGAGAATCCAACCTATAGGAGTAGGAAGAGAGTCTTAATGAAGAGCAGAACAAGGAGGATCTCCTCGACTGGGAGGATGGATGGAGACCCATCTTCTTCACCGTTAGACAAGCTTTCATTAGATGGTCCATGGCATCATCTGTAGTGGCATGGAAGAGGCTCTGACCATCAAAGGGGAGATCTTCGATCCTCTTCTGACTATCATTGGTCAGGCCAGCAGAGAATGATCGCATCCACCATCACTTCTGCTGCACCCTCAACAGCATGTCAGGAAGACTGGATCTGCTGGTGTGTAAGCACCACAGATTCATTGTAAAACTGGATGGCAGCAGCCTGGTGGTCATCGGGCAAATGAGAGATGAGAGGGAAAAATCTATCCCATATATTGTGCTGATATGCCGCCAGGCAGGCCTGAATGTTGGAGATCCTGGCGATCAGCGAAGAGGCTGAATAAAATCAGTGACCAAAAGTATCCAGACAATGACCTTCGTGATCAGGAGGAGTCGTATGAGCTCTCTTACCACCTTTTGTTTGAGAGGACTCAACAACGATGGAGTTCGGGGTAGGATGGTTGAACAGAAAATCAACATCCTTCTATTGAGTCTAGTAAAGATGTTCCAAGCGGTGAGGAACTGGCTGAAAGGAAGCTGGCTGGAACCATGAGTGCTCGAGTACCTCCTGTAGGACTAGCAAGAATGGAATTGGAGCCGTTGTCGCAGGACGTACATTGATGTAGTGAAAGACCAGGTCCTGTACTGTTGGAGCTGGGCCAGAGATGTCAAGACCCAAGGCAGCCATCCTTATGAGGATATCAGAAAACTGCTTCACATCCTCAGGAGCAGAGTCCAGAGTTGGTTCCCCGAATGTGAGCAGAGGCAAGGTGTGAGATTGCAGAGTCAAGTCCATAGAATCCTCGTCAGAATCATAAGAGCCAGACAATGGAGAAGATGGAGGCAACCACGGCTGTTGGACTCGGATAGCCGAGGATATATTGGGGACTACCGATGGAGCAGGAACTGAGATTGGTACAGCTGGTAGAGCAGGTACTAAGATTGGTACCAAAGTCGGTACTGGAGCAGATGCCAACGAAATTGGTAGAACAGTCGAAATTGGTATGATGAGGGACTGTGTCAATGAAGAGGCTGCTGTAGTAGAAGGAGCGATAAGCACCAGCTGGTTATCCAGCAGAGTCTGAGACACTGTTGCAGTAACTTGAGGTGGAGGCAAGATGGCCCAGCAGCGAGGAGATCGCTCACGGGACCGATGATGAGACCGAGAGCATCAGTAGTAAGGTAACCAGGACCGAGAGCGGTACTGTGGTACCGAGTTGGACGATGGTAGTGCGATTCCACTGGAGAGCGCGATGGGGAGCGAGAACGTTCAGGCCGATATGGAGACAAATGACGGCCATCGAGATGGTATCGGTCACGATATGCTGGCGAGTAAGAGTAGCAGGAGCTGGGCTGCTCTCTTCAAAGATGCTCATGGCTGTAACGAGCTATATAGGATGCTGATGAGAAGGGCAAATCCAATCCGGCTGATGCACCATCACAAGTGCCGCGGTAACCGTGATCCCTGTAACAAGGAGATCTACCCCTTTCGTCATGTCCTGGACAGCGGGCCACATTGGGTCGAGGCCAGTCTTGGGTAGATGCCTGAGGAGCATCCGATACAGTCAGAGGGTCCATCTCAGGGTGGCCAGAAGATACAGCTGGAGGAAGTGGAGTTTGGGAGGACCCGTTTCTAGTCTGGCCCAACGTAACTGACGGAGGAGCAGTCGGCACAGGCCGACAGTCCGGATTTGAGGTCAGTAGTTGCCGGGAGTGATAGTACTGGCAGCTGGATTGGATCATGCACCGGCGAAAGAGCGGGAACCTCTGGTTCCTCCATAGCAGACGTCTGAGATTGCGTTGGCAAAGGCATTGACAGAGGACTGAGAGAAGCTGGTCGAGCAGACAGATGGGTAACGGGCGAAAATGATGTTTCTCCTTCTTCTTTTTCATCTTGGGAGCTACAGAAGAATGATGCAATAAAACCCACTTATGCTCTGCCAAGGTTGGCACCTTACAAGGCTGCTGGATTGACATCGGCTGCGGACTGGAGGAGGTGTCCCCAGCAATAGAAGATGGCACTGCAGGCATTTTCGAAAGCTTCAGAATCCTTGGCAAGGAGGAGCAGAAACTGCTCAGCCAGGAAACCTTCTGAGCTGCTAACTGGTCAGCGGACGAAAAGAAACTGAAGAGAGACCATTAGCTTGGAGAGACTGAGCATGCTCAGTACCAAGTGGGGGAAGGGTTCCCGCTAAGCTGCTCAGCTCTGGAACTTTCCGAAATGCTACTGCGCATGTGCCAAGATTCCCACTGTGTGAGGCACAGAGACCATAAAGAAGAACCATGGTTTCATTTATCCATGATCCCATCTGATCCATGGCCATGGATGCCACTGTCAGTCAGGGGCCTTGCTCTGCACAGCTGGTTGAGACAAGTGCATGGCAAGGCACAGGTAGGCTTCACACGCCTCTCTCAGCTGAGGAAGAAATGGACACTCCTTTGACAGCAGGGAGAGGCACACAAAGCCTGGCAGGTCTCAGCCAAGAAAGGAGATTAGATGTTCCTTCTTTGGTGGAGAAAGACATGTAATGCCTGGCACAGTTCCCCCTCCATACCTTTCTTGGTCAGGAAGAAGACAGACACTCCTTCCTTGGTGCAGAGAGGCATGTGAAGCCTGGCACATTATCTGTGTTTTTTTGCTATCCACATTAAGTCTGGGAATGTATTCCTTGCAGATATGGGAGCCTACTGTACTGATGTGTTACCTCAAAACATGCGTGACTCAAGGGTCTGCCCACAATGCCAGTACTTCCGTAAAACAATGGGAAATATTAGCTTAAAGAGGAGGCTTGTGTGAGAGGGGTAACCTAATGAGATCTTTTACACCTATGTTTACCAGTACTAGTGTAGGGATGAACCAGCCAGAGATAAAAAAAAAGAAAAGAAAAAGCTTAATGTGTTTTATTGGGGGAACTGCAATCATACATACAAGATCCAAGCAGTCACGTAATCACACAACGGTAACTGAAGGAAAAGGGAGGCAAGTTTTGGATAGCTAGATTTTCAGGGTGAAGTGCATGGTATTTACCAATCCAGAAGAGCAGTGAAGCAGAAGCAATATGCCTTAGATGCAAGTCTCAAGACAGTACACAAACTGGAATTGGAGTGGCAGAATGGCAACCAGCAATCGGTGTACTGAGAATTGACTGGCCAAAAATTGGGTTTTAAATACTCTATTTCTTCCTGGAGGGTGAAGGTGTTAATGGCTTTCTGGCAGCATAAACAATGGAGTTTGCAAAGTGGACAATGAAGTCTGGAATGGGCTAACAGTCTTAGTGTTAGGCGATAAAGGGCTAATAGCAGTCCTGATGGTTCAGTAATTGCTGGACATGTGTGGGGACAAAAGGCAAGCTTGCTGAGTCAGAGGAAGAGGATTTAAGACAATCAGCCATCCTGTGGGCATCTTCCAGATGCTATTGTCTAAGAGGCTGAATCACTGGAGGCTAACTACAAGCCCATTATCAATTTCATGGTGATTTCCTGACTATGACCTGGCTACACCTGGAGGTATCTTCTGACCTAATTTGCAATGCACATGTTCAGCCAGCCTTCCCTCTTATCCAGCATAACCATTCAGCCATAGCAGGGTATATTTTACATTTATGTCAATTAATATATTTTGCCAATTAAATCATATCTCACCAACTTAACCATATCGAAGTGTAGGGGCAACAGCCTGGTAACAGATGTCTGGTCTCACTACTGCGTACCAAGAGTGGGAGCCCAAGTTAACCAAAGGGTAAACTCCTGATAATCTGATTAGGCGAAGACTAACAAAGACTGAAAAGAAATTCAGAAAAATCTTCTAGTCTATGGTAAACATATGCTTCATAACAACGACTTGTTATTCCCTCATTAGATGCACAAATGTTCACTCAAAGCTTAAAGAAAATTGTGACAGAATGTGAAACAGCAATAGAACTCAATTACTTGGCAGATATTGCTGAGTAGTGAGAGAAAAGGAAGAAACAAAAGTGGCAGCAGAAGCAGCTGGCTCTGAGACACAGCTAGTTGCTGATTGGTAAGTAGGAATGTCATGCTTTCCATTCCTTTTCACCTGATACCACCATTCACATAATAATACCAAAAAATTACATAATAAATAATTTAAAATATATAAAGAAGAGAATGAAAAATATTATCTGCAACTGCATGAATCATTTCTCTCATTTATTAGTTACTTGGTGTAGTGGTTTGTGCGCTGGATTACAACTCTGGAAACCAGGATTTGAATCCCCCCCTCAACCATGGAAACCCAATGGGTGATTCTGGGCTGGCCACAGTCTCAGAGAAAGGCAAAGGCAAACCTCCTCTGAAAAAATCTTGCCAAGAAAACCCCGAAATAGGTTCATCTCATGTGTGTGTATGTCCTTTCAAGTCACCTGTTGGCTTATGGAGGCCTCATGAATTTCACAGGGTTTTCTTAGGCAAGGAGTACTCAAAGCTGATTTTGCCAGTTCCTTCCTCTTAAATATAGCCCACAGCCCTTGGTATTCACTGGCAGTCTCCCACTCAAGTACTAACCAGGATGACCCTGCTTAGCTTACGAGATCAGATGGGATCTGGTGCTTTTAGAGTATTGAGGCTGGAGACAGGTTTGCATTACAGTCGCTGAAGGTCAGAAACAACTTGAAGGCACACCACTAACAACAATGAATTTGTCAGTGATGGTATTTAGTACTGTAGCACTCTCTACAGGAAATAATGTGTATATGTACATTACATTTTTATGATTTATTTATTTGTATTTCCCCTTCCTGTGAAATCTGAGACTCAAGGCAGCTTGAAGCAAACAAAACACTAAAATTTGAACATTGAAATAAACTAAACAAATACATACAATAAAATACAAATGAATCAAAATCAGTTCAAAAACATATAAATAAAAGCACTGCATGCACCAATGGAAAGTTCCTTCCTTAACAGCCAGTTGCTCAAAGCCTGCCTGAGCCCCTGCCTGCAAATTTGTTTGTTTGACTTAGGCCCTTTCCACACGGGGGTAATAAAACGGTGTAGCGCAACCTCTGACAGAGGTCGTTTACACCGTAAAATGGATTGGGGCTACTTTAGTGTAATTCCACACCCCAATCCGCACTAGGGCGACCGGAAGTGGTGGTGCCGCATGCTTTTTAAAAACCATTTTCATGAGGTTTTTAAAAGGCACGGGGTGTGCAGCCGCGTGCAGCCGCGTCGCAGCGCCTGGTGTAGATTTGCAGGCGTGTGCAAGGGTGTGCCTGCAGACCTGCCAGGGGGCGGGTTTCTGGCTGGTGAGCTTCTCTGGTTGGTGGAGAGCCTCCGCCAGTCGCAAGCCGCCATTTTGGACGCCGCAGGATGCCGCCGAGTGTGGAGCAGCAAAAATGCGCTGCTCCACGCGGCGACAGACTTACCTGCTTGCAGGTAAGGTCTGTCCTAGCGTGTTTTCACCCGTTTCTTCCTCCGCGTGTGGAAAGGGCCTTAGTTTATATCCTGCCTTTCTCCCAGTATGGGATCCTAGGAAACTTATGGCATAAATTAAAACAGAATACAGATAAAATACTTTATAATGCAAAAGTTTACAACCACTTAAATAAACAATCCTGTATACTATGTTAGGACAATGGGGAGGCCTAGCTTTCCTTGGAAATGAGTTTCAGAGCCTGGAAATAATCACTAAGAAAACCCAAACATGTAACATTTCAACATGTAAAGTTAAAACACAATCATACAATGTAGCAATCTTTTTGATTTTATGTTATACACTTGTACACCTTTCCCACCATGTTGGGTTACAATCCCAACAGTAAAACCAAAATAAAAACAATAGGTCGATCCTGAGGGCCTTTCTGCACTACACTCTGGCCATTTCCACACGAGGCTGTTAGAGCACTATGATTCCATTTTCAGCCTCCTCTGGAATCCTGGGGTTTGCAGTTTCGGGAGGGGCCAGCCGGCCCCTCCCGAAACTGCAAACCCCAGGATTCCAGAGGAGGCTGAAAGTGGAATCATAGCGCTCTAACAGCCTCGTGCAGAAATGGCCTCTGTTATCGTGCTATTATTTCACTTTCAACATCCTGTGGAATCCTGGGGTCTGCAGTTTAGGGAGAGCCATTTAGCATTCTCAGCCAAAGAGTTCTTTGGCCTCAGTAAACTACAGACCCCAGAATTCCACAGGATGTTGAAAGTGGAAGAATAACACAATAACACTGTAGTGTGGAAAGACCCTGACATTTGGTAACAGCAGAGGCATCCTGCTGGTGGATGGGGAGAGACAATGCTTGCCTCTTCCCTTTTCTCACTACAGCTGTTCCTGTCCTCAGAAAATCTGCTCTAGAAGACCTCTAAACTATCCAGAATGGCTGGGAGAGGAAGGAATTGGTAGTCAACATGATACCTAGAGAAAGACAGTTTTATGCTTTGTTGTTGCTATAACCTCCTTATCCAATTTGAATTTTATCCATCACCTAAGATACTCTGCAAAAGTAAAAGGTATTTATAAGCCTTACTTTAACAGATTCTGGTTGCATCACAGGGGCTGGCACGGCTATGGCACTTTGAGCATAAACTTGATGATACGCTGCTTGAACTCCATGATCAGAATAAGCCTGGCAAGGGAAAAAGAATTTACAACAACTATATGAACAACACACCTTTTAACGCAGATCAGAAAGTAGGCATGAAGAAAATGATCTGAAACTGAATTTCACTTGAACTATTTTTCCAATATTTGTTTCAGTTAGGTACGTATGTTGGGATAAAAGACTGCCACCAAATTTCTGGCATCTGTCTGACAAACACAGAGCTAAATGTGACCTGCATACTATTGGTTTGAAGATCAGCTATCAGTTTCACACTGTTATGCCGGTTATGATACCCCAGATGAGGGCCCCCAGATATCGCTTTGATATCATTTAATTCGGCCTTTGCCAGACCTCTCTCCGTTGCCCTGCTACACGTGTTTGGGTTGTTTTCCGTACAGGCACGTACTGGCTGCGGCTGATTAATAGCTTACATTCCATTCTCCATTCAAGCCAGCAATTCCCAAGCCTCACGTAGCTTTAGGGAACTTCCATACCCACACCCCACAATAGCGGCGCGGCTTCCCGCCAAAGCATACTTTTTAGAGGGCCATCAACCTACCGGCCACTCTATTGTCTTTCAATGCAAATCCCATCATGCTAACGATGACTTCACCAAATCCTTTGTCTAGCGCCAAAACTTCTTTTGTTCCTATCTGGTTTGCCATAGCTGACAAGTGTGTTCTACCCTATATAAGGTCTTCATTTTGAGACCTCGTTGGTTCCCCTTGAACATCCATCCCGTCCTGCTGCCAGTTTGTTCAGGAGTTCCCCTCAGCAACCACGCTGAGCCCCTCTTCTTCTGCTTCAGTTTCTTCAGGACAACGCGACCAGGTGTCGTATCACCCGTTCTCCCTCTATGTCTATTTCCTCACTCTTTAAGTTAGGAGTTAGCGTGCGTGTTGTTTATTTTGCTGTTTATGTGTAATAAAGTTTCTATTTGTTTATTTAAACCCTGTTGGCTTGCTCTCTGACCTGAAGCCGTAGACATAGGGTGAAAGATCTCGCTACGTTACCCTGCCTCTCGCTAGCTAAAACAGTGCTCTGAGTTCTAATTTCCCCACATTTGGTATTTTAATTGGCAAGGCTGGGCGCCCCTCGCGGGACCCCTCAAATTTTCAGGGTAACAACACCTTTTTTAAAATTTCAGGCCAAGTGGTCTTGGGAATAGATATGTTAAAAGTAGTTCTTTCCTGGGTGAAAGACTTCCAATTTTTTTATCCTCAGCATTTTTAAAGATGTCATCTCTTATCCCTAGAGAAAAGAGTTCCTGAAACCAATCTTGCCACAGCAGCAGGCAAGCAATAGCAACAAGGTACGATGGAAACATTTTTATTCTTCTTTCTAGCCTTGCATGGGACAGATGCCACAGGCAACTCTCCTTCTCTAGGATCCCCTCTCCTCACAATGCCCAAACTGACAGGAATCTGGAAAGCAATTGGAGGATTCAGGGAAATAGCACCTCCAAGACTGTACTGTTAACAGCCTCTAGAGGGTCCTGTGTGTCAGAATCTTCCACACTGGGCATACATTGGCCCAATGCGGCCTTTGTGCTCAACTGGTCATCCACCATGTTGAGCAGTTGTTGAAACAGCTGCTACTTCTCTGCTGTCCTCCAAACCAAGCATCCATGCCTGGCAGGCCATAAGGGTGATCCAGTGTCATAATTCAGGGGGCAAGGTCTAACTCTTGAGGAAAGCAGGGGAGCTGGCATTGCTCACCTCCGGGGCTAATACTGCACTTTCCTTCTGCCTATACTTTTGGCTACAAACTACTGCAGTAAGCCTCTGCCCTTTGGCTAGAAGCAAGGCACTGGCTGTGCCCTCAAACAGGTTAGATTGGCCTGCCACGTGGATGCACCCTGAGGCAAGCATCCCCAACACTGCAGCTGCCTGCTCACTCGTTTTCTTGCCTGAGGACAAGTCAAGGCTGTGGGCTATATCCATCTATCCTCACACGAAAAACCATCCCTGTTTGGGTGGAGAAACACTGGAATAAAAACCCCCCCACATTTTCACTGGAGTAGAGCTACAGCCCTAATCTTGCACTGTGTGGGGCAGAACAGAGCTGGGAAGGGGAAGGGCTTAGGGTAGACGAAGTGACTGATTGAAACAAAGTCCCGTCTCAGACCCTTTTCGCACCTTACCTGTTCGTGGTGCTGGGGTGCGGGGCTCGCGCGAGCAGCCTCAGGAGGAAGGCTCTCGCCTCCCTGCTTGCGCAAGAGCCCTGCCTCTTCCTTTCGCAGTGCAGCCTGGGACTTTTCTAGGCTGCACTAGACAGGAAGCACGACTGGCCTGGCTCCCGAGGCTCCACATGCAAGGTAAGTGTGTGTGGAGCCCCAGAGTGATGTGCGGCTGCACACCATTTTCGGCTTCAAGCCGAAAATGAAAAAATGCGTGCCCGGTCCATGTCAGGCCCTTGAGCGTTGCGCAAATGTGAGTGCATCATGTGGACCGCTCCTCACATTTATGCGACACTCAAGAGGCCCTTTCGCATTGGAAATGCCATGCGAAAAGGACCTCAGAAGTGCAAGGGAAGAGCAAGCCTGGTGTAAGGATGCTCTCCCCACACTGCAGGAAAATGCCAGAATCAGAAGTGTGAAGGAAGATCATCAAGTAGCAGTTCACTTAGCAATACTGTACACATTACTATGTGATGATTTTGTAATTGAAAATCAAAATTCAGGGCACATATTTTGCCTTATAACAGAGGTTGACAATGATTTAGAGGATAAATATAACTGTGAATGGCTGCGAAACCCTGTTATTTCATTGATCTTTCATATGAGTTATGATGGTAGGTGGGATTTCTAATAGCAGCCTGGGATGTAAATCTAAGCATGAAGAATGCAAACTGAATTTACTCGTATGTAACGTTATATAAAGCCAGTTTCTCGTGTTGTACCACACTGCTTAACAAAGGGAAAAAAACCCTAAGATTAGAGATATACTGGCAAAAGGTCTGAAACATATCAGTAGGAACTAGCTCAGTCTTAAACAGCTGTTTCAAAATTCTGTGAGACAGAATAAAGAACTGTAGTCAACCAGATTGCTGAAGGAAATGAAAAATCTGTTCATCCTCCAAAACACAGTCAGTCAGGCAAGCCTCCTGCTATCTAAACATCTAATACTGATTTTATCTTTTTTATTTATTTATTTAAGTCAGAAGTCTTAAGTCTAGTCAGAAGATTAGAAAAGTGCTTCTTGCGGGCACGAAGCTACAGATAGACAAATCTGCCCCCTTGTGGTCCAGCCATTACTCAAAGGAATCCTATAAATGTCTAAAATAGTTAATATCTGCATATGTATTGTATCTTGTTAATTGATTAACTGTTCATAGTAGATGCAAGCTTTAAATACAATGTATACATAAATACCTCTGGAACTGCAGCTTCCATTAGCGAAAGAGGAGGGACACATCCTCCATCTTGTGTAATTTCCAGTGGTTGATAAGTAATTTCAGAAGGATGCAGATAAAAGAATGAAGTGGGAGAGGCACTGGACTAAAAAAAAAAAAAAGAAAAGATTTCCCCCCTGCATAATTAATCAAATTGTAAAAACTCAAGACTGGAGAAGGACATAACTATAATTGCAAATTCCAACAGAAAAACAGCAAATATTATATATAAAACATCATTCAAAAAACTGTGGCCGAAATCTTGCACCAGAGAGACAGCTATAGAGACATAGCCATGTCTCCTGATGCTATCCCCAAAAGCTACTTTTCAACAGTGCAGCTCTCAACACCACAATAATTTCCATGTTGCTGGTGGAAATAGTTGTGTTGAGTTGGCTACACTATTGAAAAGGCTGGTTTTAAGGAACCTTTGGTTGTTGCATGCACAAAGACTGTAAAAGGGAATGCAATGGTGTAACACAGACTTATAACATTGTAATTACTGAATAGGATGAGCCAGTAATTAAAAAAAATTAACAGGGAGAACTAAATCAAATGTATCTAACACTCAACTACACCAAAACTACTGTTCAATAAATGGAAGTTTAATTTAAAAAAGGATTAACATCTTAAAAATATGGCCCAAAAGAAAAAAGATACAGAGATCACCCATCAACACCCCATCTTTGAACTCTCTTGCCCAGTGCCCTCCCCTCTATTTTTTTCTTGCTTTCATCAACAAAAGGTACCAAATATGGAGTGAAAATATCAAGCGGAAACACAGCTTTCCTATGAAAAAATCCCAATCATAATTATCAAGAATTTGATTCTCATCAAATCAGCCAATGAAATGAACACCAAAAAGCAAACATCTATTCATATTTCTGTCAAGAAAAGGTTGGGCCAAACCTGTAGAAAATACTTTGTGATGTGGCATGTTAAGTACACCTCTGGAGAGCCATGTGACTTCAGCTGAGTCATGCTGATGAGCAATCAGAGGAGAAGGTTGCATCAGGTGTGGGGAAACTGCAAAGGCTGGCAGGATTGCATCAGCTAGTGTGAGCATAAATGTAGCTGAGAGTTAGCCAACAAGTTGTATATGGTGCTTGACATGTCTGCTGGAGGCTTTGTCAGAAAGAGCAAGCAGAGGGATGCTGGAATGCCTTCTGGAGATTCTTGCAAATATGTATACATTGTAACTGAAGAATAAATTGCCTCCTTGATGGAAGAGAACAACTGGTGTGGGTGAGTTTTTCCTGGATACAGTGCATTGCTGCTAAGGTATTCTCTGCTGCTGGGCATGCTTCCAAAGCTGTGGGAGCAATCTCTGCTATATTTTTCAATTTCAACCCCTAACCATCACGCCTAGTCCCATTCTGTACCGCTTTGCTGTAGCTAGTCCAAGGTAATGTATCTCTAATTAAGGCATAGGCAGGAGCCAACTGAGTATAGACAGGAGCAAGCAAGATGCACTTATTTCCATTCCTCCTCAACACCCCAAGTTAAGATCTTTATGTATGAGTTACTGCAGTCTAAGCAGTAGCCTTTGATCCACTATTGCCTTTAAATGTGATTTCAGAAAGTTTGACACCTCAGCATCATTGTGCATGCATCTGTATGTCATTTCCAGTCTGAATTTACTCAAGACATCCAAAAAGGCACATTTTGCCTTTTCATTCCTGATGTACTTGCCTTCCATTCCTGCCTTTCAAAATTCTACAAATGAATCACTTAGGTTTTACTGTGTTTAGGATACAGTCCCGACTAACACATTAAGTGATAAGGTTTATCTAGTGCAAAATATGGAGAAATTAATATTCTGGATTATAATTTCCATGTAGGCTGGGAGAATTCTGATAGATTTACTTCAAAAAAGTTGTTTTTCCAAGCTCTGATCTATTGATTGTATTGTTTTTAAGTAACCTTTTGAAACAGTATAAACTTTTAACATGTTCTACCAGAAGTAAGATGAGCAAAACCCCATTATGGCATGCTTCAGTTCTGGTGCAAACTATTAGTCATGTTTTGATACTGGCTTCTGCATTGCTATGCATGTATATATACAGAAGTTTTTGTACTTGTAAACTATCTTTCCTTTTTCTTGATTTCTTATCGTCTTGCAACCATCTGGCTTGTGTCTGATCTGTGACTGTGAGAAAGCGTGTTGCTGTTGTATAAACTTCATATTTTCAGTATGTGAATCTACCTACTTTCAATTTAATTCATTTGTCTACTTTCCAAATTCTTCAAAGCCTGCAGTATTTTTACCAGAATGCTCAATATAATGCAGTCAGTCTACTGTTTGCAGTTTACGCCTTCAATGAAACAATTAGTAATAAACTGAAGAAAAAGGTTGCTTACTCAACTGTGGTTCCTTGAGTGGTCCTCAGTGAACTTATCTGTGCCTGTGGAGTGCATCACTTCGAACATTCTAGAACTATACATTATGCCTTTTGGCAGTATCCCCACCCACTCACCATGTGCCCATCTAGTGCACTTTCCACCTAAACCTTCAGTTCCCTGTATGCCAAAGCAGCAACCAAACATCTAAGAAAGGACAGTACACTATAAGGGAGAATGGGCAGGGTTGTGCAAGTTCACAGATGACCACTCGAAGAACCACAGTTACAGGTAAGCAACCTGTTTTTCTTTGTGGTCTCTGTGACTCACACAAATGGAAGACTGGCAAACTACTAATAGATTGTCATGTCACACAGGAAAAAAGAACAGCCGACCAAAAGGCAGCCTCCTCGCTAGATCTTGCATCTAATCTGCAGTGGGAGATAAATATTGAAGGCTGAGACCGTGTAGCAGCTCTGTAGGTCATAAAGCTGCACACCCTTCAGGAAGGCCATTGATGCTGCCATCACTCTGTATGATTTCTCACTTGAAGAGGAGATTTCCTGCTGGCACGTTCATATGATCGATGGATGGTAGCTGCAATCCACTTGGAAAAATGCTGAGTGGAGACAGGGGAGACCTTTGTTGCTGGTGGAATAGCAGAGAAAGAGTCTCTGAGAGTTGCAAAATGCAGCAGTATGATTGATATAGAAGGCACGTGAAGAGTAATTCAAGTCAGTAGTAGGGTTCTGCATAAATGCAGGAAGCATGAAAGCAGAAATTACAGCCATTTCCACACTACAGTGTTATAGTGCTATTATTCTACTTTCAACATCCTGTGGACTCCTGGGGTTTGCAGTTTAGGGAGAGATGTTTAGAGAGCGATTTGGCCTAGTCAACTACAAATCCCAGAATTCCACAGGATGTTGAAAGTGGAATAATAGCACTATAACACTTTCATGCAAAACATGAAAGTAGCCAGGTCCGCAGTAGTCATACCTGATGCCTGGAAAATGGAATCACAGACAGGGTAAATGCCATGAATTTGAATGTCCCTGATGCTCATCCTCTAGTTGCGTTGGACGGGTGCCTGTCATCTGGAAAGAAGGCAGCCTGGACACAAGAATCAACTAGAGCCCTGATGAATCTTATTCGCTGAGAGGGCTTCAAATGAGACTTGTGATTTACAAGAAGTCCCAGGATGCCTACCAGATGCAATGTAAACCAAATGTATGAGCAAAGCTGACTGTGTGTGTCACGAACAGCAAGTGGTCCATATATAGAATGACATCTTGATGACAAAGCCAAGCAGCCGCCACTGCCATATACTTAACACACATGGATCAGTGCAAAGGCCAAGAGGCAGGATGAAGAAGTGATATGTGCACCTTCCCAGTACAAAGCACAGGAAGCATCTGTGTGGTGATCTGGCTGTGATATGATAATACATACCTTTTAGGCCCAAAGTTGCAAACCAACCTCCCTTCTGCAACAGGGGAAGAATGGAGCTGAGGGTGGCAATTCTGAAAATTCTTGATTGTACATAAAAGTTGACATCTCAAAGGCCCAAGATGGGATGTAATCCTCCATCGTACTTGGGCATAATGAAATAATGGGGGAAGAAGCCCCGATGAAGATGGGAGAGAGGAATCAGTATGATGGCCTCTTTGAGCAGTAGGGTCTCCACCTCTTGTTCTGACATAGGTGAGGAAGGAATGACATAATAAACTCCTACAGATGGTGTCTTCCAGAATTCTATTGCGTAGCTCTTCCTCATGATGTCAAGGACCCATGAGTTGGAGGTGATGGAAGCCCAGGCATAATGCAACTGATGAAGCCTGTCATAGAATGGAGGGACATGGTATGATGAGATATTGGTGGCAAGATCATCATTCTCCAAGAAGTCAAAGTTGATGGATGCAAGATTGTGGCTGCCTTTTGTTCAGGTGCTAAGACCTAAACCAAAAAGACCAGCACTCTTCTTGGAGGAAAAGGAAGCAAGGAAGGTAGCAAGTCTTTGTTGATGGCCAGCTCCTGGACTAGACTGGCATCTGGAAGGCTCATACTGAGACTAGGAGAACATAGATTTGGTAGATGACAGCTGGAGATGGAATATGAATTTTTTTGGCAGCACAGAATTTTGCTAGACTGCTCCAAACTACTGTCTGTATCCATGTTAAAGAAATCTGCAGCAACCTTCTGATTTTTCTTCAGGGAGTTTGTTGATGTAAAGCAGTGGTTCTCAACCTTCCTAATGCCGTGACACTTTAATACAGTTCCTCATGTTGTGGTGACCCCAACCATAAAATTATTTATTTATTATTTGCAATGTCTTCCCCCCCCCCGGCAAAGGCCGCCTCGCCGGCCAGGAACAGGGGGGACAGGGAGAGAAAGAGGAGCCACACGTCTCCCCCGGGAAAAAACTCTGAGAACCCCCTCGAGCTCTGCTTCTGCTTCGCTCTCATTTCCACTGGGGGGGGCAGTGTGGGAAAAGTTTCCAGAGTGTCGACCCTGGCTGGGGGAGGGAGGAATCCCAGCGCCTTTGTCTTTTGCGCTGGGTACAGCTCACCCCCTGGAAAGGCGCCGCCTTGTGGCCCCCCGGCCCTTCTGCAGTGCCTCCTTCCGTGGTGAGTGGGGCAGGGGCCGTGGCGAGGAGGGGGCTGCCCCCATGCTGCCGCCGCCCCCCCCCAAGCTGGCCCATCAAACAGGAGGTTCTCCCGGTAGCGGAGAAGGGGAGCAATTTCAGTCTCTTCTGAACAAGGGGCAGGAGGACGCGAGCGCGTGACTCGCGCTTGCGCACCACCACTCCTGCTGTGGCGATGCTGTGGCCACACATGCTCCCGCCAAAGGGGGCAGGAGGATGTGAGCGTGTGGCTCGTGCTTGCACACCACCACCAAGGAGGGAATGGAGCCTAAGACCACTGGAAATACGTATTTTCCGATGGTCTTAGGCGACCTCTGTGAAGGGGTTGTTCAACCCCCAAAGGGGTCACGACCCACAGGTTGAGAACCGCTGAGTAAAGAGTCATTTCCCCCCAACAGGAGTTGCTGATGTGCCTTCATACAAGCCCCATAGTTGGAGATTCTAAACATCAGAGCAGCTGAAGAATAAATTTCTTGCCTCATGATGTCTAACTTTTTACCCTCCTTTTCCATGGAGGTGGAATGAAGTTTTTCAGAACCTTCAGACTGAGCTACATCTATTGTTGAATTTGGCTTGAGATGTTGCACAAACCAATCTGCTCCAGTCTCCACCTCTTTATTTTTTGGATGTGGAATGGACTGATGATGGTGCAGCCCATGACTTCTGCAAAACCTGCAAGAGGTAAGGCAACAAAGGCATGGAAGAAGAGGCAAGCACTTGAGTTTGGACCCCATGGAAAACTAGATCAGTGGTCTGCATATCAAGTTGTTTAATCTTCAGATTGTGCCTTGGCCATGTGCATCATATGCTCAATAAATGATCAAATATCATCAGTGAGAGAGGCAGGGTTACATTCTCCCATTAACAATGGTGGAGACTGATGTGTTGGTAATTCGGAGAACACTGACTCAGAGTTAGAATCAGAGGCAGAATTAGATGAAGCAGAAGAAACTGTAGGACAAGCTGGATGAGACAGGGACTGATACAAAGGGTGAAGCATGTCTTGGCTGGATACTGTGGAAGGATGGAGCCCAGATGGTCTTGGAGAGGAAGACCATGGATAAGTTGGAGCATCAGACATTACACCAGCCAGAGGCCGATCCCAAGTACCAGCATGAGGAGATCTTCACTGAGATGGAGAAAGCTTTAGGCACCAACTCCCCTTCAGGCAGTGCTCTATGGACTGACTCTCTGTACTGGCGAGGTAGCTCTAACTCCTGACTCGTCAAAGATCTTCCAAGTCTCAGTACCAATGTGGATGGTTGTACTCTCGACCACAGAAGAACTCTGGAGAACATGAGTACTCATATTTATAGAGAGAGTCTCCATACAAAGAACATGAACAATGGTACCAAGATCAGTTGTCACACTAGAAATATGGGTCACGCTAGTACCAAGAAAAAGAAGCAGCAGCAACAGAGACCAATGAATTCCTTGCAGAATGGGATCGACATCTATCAGCTGATGTGTCAAAGAGCTAGATCTGGACTAGAATTGCACTGGCTCCACTGATGATGGGACGAGATTGGAACTGGTGATGGAACAGGAGGAGTAAGCATATCCTTAGGAGATGGTACGTCCCTTTGTGGCTGAGCAGGTGTCGTGAAGGGAACTGGAAGCCAAGACAATGACTCCCAGATCTCACCCTTTGATATTGTGCCAAGTGGTGTGGGCTGCAGGGACCATTTTGGAGCTGGAATTGTTGAAATGATATCTACACATTCTGTCACCCTTGTCAGAAGTCTTCCTTGACTTAGCAGGGCCCAGATCCAAACTGAACAGAGAATTCACTTCCCCCCTGCCGCCCGCACTCCAAGCAGCTGGGGGGATGACTTTGCTGTCCCCCCTCGAGAAAGGACCACATTGCCAGCGCGACCATTATCATGCTGGCTGCCAGGGAGGGGGCCAGCCAGGCAGATCTTTTAAACTGCGGCTCCGCTCTCCCATTGGTCTCTTCCGGTCTAAACAGGCATTAAATAATAAATTGCCCATAGTTCCTCCCAAGTCCTGTCGTGTGTCTCCTCATTTCAGGGGGTAGGCAGCAATGCTTCAGTGAAATAAAAACCAAAGAACCAGACACTGGAACCAATTAGACAATGGTAGCTCTAGAAAAACTAGAAGAGGCCATGGTGGTAGAAAACATGGTTTGGGCCCAATCTCCAAAGCCTTAGATGCTGCCCTCAGAGCGTTCTCACAAAACAAGGCCTTTAACCTCAAAGCATGATTGCGTCAGGCCTATGATGTAAATGCCCTGCCATGACAGTAAGCATCCACTATGTTACCTTCCCCTGGATAGAGGAAGCGCTTGGAGTTTACGCCCCATTTTGGAATTTTAGCTGCACACAACACACTTTTCTTATGACTCCACAGAGGCCACAACATCCAAAGGGTGCAACCTATACTGCTGGACCTGAACCAAGCCAGTAATATATCCAAAGACAGCAAGGTGCAAGCCAAAAATCTGAAATAAAGCCAAAAGCTAAAACCAGATGTTACTGTAGTTTATAGTCCGAGACCAGGGCTTATTAAATATAACCTGATATCAAGAAATTGGCCATCCCAAACCGTTCCTCTCCACGTGCTTGCGAGGCCCCTGGATGAGCATGCACACGGACACGGCCGAAATAGCTGAAGAATACAAGATAAATCCAGGCAGGCCAGTAATTTGCTGGCATGCAGCTTCAGACCTCCAGGCAAATGCACTTTGAAAATACATTATGTATGCATTCAGCGTACAGAAGATTCTCTGCCCTGAGCAGGCAGCTTGACGAGATTAGCACTTATGAATAGCCAACTGTCAAGCACTCCCCATCTGCATATTGTCTGCGCTATTGACAACTCTGTCAAAATTCAATCATTCTAAGTACTAACCTTTCGGAGGCTTTGTCTCCAAACTGAAACCCATTGTTTTCCCCAGGAAAAGACTACCCAAACAGGCACATTTTCCCCTATAAGAACCCCTGATTTTGAGCGCTTCTTCGGATTGCTCCTGGCTTCCATCCCGCCTTGCTGCCGCTCCGTTTGCCGAGCCTTTCCCTCAGCTTCCACATGCTGAGAATCTCCGCTCCACTTGACTTTCTTCTGTCTACCTGGGCTACAGGATCAGGTGTAGATTTCCCCTAAAAAAATCCCTCTTAAAATCTTCTATCAAATCTCCTACCTTTATCTTCTTAGGTCTGTGTGAGTGATTGCATATGTGTGCATTGATTGTCTTTTAATAAATAAAACAATTATAGTTTACTTTTGCTTGGATTGTGACTCGGCCTGACCCCATAAACATTGGGTTCAAGATCTCATTACGTTGCCCTGCCTCTTGCATTGCTTTAGCTTGTGCTCTCACTAATTCCCATTCCCCAGTATTTGGACCACATTGAGGTGTTCCCCACGGGACCCCAGAAATCAAGGTAACACAGAGAAAAATCTGAACAGGAAATATAACAAACCAAGTCAAACCAAACAAATGAAGAGGCTCAGAACCATTCCTAATGACACTACCGCTGTGACAGTTGAAAAGGAACTGAGGGTTTAGGCAGGAAGCATGCTAGATGGGTGCATGGGGAGCAGATGGGGCTACCACCAAAACACATTGTATAGCTCTAGAATTGTTACTTCCGCTATGGCACTGTGGGTGAGGACCCCCAGATATCATTTTGATATCAAACAATTCGGCTTTAGCTTGACCTTTTTTCAGCCATGTGTTTGCGAGGTTCTCCAGACAGGCACAGACAGAGTGCGGCCGCTAATGGTTTTACATTCCAGACCCCATTGAGGCCAGCAACTCCAGCCTTGCTTGTAGCTTCAGGGAACTTCCATCTGCAAACTTCACAATAGCGGCACAGCTCTCGGTCAAGCCATTTCTTTATGCTGGGCCACGCTATTGTCATCAAGAGCGAACCGTGACCTTTGCCAAATCCTTTGTCCAGCGCTAAAACTCCTTTTCTTCTCACCTGGCTTGCCATAGCCGGTAGGCACAAGCTCCCCTATAAAAATCCCGCATTTCCAAAGAGTCTTCGGACTACTTTGGACTGCCACCCCACCTTGCTGCTGGTCATCTAAGGAAACTCCCCTCAGCTACCCACGCTGAGCTTTCCTCTTCGGAACCCCATCTTTCACTCCAGGACAACGAGACCAGGTGTCGTATTACCCATCCCTACGCTCTCCGACTCTGCTTTCCAGTTAGTTAGTGTGTGTGTTGTTTTATTCTTTGTCTATTTTTCAATAAAACTGTTATTTTTGGTTACTTTAAACCTGTGTGCCTGTTCCCTGACCTGAAGCTGTATACACAGGGTTCAAGATCTTGCTAAAGTTACCCTGCCTCTCGTTAGCCAAGAGAGTGCTCCAGCTAATTTCCCCCAATTGATATTTTATTTGGCACATCTGGGCACCCCTCCCGGGACCCCCCAACACACAGGGTAACAGAATGAATGATGCACTGAGCAGGGGTATATATCCCATTTGTGTGAGTCACAGAGACCACAAAAAAAAAAAAAAAAACTAGAAAGGTATAATCGGTTTTAATTCCTGCCCAGTCAGAGAGGCTGCTAATGACCTTGGCTTGATATTATCTTTCCACTTCAGCTCTTTTCTTCATAGTTTCTGTTAGGTCAAGGAAGACCCACAGCTAGAGTTGGATGAGTTCGTACCTTACTTCCAAATATCTGGATTGTCCCCTCAACACAGTGAGCCATTTGTAAATTAATGACATTAGTGGAAGAAGAGAATCATTTTCCCTGTTGTGAGCTCTTTAGAGGAAGAGTGTACTACACAGTAACAAAGAAACAAAACATAATTTACCTGTGGAATACTCCACTGCCACTGTCCTGGAAGACATTGTGCAGGAGCCTATAATAATTGAAAAAAAAGTATGGTAACATGCTAAGTAGTCAAATCCCTGATCCACAAATTTCCAGTCAATAAATGTGGAAAATATTACTGGTAACACAGGAAAGTAAAAAATCCAATAAAAGGCATAGCAAACACTTCTGTAAATCTATACACCAGTGGTTCTTAATATTTTCTTTACCAGGGGCCCCCTACAAATATATTTTTTTGCAGGGGACCCTCAAGAGTTAACTCAAGATTTAAATATTCAAATATTTACTTAAATTTTCAAATATTTATTTATTCATTAAAGGCTTCTGGAGACTAGGATTCAAATCCCCACTCATACACTGGGTAACTTTTGGCAAGTCACACTCTCTCAGGCTCAGAGGAAGGCAAAGGCCAACCCTTTCTGAACAAATTTTGCCAAAAAACCCTGTGATAGGTGTACTTTAGGGCTGCCATAAGTCAGAAATGCCTTGAAGGCATACAACAACGAAGTGCTGCTGATATGGGGAAGTTCTTTCTGGTAATCATGTATATCCCCTTTGAAAACCAACTTATAGTGACTCCAAGGCAAACCTATCTTGAGGGTTTTCTTGGCAAGATTTGCTGCCTTTGTTTTTCTCTAAGACTGAGAGAATGTGGCCTGCCTGAGGTCACCCAGCAGGTGCCCGCAGCTGAGTAGGGATTCAAACCCTGGTCTCCACAGTCATAGTTTGGGCTCTTGTGTACCCCCGCCACAATGTCCCTTTCATCAGGGACATGGCAGCAAGAGTATGTCTGTGCACGCCCAGTCTGCTCCTTTATTTGTAAACAAAGGAGCCATTTGAGCAACTTCAACTCATCCCCTCTGTTGTCCCCTGTTGCCACTGCAGCTGTTGGTGTCCAGCAGCAGGGCTTCACGGACCCTCTGTGAGAGATCCATAGACCCTCCAGTGATGCTCAGATACTATTTCTTCTTTAATAACACTTCATAATTACAACTACTATCATAATTCAATTATTGATAATTTCCTCATCTATTGCCATAATTGTACCCAGAGAACATTTAAGTTTTACCTGATAATGGTATGTAGGTTGTTGATAAACAGGCTGAGCTACCATCACAGGAGAACTGGAAATAGAACGTGACTTAAAAAAAAAGAGAAAAGATATATAATCAGAATTTTACAAATATCTTCAGGTTTTTTTAAAAAACATAACTAAGAAACATACTATAAGTATTCATTTATTAAACCATAAGCTATCTGATCACTGGTATTAAATAATAGATCAGAAATGCTATCTAGGATCATATCATCTATTCCCTTCACTGTCCGGTACAAATTCTTCTTCTTTTCCCTTTGAAAATCAAGCACAATGCAATAAAATCACACATGCACTGATATTGATTTAAACAACATACAAATCTTGCCAGTGAGAGAAGGAGGTCTGATTTTAGAATCTTTGTCCATATTTACAAACTCTTGTAGCAATGTTGTCACTGCCCCCTCAGGGGCTCTAATCAAAGTACCTTAGGGATGGCTGTAGGATGGCTAATGTACTTGTTTTTCCTCCACTTGCCCCCTCTCTGCTGTCCTTCCAGCATGAGCTGAATAAGGCTTTCACCATAGTTCTCTTCCTCTGGCCCTCTTTAGATTGTTCTGCCCATTGCTCATAAATTGTAGAACCATACCTTTCATAAAATTTTCTCGACAATAGATGTATGGAATACAATTACACAGCAGAGATGCAACACTATTATGAATGCATCCTAATCATTTGTTAGAATGATCAACACTGAAGAACTCTTTTAGCTTACATAGTATACAAAAAAATAAAGAAAAACAAGCAAAAGATTGCAAGACCCTTGTGGATGGCAAATCAAATCAGACATGCCAGCGTTGTCCCAGAAACTACTTACAGGCCATGGCTGTGGAACAGAAGTAATTTCAGGAGTATGAAAGTATGCCACTCCATTATGGTATGTGTATGGATATCCAGTTGAAGTAGTCAAATACATGGTTCCAGCTGCTGGCATTATGCTGGACCCTAAAATAAAAAATATCTCACAAAATTCTTTGCTTACTTAAATTAACATAATGAAAATGGGGGCAGTGGTTTTTATTCTACTACGGACAGACTGACAGCACTTGTGCAAGCAGAATGCAGTTTAACTCATGTGAGGGCATTCCTAGATTTCCTCAAGAGTTCCCAGGCAGAACTCCCCACACAGCATTTGACACTGTTCAGTGGAGGGGGTTCACTAATCCACAAGAGTGGTTTGCTGAGGGTGCAGAGAACTGCAGCAAGAAGAGAGGAGGAAAGCCCTGTTTCACTTGCAGAACACTGCTCGCAGAACAACATATAATGACTCCAAGCCATTATATGTTGATATGATTTGTTAGTAAGGTGCAAAAATTAATTAAAAATTCAGATTACCATTTAAATTAACATTGTACATTAACAAAGAATGCAGAATACTCCACGAAAGGGGTGAATGCAATGGAAAGAAATAACCATTTTGCACCAGCAAAAGATTAGATGTCTTCCATCATCTTCAGACTGCAAGAGAATCAGGCCATCTTGATAACGAAATTTTAATGTCTACTGTAACCAAACAGAACACCAAATAATTTTCTGCAGCACTGGAATGATCCTATATTTTTTCCCATTACATTTATCATATCCACTAAGGTGGGGGGAGGGGGAACAAGGAAGCAAATACATACGATGAATCCCTACTTGCTGTTTTCTTATTGCTGGACCAATATTCAGTTTCTTATCCTTGTAATTTAGTTTTTCAGCCTAAACAAAACAAAAACATACAGAAAATTGCTTCCATCTATTTTTATTGTATTGTACAGTTCAATTTACCAACAGACTAACAATAACAATCCCCCCCCCGAATGTTAAGCATTTGCATTTTCATCTCATATCCTAAAGGAAACATCTTGTGGATCTAAATCAAAAGCTCTGTCAAAATCTTTTAAGGTGTAAAATATTCTTACTGGCAATAATTTCCAAGATTCAAATGAGAAAATTACAGCTTCTTTGTTGACAAGTTCTTGAGACTTTTTTCATTCAGTCAAGTATTTGTTTATGACTCCAATGGGGCTTTAATTAGAAACAGTCCTTTTGAGAATTCTTAATGCAAATGGTGTGGATTTTTTAAAAATAAAACCACCTCTTATATATCCAAATCCTAACATCTATAGTAGACCAACCTTTTATACAATGGAACATGCAGCACACAGTGGCATGAAAGTTTGTGAATCCTAATAATAATTATGGAAATTTCAGTTTGACCATGACAGCTTGTGTACCAAAACCAGCCATTTTCTAAATGAACAAGATCTATATTAACCAATTCCATGTGTTGTAAAATAAAACAATGTATGAATTTGGCAAACAGTGAGTTCATAAATGTCAGAGTACATGCAAAAATTAAGTAAACCTATGTTTGCCTAATGAAAAAGAACAACTGGAATCAGGTGCTTAAATTATTAGGTTGGTGTGGAACCTTAGTCTTCATCACATGGTTGTATAGAGAGATGTCAAGTCAAGATCAAAAGGCATCTCTGAAGACTTCAGAAAAGCAGTTATTTATTTCTAAGATGTGGGACTCCTCCAATGTACTTTCAGAAAGTTTACAAATGGAGGTGATGCAGTTCTAATTAGTAGCAATCAAAGTACCAAAAGTTGTCTAACAACAAACTGATGCATCACTCCAGAAGTCCAAGAAAACCTCATACTAACAGCCAAGAACCTACAGACCAATTTTACCTTGGCTAATATAAGCTTTCATGACTCAAGAATCAGGAAAAGATTGAATAAGGATGGTGTTCACAGGAGGATAGCTAGGACAAAACCACTGATGCCCCTCTGAGGATTGCTAAAGAACACACAGATGATCTCCAATGGAACAATGTTCTCTAGATAGGCAAATCAAAGACAGAACTTTTTGACCTCAGTGTAAATATTATGTCTGAGGAAAAAAAAAACTGAGCTAAAACAGAAAAATCCAATCCCAGCTGTGAGTGAAGTGAGAGAAATGTTACAAGTCTGTGCCTGCTTTGCTCTCAGGACCTTAACACCTTGCTATCACTAACACAACCATAAATTCTGCACTGTATCAGAATACTGTAGAGCAGCATGTCAGGGCATTCATATTAGAGCTGAAAATGAGTGGGTCATGCAGCATGACAACAATTCTAAACATATAAGCAACACTAAAAAAGACTGGGTGCAGTTAAAATGGCCTAGTTGTAGTCCTAGTTGTATTATTATTACTATTATTGTTATTTGTATCCTGTGTTTTCCCAAATTGGGGCTCAAAGCAGCCTACAATTTAAAATAATACAATTTAAAACATACAAAAAGGAAACGTTAGAAAAGAATTAAACTATTCACAGTTTTAAAACAATTCAAACCTCAAGTTAAAAGAATAAAATGCAATTAAAAGGGATAAAAAATATTAAAAACAGTTCAGTTCAAAACAATATAGCACCCCCTAGACTTTCTATCTTAGAAGCCAGTCAGAATAAAAAGGTTTTAGCCTGCTGATAGAAAGACAACAAGGAGGGGAACACTTTGCCCTCCTTGGGAAGGGAGCCCCAGATTCAAGGGGCAGCCACTGGAAAAGTCCTCTCTTGTATCCCCACCAGCCATTCTTGCAATGGTGGCAAGACTGAGAGAAACATCTCTCTTGATGATTTCAAGATCCAGATAGGCTCATATATCTCATCAAAATGATGTGGCAGGACCTGAAACAAATTGCTCATGCAAGGAAGTCCTCAAATGCCACTGAGCTGAGGCAGTCCTGTAAGGGGCAATAGGTCAAGATTCTATGAAACTGATGTGAGAAACTTATCAACAGTTCCATAAAATCCTTTCCTGAAGCCACTTTATCTCAATGGTGCACTATCAGGTACTGCATCTAAAGATTTACATATAGTACTTTTCACACATGCATAATGATTACTTAATCAACATGAATCAATACATGTTGAAAATGCTTCATATTCGGGTATTTTTTTTTTATTCAGGTTATCTTTTGTTTTTTATCTAGGAATGAGAGTTTTTAGAGTAAGATCTAACAACATTTCAGGCTGGAAATATGTGACAATTCTAAGAAGTACACAAGTACTTTTTCACTATGGTAGCTTCAAAGCTATTCTGTGTAAACAAAAAGGTACTTCTGCCCACTCACAGAGCTACTCTCTTTCTATACTTCCATTGCAGTCCTGCACACCACATTCCCTACTGTTTTAGAAGATTCCATAATTCCATAAAACTTTTTTGGGGGTGGGGTCAGTTTCTATTTGCCTTGAAAAGAGAAAAAAAAATCTCAGGTACAGATAGAAAACTAACAGCAGTTCAGGAGGGCATCTTAGACTGGAAAATGGCATAGGAGTTAATCAGGTGGAAACTATGATGGTGTCACATAAAATGATCCTGAATCTAACCACTGACTCCTCCATAGGCAGCGTTTACATATCAGGAGAGCTCCTTTCTGGCAATAACATTTTTATCATATGACTTTTGAACCTGCCAGTGTCACAGCATGATTAGTATACGACTACTGAATGTAAATCAAAAGTACTTTAAATGTGATTCTGGTCTGAACAGTTAAGTGTTTTCAACATGCATTTCACAAATTATACTCTAGTCATAAATAATATTAAAATGCAATTAATTAAACCAAATAAGGACATTCTGTTGCAGCAGGAATGGAGAACCTGTGATACCACAGATGTCACTGGATTAAAATTTCCAATATCTTTGACCAATGATGAGGCTGTGACCAATGGTTTCTGGTTCCCCATTTCTGTATTACAGGACTCTTCTTTACACATGAGTAAGAGTGGTGAACTCTTAATATAACTATAGCATAAACATTTTTGGTTCGGACAGAAAAGATACCTCATTAATCTTTGTAAAGCAAGTACATAGAATAAAAATGCATGCAAACAATTCTAAAAGGATAAAGTGGTTCTGATTCAAAAAACCCTTTAAGATATTTACATAAGTATTTATAATGAATGACATAAGAAGACCCACATCTACTATTGATAATTCTATCTCATGCTAACTTTGCAGTGTTGTGCCCACAAATAAGATAAACAATAACAAAAAATATTATAGTTGGCCCTCCAAATTTGCTAGGGTTAGGGGTGCAGGAGCTCCGTAAAAGTGGAAAAACTGCAAATTATCAAACTGTGTGTGTGTCTGTGGGAAGGGACCTGAGGCATGGGGAGTGGCACCCGGGCTCCAAACCAGGTCAGGAGAAGAGGGAAAGGTAGCAAGTCGGCATGGTGGCTCTATACATCCTCTCTCTCTTGCACATCTCCTTCCTTGGGTTATGGGGGGCCATCAGGAGAGAGTCTGTAACGCTGAGAAATCAAGCTGTGGGCTATCCTTAGCTGGCCAAGCAGATGCTGGTGGAGGAGGAGGAAGAGGACCAGAGGTAGGTTTTTAAATGGCTGCATGGTCTGATTGGAGCTGCTAAGAGGAAATGCTCCCCCCTCAAAGGAAACACTTGAGGTGGGAGGGCCAGGATTGGAGAAAGTCACAAATAATCAAATCTGTGTTAAACCCACAGATGTGGAGGGCCGACTATACTACTATCTATCTAAGCAAATATATATATGTAAATTTTAAAAATTACCTCTTGCAAAATTTTTTGTGCATCTTCCTGAGTTTCAAATGTGATGAAACCATACCTAATTAAAATGGCATAAATTATTTTTCTTTGCATACATTGTATTTTTAAACTTTTCAAACAATAACCGCTTCTCGACGTTATTAGCAAATTGTACTCTACAGTAGCATAAAAAGAGCTCTATGACTAGAATATGCAAACAAATGGGTTAGAGCGCTATGTAACAGTGCTACTAGAGTACTATATAGAGTACTATACTACTAGAGTACTATTAAACACACTTTTGATGCTAAAATGCATTATTACGTACTACACTGGTTATGATGACCACAAAGCCAATCAGATATGTGGTATTCTTCACCAAAAAAATTTTTCCAGGGGAAAAAAATATGCACTCTTAATAAAAATATTATTATACATTACGTTCAGTAGTACTTTCATACTCAAATTGTGACTGAATAAAAACATAGATTTATTACTTGTGAGAACTAGTTGCTTATCTGAAACTGTAGTTCTTCAAGTGATCATTTCTAGACACACACAAATAGATCTTGCTGTTGTGCAGAGGCTCATTTTGAACCCTCTAGCAGTGAGTAAATTTTGGTGGGAACCTTTCCCCACCTCCCACTGTGTATGCTCTAGTACATCACGCTATTCTCCTCAGTTCTCAGTCTGGTGCCTAAACTAGAGGGAAGTTGGGGAAGGAGTATGGGTTTATGCAAGTGCACAGATGACCACTTGAAGAAACACAATTATTGGCACAGGCCAGGATCTGGAGTCTGCAGCTGAGGCAATTCTCTCTCTTGAAGAGCAGCTTCTGGAAGAGCAGGTGACTGGCTCTCAAGGCCACAGACACAGCAAAGAAAGCATTGCTGAGGGCTGGTCACCAGTAGCAACTTGTCTACTTCCTGACCAGAATTCTTACTTTTGAACTTCTGCATCTTGGACCTCTGCCTTGTTGACAACACATGCTGGATTCCTCAAACATGGACTGCTTCCTGGATTCTATGAACACATCCTGCTTGCTCATTTCCCCGAACCTGGCTGGTTGACAACATTTTCCTCAATGGCTTCCCTTTGGACTCATACAGGCAAGGACACTTTTCCAGCTCTGTTAATTTGTTGCCCTGTTCAAGCTCCTTTTGAACTCTTAGTGAATTCCTTCCTTTATTGTTGGCTGGGATGTGCTGTGGTTCACAACAATTACAGGTAAGACACTTCTTAATCTTCTTTGTACTCTCTGTGACTCACATAGGTCAGCTAGCTAACTTACCAGAGAAGGGTGATTCATACCAGCAGTGAAAAAAGGATTGACCATACAAAGGAAGCATTAGTACATACTCTGGCATCCATTCTGTAATAACTGCTAAATGTGGATGGTTAAAACCACATTGTTCCTTTACATAAATTTGGTAGTGATGCCTCTCTAATGAAGGCTACTGACGTGGACACTGCCCTTGTAGAGTGAGCCTGTAGACCTGTTGGAGAGCAGTTTAGCCAACTGACAGGCCAAGGATATGCCCTCCCCCCAAATGAACCTATTGAGATGTAGTGATGATACCGCTGTGCCCTTCCTGTCACCCTAATAACACAAGAAATGCCTCATCGTTTTCTGAAATTCTTCAGTACTTTTAAGGTAGACGGCCAGTGTCCTACAGACATCTGAAGAGCGCAATGCATCCTCCATACAATTGGTACAGTTGCTCAACATTCCAGCTGCAATTATTCTGAAACAATTTTAGGTAGAAAGGGGATATTTCCGAGCAACCACTTTGTCCTGATGGAAAGTCAGGTAAGGGGAATCTGATCTGACCAGAAACTTCAGAGGCCCTATGGGCAAAAATGATAAAAAGGAGGAAAAAACTGCCTTAAGGTAAGTAGTGATAAATCACAGGATGCTAGAAGGTCAAAGGGTTTATCCATTAGTTGTCACAGCACTACTGACAGTGACCATCAGGATACTGGCAGAGAAACTGGTAGGTAAAATATTTTAGACACTTGAGAAATCTTTTGACAAGAGGATCCACCAGCAACAACATGGGTCAGTTATGGTCTTGCTTATTCACAGAGCTAGCTGCTAAATACAATTCCAGAGACAAAAAAGACAATTGTCATGTAAGTGTGCCAAACAGCACAGCACTAGCAGCGTCTGAAATGGTAAACTGTGTTCATTAACAGATTCCTGAAATTTGCAGTTAATGCATAGGACTATATGGTAGATGGCTTATGTACCACTGTTAGCCTCTTTTGTATGTCTAAGTGAGTGTGAATGGGGGAGGAAGCCTCCAAACAGTGATTTTCAACGTAGAGATGTCTGTATGTATCACAACTCTACTGGCTTGTGACAAAAGACTCTGAGGAGAAGAAGCTGGACGACAATGTTGTTGGACATAAAAAGCAACATGGCAAACCATGGTTACCTCACCCAACAGGAAAGGACAAAAATATAGCCCATTTCCACACAATGTCGCCATAGCACAACAGTAGCGCGTTGTTTCTGGTTCAGGAGCTGTGCTAACACACAACGTTGTTGCTATCCAGCTGCTATCCTGTCCCCAAGTGGTCCAAAACTGCTGTATTCTATTTCCAGAAAAAAATCAGTTAAGAGCCTCTGTTCGCATTTCAATCCTGTCAGCCATCTTAGTGTGGAACCGTAATAGCACCTCCTGTTATTGCAGATCCAGGAGTGGGTGGGCTGTGGGTGTGCCGAGGTTGTCCTGTTATCACGGTTATGATATGTCTGGTGGGAGCACTAGATATCCTTTTGATATCAAATAATTTGGCCTTTTGCTTGACTTTTCTCTGCCACCCTGTTCCACGTGTTTGCAGAGGCCTCCTGAACGAGCACGTACGGGCGCGGCCGTTAATGGTTGTACATTCCAAGACCCCATTCAGGCAAGCAACTTAAGCCTCTCCGTTGCTTTAGGGAAAAACCTCCCTGCAAACTGGCTCTGCTCGGCTTGGATCTACACAAAGCCATGCAGCCAAGAGCCAAGCCACTCCTTTGTATCGGGCTATTAACGAACTGGCCACGCTATTGTCTTAAGAGCTAAACCCATCACGCAAAACCTGACCTTTTCCAACTCCTTTGTCCAACTACAAATTTCCTTTGTTCTCACCGAACATGGCATAGCCTATAGGTAAAATCCACCCTATAAAAGGTCCCCACTTTTGGGACTTCCTTGGATCACCCTGGACTTCCATCTAGCCTTGCTGCCGCTCTGTCCAGTGAAAATTTCCCCCCAGTTCTCCATAACTGAGTCTGCCTCCCCTCTTCGGGCTACTTTGGATTTCCATCCCGCCTTGCTGCCGGTAGTCTGAAGGAACTCCTCTCAGCGAATCCCGTTGAGCTTTCTCCCCCAGAACCCCGCTTCTCTCCAGGACTACGAGACCAGGTGTCGTATTACCTTTCCTGAAAAGCTCCCCGTTTCTATTTCACGGTTAGTTAGTTTATGTCTTGTCTTTCATGTTTCTTGTCTTTAATAAAATATTGTTTGTTACTTTAAAACCTTGTCTAGCCGCTTTCTGACGCTGTATACATAGGGTTAAAGATCCTTGCTAAGGTTGCCCTGCCTCTCGTTTAGCTGAAAGAGTGTTTGAGTTAAATTCCCCCAACTTGTGTTCTTATTTGGTTATTTGGGTGCCCCTCCCGGGACCCCCCAACATACAGGGTAACAGTCCCTCCCTCTACAACTTCCATAACATGATAACTTCAAAATCTATCACCTCTCTGTGTTTATTTTAAATTTCTTCTTTGAGTTAAAATTTTTTATTTTAATACATTTTAAAGCATCACAGCATGAAAATATAATGGCATACTCACATGTCCTACTCTTACAACACTGCTTCACTAGTACGGCTTCCAAAGAAAAAACCCAACTAATCAGGCGTGGTGAAGCAAGGTGAAGGCAGGGATAGGGAATGGCCAAGGACGCTGTAGTGTGAAAGGAACACCGGTGGCAATATCAATACTCATCCGCTTAAGGCAGAAGGGTGCAGAAAACAGCATTCCTAACCTGATGGCACTGCACGAATGGCAATACCAGGATTGTAACACTACGATGAACTAATGGCATCTAGTGGGGGAACGGCCATTGTTAGAGGTCTGCTTTATTTGTGTATGACTGTGTTCCCCAGCAACCTGTCACCCAGTACCACCTGACAGTAATACATAGTGAACTCTTGGTTGAAAGAGGATGTGAATATATTCACTTGTGAATGTTTTCACTTGTCCACTAATATACTGTGTCTGACTGTGGATAGGGCCCATTTGTGCGTCATCTGTAAGTGTCCTGCTGAATGTTCCTGTCAAGTTGTTGTTTGTCCTGGCCACAAGTATGGCAACAGGAATGACTAATCTCTCTATGAACCACTTCCAATTCAGAATCAGGAAGTGTTCTGTCATGTGTACCACCCTGTTTGTTCAGATAATACATTACAATTTGGTTGATTTTGCAAGGAGAATGTTCTCAAATGTTCTGAGGACCTTAAAGATCTTACTAAGGAGCAATGGATTCAAGCTGCAAGAAAGGAGATTCCACCTGAATCTCAGAAAGAACTTCCTGACAGTCAGAGCTGTCCAGCAGTGAAATATGCTGCCTTGGAGTGTGGTACAGCCTCCTTATTTGAAGGTTTTTAAGCAGAGGCTGGATGGCCATCTGTTGCCAATGCTTTGATGTGTGTTCTTGCATGGCAGGAGGTTGGACTGGATGGACCCTGGGGTCTCTTCCAACTCTATGATTCTAAGTTCTAAAGTGTCTGTATGAAGGGTTTTGTCATTACTTTTCCTGCCATGATGTATCTGTGGTCATGGTGAGGATGTCAAAATGGCAGGATTTCCAGAAAGTTTGGCAGATGTGTACACCAAAGACTATTCCTCCTTATTGCTACATGTGATGAAAACCTCTTCTGGGGATGATCTCAACTCATGTGGAAACTCATGGTAAACCATAATTGGAGGGTTCTCATCTTCAGTTTTGATAAATGAATTACATTTGTGGTTCAGACCATAAAGCTTAAACTTTGCTGAATAGTCTGGACTGCGGACAGAAGAACACGAGAGACTTATTGTGCAAGATGCACTAACTTTAACTTCTGAGCGCTGCTTAGAAGTAAAAATGCTCAAACCTTCCAGGAGCCCAACTTCACTACTAAGTAATGAAAGGACTGGATGGATATGGGTGAACTGTGATTTTTTCCAGGTTATTATGAAGATCCACATCTGTCAGTCAACTGAGAATGTAGTGCAGGTCCACAGCTAGCTTGCACCAAGACAAAACTACAAGAAGCAGACTCTGACAAATGGGAACACTGTTATTTCTTTGGTGCACAGGAATACTACCATAGAAGACATATATCTGGTGAACACCTGAAGGGCCCTCATGAGTCTGAAGGACAGCAGCCTAAATGACATATCTTTTCCCATTGTAAATCAAAATGTGGAACTACACATCCTTGAAGTCTATAGCGAAACTCAAAACTCCCCTGTACAAGAGTGGTAGAATGGATGGCAGTGAAAATATGAAACTTTTTCATTTGATGTAGCAATTGAGCCCTCTAAATCCAAAATGGGTTGACAATCCCCAATCTTCTCTGGTATCATGAAATATCAGACGAAACCAGTGTATTTGCAGTGAAGAAGAAAAGGTTCTATTGCTCCTTTTTCTAAAAGCAGTCATCCAGTCATCTCATCTTGTAGAATACTCAGTGGTGGAATACAACAGAACTTCCTCAACGCTGGTATTGACTCAAATTTGTTGGTATAACTGTTCTACGTGGACAACACTTATTAAATAATATGGCACTGAAGACACTCCATTTATTTGATTTAATATCCCACTTTTCTCCCAGCATGGGATTCAGGCAACCTTGTTGTTGTGTGCTTTCAAGTCATTTCTGACTTATGGTAACCTTAAGGTGAACGCATTACAGGGTGTTCTTATCAGAATTTGTCCAGAAGGGATTTGCCACTGCCATCCTCTGAGAGTGAGAGAGTGTGACAGACGTCACCCATGGGCCAAGCAAGGATTTGAACTTTAGTCTCTCAGTGTCTTACTTCAACACTAAAACCACTACACCGGACTGGTTCTCTTAATGTTTTAAAAGCACAATACAATTAAAAAACTCTTAATACAAAAGCTAAACTAAACTTCATCTAAACATATATGTTAAAAACAGCATTAAAATGATTAAAAAATAATATAAATAGTACACCAACAGATAGTAGCAGTGGTTGTAGAAACTGACAGATGTGGTGACTGTGACAACCTGGTGAGTCAAATATGCTGTCCAGATGAACTGAAAGATTTCTTGCATGAGTCAGATCAGCATCTTGACTGTTTGAATTATTTCTTCCAGGAACACCAGGAAGCTTGTTTAGAGAGTGTAAATCAGTGAGTTGTCCTTGAGCAGCCAGAACAGGTACAACACAAAATGGATGATTGACACCAGCTCAGTCTGCTGTGGTATCAGGAACTGGGTTGAGATGCAATCCACATCTTACTAGCTACTGACTGAGCTTTACACAGGTGGTCTAAAACACCACCTGTCTTCTCATTAAAAAAAAAAACCTAGATCATCAAAGGATAATTTCTTGATATACAATCTAGTAATATCAGTAATCCCCACAGATCTGAGCCAAGTGTGGTGTCTCAATGTAGTAACAGATGATGTTAATTCAGAGGTGCAGTCGGTGACAGGCTGTATTAATTTGCTGACTGATCAGTTTGTGTCCCTCAGAATGAAACAGAGTGGCAATATTAATGATGGTTTTCCAAAAGGTTGCTCAGGAAGAGAACATTTCTTCCCACTAAAACTGTTGATAAGCAGTCATGTAGGCCAGACAGTTGCTCACCTTCATGGTCTAGTCCAGGTATTTGACCATTAGATCCAGTTTACCACCCTCTCTACCTGGATAGGTCAAATGGATTCTTTTGCCGCCTTTAATCAGAGTTGCAGTTATAGTTACAGTTAGGCTGAGGCTCCTAGAACAAAAAAACTGTTCCTTCTTCCTTATGTTGTACAAGTTTTCAATCCTGTAATAAGTTCGCAATGCAGATGATGGTTTCATCCAAGATCTTCTGGGGTAGTTCAGAAAAAACCAGAAGAGGCAGCATCAAGGGTTGTAACAGTGTTAGAAGCAAAATGCTGAAAATCTGTATCCGACACAGGCAGTGGTTCACATTTCACTTTAACATCTATGGAACTGGCCATACAGAGAATCTGCTCACTATAAGATAATATACCTTCCAACAGAAAAAGAGAATGTGTTGACAACATTTGGACCTGGTGATATTGTTAATGGTGAAGGAGACGACAGAGACATGGAACTGGAATCGTTATTCTCCACCAACAAACCATCAGAATCTCTATCTTAGTTTGAGTGCACAACTGATTGTGATGGCTATACCAACTGAGGGATTGCAATGCTTCAAACTGGCAGCATCAGTAACAAGGAAATGAACCTGACAAGGACTAGTGGACATGAGATAGCCACAGAAGGAAGAGCTGACTGAGAACTTGTAGCCTACAAGGTAACTGGTTGTATAGACTACATGGTGTCTGGTATCAATATCTGGGCCAGTGCCAATGATGTGCCAGTTGCATGGCTGGAAAAAGTTCCTGATAACATGGTTTGTCTGGGGGACAGTTGCTTACTACCTCAATATGTTTAGTATTGAGTCCATCAGTAATGAAGTAGATTGTGACACAATGGAAGGCTGAGACTGCCTCAAAGAGATCAGCATCTGCCTATATCACAGTCTGAGAAGATGCTGCTGCTGGCAGTGGAAGGACTGACATGCTGCTGGATATATCTTCAAAGGCTTCTGAAAATCAAGGGAGTATTACAAATTGAGAATGAGACTGTACCTATTGCTGATTTTTAGGGATAATTCCCAGGTATATAAACAGTTATAAAATGCAGTTATGGCGATTCTGTTTCATGAAGTCACAATAGAGTAAGACTGGGTCTTATTATCTTCTGTGAGGGGGAAAAAGGACACTGGGCATGCCTATCAGACTGGGGAATATTACTGCTGCAAGAAGCACACATCTGCAACAAGGTCTTAGAGGCTATATAAATTCCTCAAAGAAGGGAACTAAAAATGAACAGAACCACATAAAATGGAAATAATATAATTTTAAAACACCCAGCACCACCAAACAAATGTAATAGCACGAAAAAGAACTGAAAACAAGAAGGATGAAACTACTCAGCATTCCTATTAATCGACGGAGAAAACTCAAAATACTGTTGCTCATGTGGCAGACCAGTGGTTCTTAACCTGTGGTCTGCGGACCCTCGGAGGGCGGCATGATGTTTCCCGCAAAGGCTTGAAGAAACATCATGATCTCTTACAGCTAAGAAAGAAAGAATAATTCCAATAAATAACAGTGTTGTATATTTACTCATTTTCCCCTTCTCTCCAAATCTGATTACTCTTGATGAGCAATTTTAAATAAATATTTGATACACTACAGGGTTTAAGTCTTGAATTCAGTCTTGGTGGTCCACAGCAACAAAATATATTTAAAGGGAGTCCATGGTAAAGGAAAGGCTAGGGACCACCATAGGACAAAAGAGAAATAATGAGAATAGCTTGGCACAGTGGAACATGCACATTTGTGTCAGAGATACCATGAAGAACTGTAGTCCTTTGAGTGGTCATCTATGCAGTCACTCATATAGGTTATGCACTTTTACATGCATTTCTTATTTCAGAAACTTCTGTGGCAGTGCTAACAGCCTAGGTGGAAATCCCACCTCACTGTCCAGTTGCATTCTCAGAGGGTGTTCCTTCCATTTTCTCACTCAGTCCAAACTTCCAACTGACCTAATGGCTATAAAAATGGAAACACAGCAGAAGTACAAGGGCAGAACAGTATCTACAATTGGAAAGCGAGCTGTGTGACTATTACAAAGACGACCATCCAAAAAACTACTCTGAAAGGTAAACAAGATGTTTTTCTTCTTCAAGAACTGGAGGCAGTGAAGGTATTAAGCAGCCGACAGGCTCAGCATGACCTTCTTAGAAAGGTAACTAACTTGGCCTATGTCTAGCTGCTAAAGTTGAGAAACACAGAAGGTGAGGCCTTACTGCTACTGTGGACAAGTCCATCACTGACACACAGTCCCAAAAGGAAATCATCATACAAAACTAAAAAACAATTCCGAATTAGCAGCAACAGCAATAGCAAAAATTGCTTTATCAAGACTCAGTTTGTGGAAGTTTGAAGGACATATATTAATGAATAAGCTCACTCACCATATGAAGATTCTCAAAGGGCAGACAATACCCAAAACCTTTCACGCAATATAGTACCCATTTGTTATGGTAATCTTTCATCCAGACCTCAGCATTCCCATTCTTCATTATAAGATTTTGTTTAAGAGAAAATAATTGCAGCTTGAAGGTTTTGTGTACAATGTATTTTATGCATCCTAACCATGTTATATTAGTGTTTGATTGTATTTTTAAAAGTTTTGGACTATATTTAATTCTTGTGCACTATACTGGAAAATTTGATGGGAAAGATTCCATCTTTGATCAGGACAAAGATGAAAAATCTCTAATGTGATTCCAAATATATTATATTCAATTACTAAAGATGAATTCAACCTGCCAGGTAGAGACAGAGAACTACTCTGGCATGCAATTTGTTCAACTTAAACTGAAACATTCTGGAATTTCCTTCCATGACAATTTACACGACACTAAAGAATATGTAATAGTATCAAAAGAGCACTGAAATATATTTCCTCTCAAAACCACTTAAACGGATAATTTTATTTAAGCCTCTGGAATGCAGAGCTAGATTTGTAAACTACTGCGATATAATTTATATTATATATTAAAGCCATACAAATTCTCAACTTGGTTGTCCTGCTTCTGACAAAAAAGCCAATATGAAACTGTTAAGATTTTTCAGATGCTGAAGCTGGAACACATGATAGTGCTTAATGTTCTACAAAGAATTAGTATGATGTACTGAAAAATGCTGAAAATTAAGAATAAGACCATTTCCACACCACACTGTTATGGTATTGTTATTCCACTTTCTACATCCTATGGAATCCTGGGGTTTGCAGTTGAGGGAGGGGCCTTTAGAATTCTCAGCCAGAGAGCCCTTTGGCCTCAGGAAACTACAAACCCCAGAATTCCACAGGATGTAGAAAGTGGAATAATAGCACTGTAACAATATAGTGAGGAAAGGCCCTAACACAGTAACACTTTGCACAAAGGACAAGGAAGCCTATGAAGGCAGCAATCCTGGAATCAGATAGTTAAAACTATCTGGGTACTTCACACAGTTTGTGTTTTCATCCCCCTCCTTCTTTAGTCACTCATCCTCTAGCTTTCTCTCTAGCACGCAGCAAGCTTAATGCAGCATCCTAAGTAACTATCTATTTTTTAGACGAAATTCCTATTTTAAATCCTATTTAATTTGTTTCTCCTAAAACAAATCTTCTGGTTCTTAAGCAAATATTGTTTGTAGTATAGTATTTTTCTTAACTTCATTTTAAAAATTTCAACCCCCCTTTAAGTAAGTGGACAGACTACTCACACTACCACCTCTACTAGTACTAGTACTGTTATCCGTTGGAAGCAAAGAAGAGTGTCTAGATAATGTCTGTCCTTTGTTTACACTTTTTTAAAAATTTAGTATTTATTATGTTTAACAGATAACACAAGCAAACCAATCCATAACCACAGAAAAAGAAAAGAAACAAACCATGCACAAATATTACATGTGCATAATTAGAAATGAAACTAAACTAAAAGTAAAACATAATGACACTGCCCATTACTAAAAGACCCACTTCTTACAGTAAGCACATCCTAACTACACTAACATACACTGGGCTATGACCGTAATAAAATGGATTGATTGACATTAACATACAAGCAACCTCTGACCCTATAAACCAATTATAATGAAAAGGAAAAACCAGTTAATATCCCATGTTTTACTCTATCCTTACAGATCTAAGAATGTTTGACTTACTAGAATTACTAATAATCGTAACCACAGAGTATTAGATCATTCAATTTTATTGCTCAAGAAATCTATATATGGTTCCACGCTTTGAGAAAAGTCTTCAATTGATCTTTCTTTTAAAATCTATGTCAATTTTGCAACTTGGGCAAAATCCACAATTCTCCCATTGTCGGTGCATCAGTCTGTTTTCAAGTTAGAGCAAACAACACTCTTGCAGTTGTTATCGCGTATCAAAGAAGTAGTACAGTTCTTTCCCAACAAAAACATCTCTGGTGACATTGCAAAAACCAAAAAAAAATTTGAATAGACATGTAAATCTTAGACCAGTAATTCTTCATTTTCTTGCAAGTCCACTCCATATGGAAAAAAGATCCTTCTTTTTCCTGATAGCCATAACACTTATTTGAAACATTCATAGATGTTTTTGACAACTTTTCTGGAGTTAAGTACCATCTGTATACCATCTTGTACGCATTTTCTTTTAAAATATTGCACAGAGTAAATTTTACATCTTTAGTCCACATTTCCCCCCATACCTCCATTTGCACATTATGCCCAAATTGTGGGCTCACCTTACCATAAAAACCCTTCTACAGGCTCATCTTTCATCTCTGATTTCAAAATACATTCGAGCACTTTTTTGATTACATGATCATCATCTTTATACAACTCTAAATAAAAATAATTTCTTCTAGCCTCTGTGACTAAATTTAAATTTTCTTGCTTAAATCTCTCTTTACATTGTAAAGAAGCAACCCAGCTAAGGCCTATGCCCTCCTTAGAGAGGATCTCTCTTGATCCCAACTTTCTTTCTTCATTTTCAAAACACCACTATAATATAACCTTTTTTGATTTTTGACTTAATCTCTCTTAACAAAAGCTTCCTGGGGCAAGGTAACTAATGGGAAACCTTTGCTTATATTCAGACTAGCCTTGCAGAAGACCTTCTTTTTTGATAACAATAATTTTTAAAATCAGCATGTGCATTAACTTTATCATACCAAAGCTAACCATGACAAACAAATCTTAAATCATGATCCTCAAGTTCCAATAATCTTTCATCTTTAAGCAAAATCCACTCTTTTAGCCACATAAAATAACAGGTATCATAATACAATTTGCTGTTAAGGAAATGTTGGACCACCCTTTTCTTTAGCATCGTATAACATTTTAAGTTTAATGCTCACTTTATCTGCCTGCCAAGTGAATCAGGGAAGTTTTTATTTTTTTGTGTCGTTCTTTGGTTTATGCACTCAAGACTTTTGCCTCCTTCTTATCTGCAGGCGTCACTTCCCCCTTCTCTCTCTTTGCTTTGCTTTGTTATGGGAAAGAGCATCCAAGAAGTTCCAAACTCAGCAATGAATATTAGCTTACACCCACACATGAGAGCCAACTTTCAGAGCTCTCGTAACCATACTTAGGTCAATTTCTTTTATTTCTTTTCCTGTTGTTAGATCATCCAAACTCATTTCTCCTGTTTCTATCCCAAGCTCATGCTGCACTAATCCTGCAGCACACTAAAGTTCCTATTTCAAATCTTATTCAATTTGTTTCTAAAGCAAATCTTTTGCTCCCTAGTATATTACAGCCTGTAATCTCAACCCTCTTTTAAATAGTTGGACAAACTACTGATACCACCACCACTAGTAGCAGTAGTACTACCATTATCAATATTCAAGTGATCATCTGTGAATTCAAACATATGGGTCATCTGTGTCTGTGCAGTGCACTATTCAGAAACTTCTACAGCATTATGACATGCGTTTCGGCAGGAACCCCATCACCTTCCCCAGGGGCTATATAGCCACCTTCCTTCCAAAATCCTCAGTTCCATGGTCACCTAAGGCAGCAGCAAAATACTGAAGAGCACAGCAGGACAAGAAGAGGGGAAGGTTGGATGGGGTTGTGTGAGTTCACAGATAACCACTCAAACAAGTAGGCAATCTCTTCCCTTCTTCTTCTTCTTCTCCTTCTTCGTCATGGTTTCTATGACTCACACAGATGGGAGACTACCAAGCTACTAATTATAGGAGGTAGGAGTGTCATGCTGAGGGGAACAGCACTGCTCTCCTCGAAACAGTATCATATCTTGACTTATTGTCCATTCCATAGTGAGAGATGAGTATGGAAGGCTGTGACTAAGCAGCAGCTCTGCAAACCTCCTAGAATGGCACCCTTTGCAAGAAGGTTATGAAAGCAATGAGAGCTGCTTAGTGGGAGTGGCTTCTCTACCAGATAAGAGGTGGCTTGTCAGCCAGTTCAACAGCAAGGCAAATGCTGGATGCCACCTAGCTAGATAGTGCCTAGAAGGACACAGAAATGCCTTACTTATAAGACAAATAGCAAAGGAAGAGTCTTCAAGATTTCTTTAAGAAAACTGTGCATTGCACACAGAAGTCTATAGGACGATGAACTTGAAGGCAGTGAAGGCTGTACTCCAATTCAGAGAATGGAATTTGTATAAAGATGGAATCTGTATAAAGTGAAATGTTGAGACAACCTCTGGAACAAAGGAAGCAGCTGGCCAAAGAACTACTTCCTCTTTGTGGAACCCGAAATAGACCCGATCCATTCACAGAGCACATGGTAAAGCAAGAGTCCTGGCAGGGGTCACTGCTACCAGAAAGTCAGTCTTTCAAGACAGATATCGGATGCCACTGGTAGCCATGGGCTCAACTGACTTCTTTGAGAGCTGCAAGCTCCTGGCAGTCACAGGAGTACTGAAGGATAGAGGTTCTTGTATTCTTTCAAGAATCCTTTAATTAGGGAATTCACGACACAAAATGGCCATCCCTCTCTTCTCATCTACCATGGGATCACAGGAAGACAGCAATGGAAAGAAGACAGAGTCCTCTGTGTAATGAAAACACCAGAGAACCTAAAGCATGGGAGATACTGAAGCTTTAAGGATCTGCTTGATTGCCCCGGAAAAAGTCTGAACTTGAACTCCTTATATGTGTAGGAGTTCCTAGTTGAAGCCTCGTGAGCTGCCTCTATGATCTACCTCACTCGATAAGACAAGAAGTTCAGTGTAATAGGATCCATGTCTCAAGCTTAAGAGATCGAACGTCTGGATTCCTCAGCTTGCCTTTGTGTATGGAGAGCAGGTTCTATCTGTACCGAAGCCTTTGATACTGTCCCCATGAGAGGTTCACCAGAAGGGCAAACCCTGGTTGCCGTGGCCACCATAGAGTGATCATTATGGCTTTGGCCCAGACTTATCAAATCTATGCTAGCAGTTTGTTGACTAGAGGAAAAGGTGGAAAAGCATACACAATGGCCCCTTCCAGCTGTACACGAATACATCTCCTAGCAGTTCTATTTCCTCTCTCATTCTGTAGCAGAAAATGAGACAATATTTGTTGAGTAGGGACACAAACAGGTCTATTAGTTGGTTAACCCATGCTTTGGTGATATTTCTAAAAGTACCCTTATATAGCTTTCATGGATTGCTGTGGTGATATCTGCCTGCATAGATATCAGTCCCACAACTGTATTGTGAGATCGAGGAGAGCGGCTGATTGTGTGCATCCTTGTCTGTTGAGGCAGTATCTGATTTTGGTGTTGTTTGACACTACCTGGACTGCATTGCCACACAAGAGACTGCTGAAGTCCAGAATGCTTCGACAACAGCCAGAAAATTCCAAGGCATCTATGTGGAACATCTTCTCTGACTGTGACCCACAATCCCTGACCATCACTCCCTTGGAGTGCACTCCCCATCCCTATAGAGAGGTGATTGTGGTAACTGCTATTGATGGCAGTCAAGATAGGAAAGGCATGCCAATTTGGCCATTCTGGGTGCTCTACCACCACTGAAGAAAATGAAGGACAGATTGTGGTACCAGAAGAAATTTTGATTGATGGTCTCAAAGGGGTTCAAAGTTTCTTGCAAATCATGGCTGGAGACGTCTCCCTGGAAACATGACAAATGGAGAAACAGCTCCAGTTGATGCCTTGAGGCCGAGAATGTACAGTCCTTGCTCTGACTTGTCTCAATCAACGGAAGCAGGCGACGCCTTGTGGAGTACCAACCACCTGTCCACAAGGAGGAAGCCTGTTTCAGCCTGGGATTCTGATAGTGTCCTGATAAACTTGATCCACTGAGATGAGACAGGTGGAACTTCTGATGTTTGGAAAAGGCAATCCCAAGTGGGAGCAATCAGCAGCCATATATAGAAAGAGGGCATTACCTCACTGACACAACATTGCTGCTTTCACTGACACACATTTAGTGAAGACACGAGGAACTGAGCTGAGGCTGAATAGCAGGACTCAGAAACTACACTTTTCTTCCTGCTGTAAAGCAAAGTAATCCCTGTAGGATGGTCTGATGAAAATGTAGAAATATGTGATTTTCACATCCTGTGTAGAGAATGAATCTCCTCTCTGCAACAACAAAAGGATGGTAGTGAGAGTTACAATCCTGAACCACTTGGGACAAATGTAGAAAGTCAACTCTCAATGACCCGGTTCGGGGCACAGCCCTCTCCTTTTTGGAGACTCCGCAGTAACAGGAAAAAAGGCCTGGATGCAAAGATGAGAGGGGGAATGGACTCTACAGCTTTTTTTATCTATTCTATCTCTCTCTTCCTTCATCACAGGGGAGGATCAAGTAATTTGGACGTGACCTATGGGTAAAGGCCTTCAAAAATCTATGGCATACCCTCTGGTAATGATGTCTAATCCCCAATCTGAGGTGCCGAGATAATCAAGGCTCAAATGGGATGGAATCTGTTCCGTCTGCTACCAAGAGAAGGTATCAAAGACAGTAGCATCAATAGTACCTAAAGCTGGCTGAGTGTGACTTGCCCACAGTTATCCAGTAGATTTCTATAAGCACATAGGGAAAAGAACACTGGTCTTTATAGCTGTAATCCAAAACTCAACACCATGCTGGCTCTCACCAAGGTGCAAGTGGGATGGAACCTGCTTAACCTGTTGCTGAAGGAATACATCAAGATCAGTAGAATGGTAGCATTGACAATATTGAGGGTTGATGGCATGGTAGCAGTGTCTCCAGCAGAGGTACTGTCCATAGAGTAGTTAAAGGTGTTGCTTTGCACCGTTATTATTTTAGTTTTGGAGGTCCTCCAGAGAAATATAAGAAAACAAGAATTTATACATAGAGTCAAGATTGGCAAAGATGAACATAAGCTTAGGGTATCTGCTGATGATGTGGTGTTTTTTTTAGAAGATCCAGTTCCCCAAATTGGTAAGTTAAATGAACTACTTAACAAATTTGGCCAACTAGCTGGCTTTAAAATTGACAAAATCAAAACAAAGATTCTTATGAGGAATTTTAAGCAGAAAGAAAAAGAGGCGTTTGAAAAAAAATCGCAGATTCAGTGTATACACAAAGTTAAGTACTTAGGAATAGAACTTACAAGTAATAATCATCATTTGTTTCAAAATAATCATTTAAAAATTTCGAAACAGATACAGAGAAAAATAGAAATTTGGAAATCAATGGATTTGTCTCTATTGGGAAGGATATAAACTATTAAAATGAATGTGCTTCCTAAAATTCTCTTTCTCTTCTTAATGATGCCAGTTGTGATTCCTAAAACTTGGCTTGAAGAGTGTACAAGAGATTGATCCAAATTTATATGGAGAGGGAGAAAACCAAGAATTAAAAGTAAGCCGATCACTGATCTTAGGACTAGGGGAGGCTTTGCAGTTCCAGACATAGGTTTATATTATGATTCTGCTTGTTTAGCTTGGATGAAACCTTGGATTCTGCTAGATGACCAGAAACTCTTGTCATTAGAAGGTCATGACCCACACTTTGGATGGCATGCCTTCCTTTGGTACAATAAAGCCAAAGTTCAGAAGTCATTCAATGCTCTGTTCAAAGTGTGGGAGAGAGATAAGTTGTTAATTTGTTCCAGGTTGCCATCTTGGATTTCCCCAGCAGAGGCACTTTCTATAGCAGGATTACGGAGATATGGGGAATGAACAACTTAGAAAGATCTACTGAAATAAACTGGAGATTCTGTACAATTAAAGGATAAGCAACAACTATGGGAAGAAGGAATTCTAATGGTTCCCATATTTACAAATTAAAGAAAGATTTAAGAAAGACACGTTAGTCGGTGGGGTGGAGTTAAGGAAAACTGAGTTTGAAGTTCATTTATTAAAAAGAGACAAACTTTGATCACCAGGCTATATAAAATGTTACTTGAAGTTAATCTGGCAGATGAAGCAGTAAAGGACTACATGGTAAAATGGGCTAAAGACCTAGCTCATCATATCCTCATGGAAGATAGGGAAAGGATATGGAAATCTAATACCATATATTTGAGATCTTACTACTCAGAAGAAAATATGTTGAAGATCATGTATAGGTGGTATCTTTCACCTAACAGAATAACAAGAATGTATAAAAATACTAAAGACAAATATTGGAAGTGTGGTAAAGAAAAAGGAACCTTTTTCATATGTGGTGGGGTTATGATAGGTTAAGATTTTGGTTTATCATTCAGGCAGAATTACAAAAAACTGTGAAAGTTAAAATTGACTTGGTACCCAAATTCTTTTTATTAGGTATCTTTAAACTTGATGAGAAAGACAGAGGGTGAGACTGAAAGATTGGTATGGCATATATGTACAATGGCTAGAATAGTTCTTGCCAGATATTAGAGGAAAAACAACACCCCCACCAAAAAAGAATGGTTTGGAACGTTAATGGAAATAGTTGGAACAGATAAACTTACTCATCTGTTGGAGAATAAAAATAATAGTAAGTTCTGCAAGGTTTGGGAAAGGTTTACGGTGTTTTTACAAAATAAAACTGACAATGCAAGTGGATTTATATACTAAATTTTTTGTTTCTCTTTCTTTTCTCTTTATAATCTCTTCTTTAATCTCAATTAGAAACTAATTTTTCATTAGCTAGAGAGAAAACTTAAATGCTGTGTTTATAAATAACAGTTATATCTTGGAGGAATGTGACAATGTTATCTGTTGAAGGGAATGTTGGAGATGAACTTCCTGGCAGTTTATTTTTGGATGTAAAAGGAGGAAAACATGAAGTTTTAGAATAATTATGTTTGACTTGGATAAAAAGAGAATGGGGTGTAGATCTAAAATATATGAAACTATAAAATAAGATTAGGATTAAGTCTTCTTTAAGAAGATTAACAGTAATTGAACTGATTGTTTTTGAAATATAGCTTCTTTTCTTTTTGAATTATGGGAAGGATCTTTTTTTATAATAATAGAATAAGGCTACAACCTCTCCAGAGGGGGAAATCTTCTTTCCTTTTTTTCCTTTTCTGTAGCCTTTTTGTGAATGTATGTATTTTTCCCCCTATTAGGTTTGTACCTATGCGTTAGAATGTTTATTATATAGTTATGTGTTGTATATATAAACTAGATAGTGTTCTGTATATACTATGTTTTGTGTTATGTATTGTCGTGTTATGTGAGAGATTTTTTTTAATTATGCAGAACTAATTTGCTATCACTGTTCTTGTTTATTATTATTTTCACTATCTTTGTATTTGATTAGACTCTTTTTTAATAAAAATAATTTTAAAAAAGTATTGCTTTGTGATCTCAAGCTGCCTTCACTTATACGGAGAAGCTCTGTAATGTGCTAGCAATGCCCTATGGGTAGTGGCTTATTCTGATGGAGTTTGAGCCGATCTCTGCTGTCCATTTGAAGAGGCAACATAGACAGGCCTAGACACTGGAAGAACCTGCAATACTTTTATCTAAATGATTGCAGTGGTGGTTACAGTCCTTATTTTTTAGATGTATGCCTCATTTTCTGTGTGTGCCCTAACCTCTTATCCGTGGCTGAGTTGAACAGGCCTGTTTTGTCAAAGGTAAATCTTCTATAGTAGATCTAGCTTGTTCAGACAGGACTGAAGACCTGAGGCACACATGACAACAGAGTGAACCTGCTCTTGCTAATGCCTTTCCATTACAGTCTGCAATGTGACATGCAGTCATCATCTGCTGGGAAGCACGATGGTGGGCCTCCCCAGTGAGAACCATCACTAACTGTCTATCCTTTTCCAGCAAATAATGTGGAAAAGGCTTCCCTTGTTCTACATGAGGTGCTGGTACGCCCACATACAGACACTGCAGTTTGAGATGCGAAAAAGCAAGGCTGAATTAGACTAGAACTTCCATCTCACAAGTCCAATTTCTTCCCTTCTTTTGGGAAAGATGAGATTGTGGCGCATCCTGGGATGTTGCACCAGCCACTCTGATCCACACTCTACTACTTTGTAGAGTGTGTCCAATTTCTTAAGTTGGGAGGGGGTAGAAGAAGGCAAAGTCCAAGACTCCATGAAGACTGAAGGAGATAAGGCAGCAGAGAAAGCAATGACGTGTTTTGGCAGAAACCCATCTTGAAGTTGCTGAAAGACTGGACCCTGGCCATACTGTCTCTGCTGTTCCACCTGCAGGTCAAATGACCTAGCCCTATGCAATATCTGATCTGCAAATGACCTCACATCATCAGTGGGAGAGACAAGAGGGCAGACTGCTAACCAGCCACCTGGGAATACCTGGGCAGGTTTCAAGACCAATCCTGTGATAGGTGCTGAACAATCTAGGGAGGATGGCATCGGTGGCTCTATCTCTACATTGAGGGACATGTGCTAGGATTTTGGTAATGTGAACAGTACTGTATCCTCTGACTCCTTGACCTCAATCGCAACTGAGGATGATGACAGTGATGCATAGCATCAAAGTCAATGAAGAGAAAGAAGCGGTCATGGTCTTACTTTGGGTTCTGCAACAGTAAATTGCTGTTCTGAGTTTTACTGAACTCACATTTCAGAGCAGTCCTGTGAAGACTCCATGGCTGGTGAGAAGTTGACTAATTCACTGTATGAGGTTGAGTGCTGACTAGGATGGATGAGTGAAAGGGATCCTGTGATGGCATTTTGCCGCAGCATTGATGAGGCAATTGCCTGGCCTTTGCTTTCCACCTGCAACTGCCCCAATGTCAAAGGACATTAAGGTGGCATCACAAGTAGAAACCGCTGATGGAGCTGATGGCAGATTATCTCTTTGAGATTGGTGGTACTGTCATGGGTAGTAACCATTGACAGAGCTGATGGAGGACCATCTCTTTGAGTCTGGTGATGCCAAAGGCTCCCTTCATGCCTTATACTACCTTAGATGCACTGTTGTTACAGAAGCAATATGCAAGGCCATGATCCAAATGGCTATGTCAGAGGTACCGAATACTTTTCCTAGAGCAAGACCTTGAGTTGGCCACTCTTATTATGCCTTGCGTGTGAGATAGACAGTTGGCAATAAGAACAAAACTCAATGTTGTGACCCTCTGCAAGGCAGACAGGGCACGTGGAGTCCATCATTATCTGGGCTCTTGCCTCCACATGAGGAGCACTGCCGACACCATATACCAAAGAATCCTTATCTGTTCATCTGTCATCCAAAAGCAAGCATCCTATCCAAGAGATCCAACAAAGCCAAAATGCAAGACAAGCTACAGTCTGTGAAACAAAGCTGAAGTAAGTACAAAGACTGTAACAAAAGGAAATTCTGAAGGCTCCTCATGGCACTGCTGCCACGGCAGGCAAAAAGGAACTGAGGGGTTTGCTGAGAAGGTGGCTGTACAGCTCCTGGGATAGGCAGTGGGGTTCCCATCAAAACACGTCATAATTGCTCTAGAAGATTTCAAACCACACGCCGTGCAGGTGCGGATAATCCATTTTTGTGAGTCACAGAGACCATGAAGAAGAACCTTAATTTCTAACATGCTGGTTCAAAACAATACTAGGAATCTCTGCTGTGAAACTGCCCTGGATCTCCTGCATTAAGTGCTGAGGTAATTCACTTTACTTAATTGTCCTGTGCACACTAAAATCTTTGGACTTCTCTGTGCTATTTGGTGATTCCAAGATATTTGTCTTTTGTTGCTGCGGAGGCATCATGTTAAGCTCCTCCAAGTCGCTATCACCGGACATAACAAGTATTATTTTGAGGATTGATTTAACTGCCAAATAGGAGACTGACTAGGCAGTGGACAAATGACCAGAGATATTTTTATGTCTCCCATGGTCCATGAGCTGCTGAGCAGAATTCAATGGAGAGGTTTCTGAAATTAGACCTTCAGTAGTATGAATCTTTTTCTTATTGGAAGGCTTTATTGGAAAACAATCCCTTTTCAATCTTATCTGTCTCAGTATCTGTTACTTTTCTCATTTTTTGGAATGCTATCCATTTTATCCCGATTCATAACAGGTTCTTATCTATGATTACCAAGAAAACTGTCAAAAAACTAGAGCTGACAACAGCATTATGAACAGGTTGTTTCCTGTAACTGTGTTTCTTTGAGTGGTCATCTGTGTCCTCACACAACGGGATCTTCACACATGTGCAGTTACATTTTGGAAAGTTTCAGAGCTGAGTAGCTTGGTGGGAACCCCTCTACTATTCAGTACTGAGCATGCTCAGTCCCACCAAGCTGATGGTCTCTCCTCAGTTTTGAAGTCTGCCGACGAGGGACATGAAAGAGGGGAGGCTGGGCAGGTGTGCGTGAGGGCACAGATGATCACTCTAAGAAACACAGTTACAGGTAAACAACCTGTTCTTCCTCTTTGTGGTCTCTGTGCCTCACACAATGGGAGATGAGGTAGCTTACTGTTGGACAGCAGGTCAGGTCCTAGATGATGGAGGACAGCACAGCACGACCAAAGTGAGCATCACGACTGGCTCTATAGTCAAAACGGTAGTGCCGAACGAAGGTCAAAGGCTGTGACCAGGTAGTCACTCGGCAAAGTTCCTGTAGGTCAACTCCTTTCAGGAGTGCTGTGGAGGACACAGCCCTAATAGAGTGGGTGTGAAGAGGAGAAGTAGGCAGCTGCTTAGCAAGTTCGTAGGAGAAGCAAATTGCTTCCATAATCCACTTGGAGAAGCATTGAGTGGAGACTTTGTGGTCTTTCCACCTCCCACCATAGATAAAAAGGTGGGGGGTGAGGCAAAAGGGAGAAGTCCATTGCAGATAAAAGGCAAGTGCCCGACGGACATCCAAGGAGTGGAGAGTATGCTCCAGAGGCGTGGATTGGTCAGGATAGAAGGTTGGAAGGATAATATCCTGGTTCAAGTGGAATTCAGAGACCACTTTAGGGAGAAAGGATAAATCTGGGTGGAAAACCACTTTGTCTTTATGGGACACCAGAAAGGGTTCATCTGCCTGAAGGGCAGTCAGCTCTCCTGCTCTCCTGGCTGAAGTAACCGCTACAAGAAACGCTATCTTCAGAGTAAGAAGGCGGTTATCCAATGTGGCCATGGGTTCATGAGTTGGGAAAGGACCAACGATAATGATCACAGAGGAAGAGGCGGAGAGGTTGGAGGATAGAGATGTTGGAGGCCTTTAAGGAACTGTTTTGAGTGTAGGGTTCCTGAAAAGAGCCACAGAGGGAGAATTGTGTGGTTGGTAGGCAACCATCGCAGAGAGGTACACCTTGAAGGAAAAGAAGGCAAGGCCTTGCTCCTTGAGAGACAAAAGGAAGTGGAAGACGGTTGACAGAGAGGTGGGAGAACAAGCCTCTGATCGGGCGTCTGCGAAGGCAGTGAGTAGACTCCTTCCTAGAGGCTGTGAGGACCGCCAGAATCCTGGGGGAGTCTAGTATGCTATCCTCCACGGATGCTGGTTGAGATGAGGGAGGTCCGGGTGAAGCACCCGACCATCGGAGTGGGAGAAAAGGTCTGGCGTGTGTGGAAGGGGCATCTGATGACCCTGGGAGATGATGAGAAAGCAACCAAACCAGTGCTGTTGCGGCCAATATGGGGCTATGAGAACAGTGTTTGCTTTGTCTGCAGTAATCTTGGCCACCTCTCGGCCCAGAAGTGGAAAGGGGGGAAAATGTAGAGGAGTCCCTTGTTCCACGAGAACTAAAAGGCGTCTCTGAGAGAATGGTGGCCTATGTCAGCCCTGGAGCAATAGCGAGGACATTTCTTGTTGTGGTAGGTGACAAACAGATCGATGGATGGGGCGCCCCAGCAAGATACTGTGATAACTGAAGCCCCTGTCACAGCTGATGATGATGAGCAGCAGCTGTTGGTCCCTGTGGCTCTGGCTGGAAATGAGTCCTGCAGCTCAAGAGCTCCCCCTGCTGCCATGGACCAAGCAGGCTTGGATGTTCCTCTGCCTGCTCCTTTAGGGCAACAGAGATCCGATTCTGCAGATGCCTTGGAGCCTGTGCCAATCAGCCCACAAACAAGGCGGAGACTCAAGAAAGCTGAGCAAAGGGAGGCTTCCTTGATTAAGTTCAAGAAGCAGTGACTAGCCACACCTGTGTCTTGGGCTATACAACTGCCTGCCTGGAAGTTTTCCTTTGCCTGTGGCAAACTTCTTTCAAGCCCTCCTCTTGCTTGTTCCTTGCTCCCAGCACCCAGTTCCTGCTACCTTGCTTGACCCTTGGCTTTTGGAACTCTGACTACAGCTTTTGCTTGACGCTCTGGTAAATGAACTCCCTTGTGTAAAGTGCTTGCTTGTCTTCTCCTGGCTGAACTTTGCTGGCTCTCACACTCCCTTCTCAGGGCTGGTTTGCCGCCCAGGTCTCTGACCTTGACAGTCTTGCCACAAGCCCACAAGCTGATTTATTGTGGGAGGGAGAGTTTGTTTTGGTTACCATGGAGAAAGATGAAGCAGCGGAGTTTCCTCTGCCTGCAGTCTTGCAAGCTGATATAGTTTTTTTTTTGTTTTTTGTTTTTTGTTTTATCATTTTATTAAAGTTTCACAATTAAGACAACAATAGTATTATTGCTATTTCACATGAATTATTTCTTGAATCTTCCAAACTGATCTAGACTTCATTTCCAACATCTCTTAACATTGTCATATCATTGTACTGCATTTTTCAGCCATTTTACACGTTAGTACATAGCATTTCCATTACCATATTCCTGCTTCATGATATCTGCGTAATTTCCCCACCATTGTTCTATTGTAGGTATTTGCTGTGTTTTCCATACCTTAGCATATTCAATACGTGCTGTTGTTATCATATATAATAATATTCTCCAATATTTCTTTATATTCATACCGTCTACTAAATCTGTCATATTTAACAAATACATTTCAGGAGTCATAGGAAATTGTAGTTTCATTATTTCACAAATCCTCTTATGTATCTCAGTCCAATATTTCTTGACCTTTGGGCATGTCCACCACATATGATATATCGTACCCACCTCTTTTAAACATTTCCAACAGAGCCCAGTACCTGAATTGTAAATCTTTTGTAATTTATCTGGTGTCAAATACCATCTATAAAACATTTTATAATAGTTCTCTTTTAAATTCTGGGCAACCGTAAATTTGTTTGTCTTTTTCCAACTCTGCTCCCAAGAGTCCAGTTGAATTGTATGACCAATATTCTGTGCCCAAGAGATCATTACTGCTTTAACCGTTTCTTCATACTTCTTTGACCCAGCAAGTAAGCCAGCTACAACAACGTCTCCAGCAGCTGCAGCCTGAGGCGGGGGCTGTTGCTTGGGTCAAACCCAAGTGCCCAGTGGCTACACCCCCAGGTTTGATGGGCAGATGCAGGACTTCCCCACCTTCTGGGCTCAGTGCCTTCTGTACATGTGGCTGCGAGCAGAGGAGTTTCCTTGTGATTCTCACAAAGTTGTCTTTGCTATCAGTCTGCTCTCGGGAGGTGCAGCGTGCTGGGCTCTGCCGTTACTGCAGCAGCAGAACCCACTGCTGCACAATTTTGATACCTTTGCTGTGCAGCTGCAGAGTGTTTTTTTGGATCCTGCTAAGGCCTGGACTGCTAACCAGTATATTCGGGAGTTGAAGCAGGGTCAGCTCTCTATTGCAGACTATGCCAGCGAATTCCGGCTGCTGGCTCAGAATCTGGCTTGGAATGAGGCTGCCCAGGTTGACCAGTTCCTTGAGGGTTTGGTGGACCCTATTCTAGATCAGTTGGTTCTTGCCGGTACGCCTGACACCTTGCAGGGCCTGATCCAGCTGTGCCTGCGAATTGAGGGGCGCATCCTGCAGAGCAGGGACAGGCATCCTGCGGTGCTTCCTGCCAGCCCACCTCCGCTGCCATCACCAGCACCTCCGAGGGAGGCGGGGGGGCTGCCTCCTACTCCTACTCCGGTACCCAGACTTGAGGCTATGGCAGGGGAGGAGCCGATGCAACTTGGTGGCGCCCGTCCTCATCTCTCCTCTGCAGAAAGGTCCAGGCGGTGCCAGCTGGGCTTATGCTTGTATTGTGGCCAGTCTGGACGGTTTGCCGCCTCATGTCCTGCTAAATGAGGCCAGCCTACATTGGCGGGAAACTGATTGTGCCTGGTCTTGGAGAGCCACAAGACCAGGATGGTTTGCCTTTGGTGCTGGCCTGTCCTGCCCGTTTCCCCATATAAAAGCACTTTGTCATTGAGGTCTTGCTCCGCCTCTCTGGCTGGCTGGCCTTTCAGACGTGAGCCATGGTAGACTCATGGACCACCATGAACTTTATGGATCGGGCCTTTGTGGAGGCCTGGGACATTCCCATGTCTCCTGTGGACCCGCCTTTGCTGGTGGAAACCATCGATGGTCGCCCTCTGCGCTCGGGCCCGGTGATGCGCTCCACTGCAGGACTCCAGATGCAGCTAGGGTCCCATTGCGAGAACGTGGCGTTCTTTGTGGCCTAAGCACCCCATTTTCCAGTGGTCTTGGGGCTGGAGTGGTTGCAGGTGCACGACCCTCACACTGGGTGGTCTACAGGGGTCATTACCTTTTCTTCTCCCCATTGTGCCTCCCATCTCCAGTTGGCTCCAGCCTCCTTTGTGGCGGTTTCCCCAGCCTCGCCACCTCCGGATCTTCCGCCCAAGTATCGGGACTTCATGGACGTCTTTGATGAAAAAGGATGCAGACCAGCTGCCTCCACACTGGCCCTATGATTGCCCAACTGACTTGGTCCCGGGGTCCAAGATTCCGGTGGGCCGCATCTACCCTCTCTCTGAGCCCGGGCTGGCTGCCTTGCGGGACTTCATTGAGGTGAACCTGAGGAAGGGGTTCATCCAGCTGGCCATCTCTCCTGCCGGGGCGCCCATCTTCTTTGTGAAGACGGGGACGGGGGATCTTTGTCTTTGCCACGATTACAGGCGCCTAAATGCCATCACAATCAAGAACCACTACCCACTTCTTCTCATTTCCGAACTTTTGGAGAGGTTGCAGGGGCGCGGGTCTTTACAAAGTTGGATCTCCGAGGCGCTTATAATTTGGTGCACATTCGTCAGGAGGACGAGTGGAAGACAGCTTTCTGCACGCGGTATGGCCATTTTGAGTACACCGTCATGCCCTTTGGCCTCACCAACGCCGCAGCGGTGTTCCAGCACTTCATGAACGATGTCTTCTGGGATCTGCTGAACTGCTTTGTCATCATTTACTTGAACGACATCCTGATTTTTTTCCTCGTCCCTGCAGGAGCATGAGGACCATGTTTGGACAGTCCTGCAGAGGCTCCGGGACCATCGTCTCTATGCCAAGCTTTCTAAGTGTGCTTCCAAGCAGTCGGAGGTCAATTTCTTGGGGCACCGTATCTCGGCCGGGAGTCTTGCCATGGACTCGGGCAAGGTGGACGCGACCCGCACCTGGTAACCCCCACGCACGGTCAAGGATGTGCAGTGCTTCCTCGGCTTTGCTAATTATTATCGGCCGTTTATCCCCCATTTTGCAGACCTTGCGGTGCCCCTGACCTCTCTTCTCTGGAAGGGTGTCCAGATACTATCTGACAAAAGGCCAGATCAGAGAGGGACCACTCATGATGGCAGGTTGTGTCCCTACTCAGAGCGTCCGCTGTACTGTTGTCCAGTCTGGCTAAGTGTACAGCAATCAGGTGAATCCACAGTGGAACACACTAGTCCGATATTTGCAGGGTGAGGTGAAGAACAAGTAAAGAGCGGGTGCTGCCAATGTCAGGCGGCGGCTTTAAGCAAACACAGAGGCAGGAGTTGAGGTTATGGCCTTTTAGTAATAAAACAATAAAGTAATCAAAAGGTTACATCACCCAAAACAAATAGAAGCAGTCAGCTCAACAGCAAGGATTAGCCTGGAACAGAAAGCCCATGATACAGGATGGTAGACGGTTGTTGCCCTGTGCCCAACTCCCCCCAGCGTCTGTCTTAAATACATAGTCCTTAGCCCAGCTGGGGCTGATCAAATGTCCGTTGGCTTAGCTCACAGCTGGAGGCCCTCAGACATCAGACGCTTCTTTCGCAGCCGCTTTGATCTGCGAACCCACTCCTTCTCCAGCCACCTCTGGAGGAACGTGTGCGGAGGGTCTGCTGCAAACTCCGGGCTGAAGTAAAAAACAGCAGCTTCTGTCGAGCCAGAAGCACTGGTCTCCTATGCTACAGGTACTGGCTCAGGAACCGGCTCTGGGACCGTGGTAGGGTCGCTGGCAGACCCCTCCCTTGACTCTGCAGGAGTCCCCTCTCCCTCCCAGGGATCCTCCCCCGGCTGGGAGTCCAACTCAGAGTCCCTGTCTGACTCAGCAACCTGCTCAGCCTGGCTCATGACAGGTGCCTCCTTTGGCAGTTTATGTAGTAGACAGCTGTCTTGTTGTCAGACAGGACCCGTACTGTCCATCCAAGAAGGAGTTTCCAGGAGGGCTGGAGAGCTCTGAAGATTGCCAGAAGTTCTGGGGCTTTGATATATAGATGCTTCTCCAGACCAATCCAGTCGTACTGGACAGAGAGGTGACCGTAGTGGCCTCCCCAGAAGAGGAGGGATGCGTCGGTGGTGATAGCGATGGACGGATGGGATTCAGTAAACGGCATTCCAGAGAGTAGATGATGTGGCGAAAGCTACCAGATGAGAGAATTCTTGACCGGACATGGAATACGAAACCTCCGACACTGATTGTCAAGAAAGGAATTGAAGTGTGTGAGGAAACAGTGCTGAAGAGGGCAGGCACAGAGGTGGGACAGGTAAGTGACGAAGATTGTGGCTGCCATGTAACTGAGCAGCTGCTGGATTTGGTGAGCGGAGGCAGAATGACTGTGAAGGATCACGGAGATGGATCGGCAGAGGACACTTGCACATTTTTCCAGGAGGAATGCCATAGCGGAAATGGAGTCCAGGGTACACTGATGAAGTTGAGGGTACGCGTAGGTTCCAAGTGAGATTTCTTGGGATTCACCTAGAAGCCGAGGTCGGAGAGTAGAGAAATGAATGTCTCTGAACAGTTTTTGTCTGCAGGACATAACCAATAACCAATCGTCGATGTAGGGGTACACCATCACGTGCTTCATACAGAGTTAAGATATCACAGGGTGAGGCACTTGGTGAAAACTCTGGGCGCTGTGGGTAGGCTGAAGAGAAGAACCTTGTACTGGTAATATGTATCCTTGACAGCGGATCAGAGGTACCACCCGTGCTGAGGGCAGATGGCAATATGGAAGTAAGTGTCTTGTAGATCTACGGACATGAACCAGTCTCAGCGCTTGAGGAAAGGCAGGATGGATGACGGCATGATCATCTTGAACCGCTGAGGCAGAATGAAAGAGTTGACCGCTCAGAGGTCTAAAATGGGCCGGAGGGTGTCATCCCTTTTTGGAAGCGTAAAGTATCGGGAGAAGAAACTGGCACGCTTGGCAGAGGGGGGCAGTTCTTCTATGGCCCCTTTGTGAAGAAGTGAATCTATCTCTTCAAGAAGAGCGGGACTGGAAGGTGTGGAGTAGAAAATACCAACTGGTGGAATATTTAGAAACTCGATGGCGTAACCAAGGCGGATAATGGTCAGCACCCAAGAGTCCAAGGTGATGGTACACCAGGTGCTGCAGCAGCGAGAAAGGTCAGGGGACTTGGAGGACAGTCGGCCCGCAAGACGAAAGGTTGGTAGAGGTGGCAACCTGCAGGTGAAGTCAAAACCTCGACGGCAGCAGAAGAAGACATCTTAGAAGACGCCTGCTGGTGTCTGAAAGAGTGATGAGATGAGAAGGCCGGGGCAGAGGACTGCTGTGAAGACCGCCGTGGAGACCAAGATCAGTAGGAGTAGGTGGTGCATCTCCAGGAAGAACGGAATGAATGGGGCTTTCTAGTCTGAGTGGATGGGTGAAGACCCATCTTTTTTGTCATGAGGCGGGCTTTCATGAGATGATCCATGGCATCATCTGTGGTGGCATGGAAGAGACCTTGACCATCAAAGGGAAGGTCTTCAATCCTCTTCTGATTGTCCTCGGTCAGGCCAGTGGAGCAGAGCCAGGCAAAGTGACGAAGAGCAACTGCACCAACCATGACCCATGCTGAACCTTCCATGGAGTGTTGGGAACACTGGATTTGCTGATTAGTAAGAGCCACTGCCTCATTGTAATATTGGAGGGCCATGAACTGGTGATCATCATGGAAATGAGAAAACAGGGGGAGAAGCCTGTCCCAGATGTTATGCTCGTAGGCCGCTAGAAAAGCTTGAGCGTTAGAAACCCTGATGATTAAGGAGGAGGTAGAGTAGAAGTGGTGGCCGAAGATGTCCAGATAGCATCCCTCGTGACTAGGAGGGGTCATATGGGCTTTCTTACTTCCTTCCTTTCGTTTGAGAGGACTCAATGATGGAGTTGGAGTGGGATGGCTGAAAAGGAATTTCACATCCTGATGCTGGGTGCGATAGAGGTGTTCCAGACGACGAGGGATCGGCTGAAAGGAAGCCGGCCGAGACCACGGGTGTTTTATGACTTTCTTATTGTAAGGAACAAATCACCAGAACACTGGGTTGTCATTTTTTTGCAGTTCAGGCTGCCAGTTGCAGGAAAAGGTTTTCAGATGGTATCACAATCAATTGTCAGGGAGATCTTTGTTGCTGAGACTGCTACCGTAGCCTGCAGCACCAGTGGCAGCCTCCATGCAAATCTTCCCTGCATGACAGAGATATAGCAGAAAAGTTTGTACGGTAGAGATACAGCAAGAAAAATTTGGAAAAATGCAGATCCAGTCAGATTCACACTTTTCAAATCCTTTCCTGTGTGTTATCAAAGCCAAGAAAGCAGATCAAACCTTGTGCACAAATATTGTAAATTACTGTTATGAATGGTTAAGATGTAGTATGCAGATGTATAACCACTTCATATTGTTCTTCTCACTCCTACAATTCTTAAGAGAGAGAGAAAAAGGAACAGTGGAGGGTGGTGATAGTCTTAAGAAAAAAGTCAGGTAATTCTTATCACGGTTGCTGCAACAACTAGTTTACAACTCTCAAAATATTCCCTCTCAGAAAATATGGCTCTCGAATGGAAATGGTCAGGTAGAATGTAGGTTCTAATTCACGCTCCGTAGCAGAGTTCACTGGATGCCTAGATTGAATAATGACCTTCAGTCTAATCCACTTCATAACACTTCTATGAAGATAAAGGGGGACATGTACAGTATCTGTGCTCCTTGGAGAAAGAGCAATATTAATATGTAACAACTGTAGTATGTTTATTTAATCAATGTGTACGTTAGCTAGAGATTCTGTCTACTAGAGAGATTATTCTTGTGCCTACTATTATTTGAAACACTATTTCAAGAAAGCTAACATGAAAAGTGCTGTTTGAAAATTAAAAATTCTACCATGCAGAGAGACAACAGCTTTCCCATTACTTCTTCAAGTTAATGTATAAGGATGCTGGTCAGCAAAAACAGTGCTCAGACATCTTCCTCAAGAGCATGTTTCTTATTTGCACTGTTTCTTACTGCATTACAGAGCTGACTATTGAGTCATATTTATAATATTAATAAGCTGCTTGGAAGGTAACACATATTTCACCGAAGGATATACGGGATACCAGTAACATAGGAAGCTAGGCACTGTACATCTCCACTATCCAATTTTTAGCAATTTTACAGACAAATTTTAGAAGAGTGGTGAAATCTACCAATGTTACAGCTCAGGACAGCCAATGAATTAAAAATATTTACTGCAAAGGAGGAATGGTAAGGAAACAAAGAAAAGGTTTGATAAAAGTTGGGGGACAGGATTAATATTCTTTTTTTCCCATTCTTTCTACAGGAACTAATGGGAAGGAATTACTTACATCAGTTTCTGTCCTGGTACAATTTTTTCTGTACGTGTTTATTTTACAAGTGTGTCTAAAGAACAATGGTGGGCAAAAAGTGGCCCTGCAAATCCTTTGTACTATCTTCCCAGCATTCCAGTTATTTTCTTTTCCCCTCAAAAAGGCTTACTGTGTTCTCCAAGAAGTATGGGGAGACTTTTGCTGGTTTTGGCCCTCCTATGACCAGATGGAGCCTTTTTTGATACTGTAAGTAACTGACTTCCACTTCTTGGTGGAAAAAGATCTTGCCTGGACATAAAACAATTCAGTCTCCCCAAAATACAGGAAAATCCTCCGCCGACCTGAGTCAAAGAAGGAGGGATAACAAAAAACTGAGTAGATGCAGCTTTCTGAGGTCCAGGGAAGGGAGTATCTGTGACACTTGGAAATTGTCCACCTCTCTTGTAAAATGAAGGGGTTTATGATTCAATGTAGGTGTATTCTTTCCCAATGCCCTTCAGAGCTCTTTTAGAAGGTATCTGTGGGTTGTGTCTATTAGTTTGTGAATTCTTCCCCTAGATATCCTTTCTAAGGCAAGCAATTGGCAATTGTGGGGACTGGGGAACTTTAAGCCTCATCTTAACACCCTTCAGCCAACAAACCATTGAGTACAGGATTACACCCTAAAATGATATACGATGGTATATACTAAACGTCAGCTTTACTAAAACTCAACCAACTTTGTAAACTAAACTATTTCTATGATTCCCTGTGATGAGTAAGAATTATCTGTACTCCTAAGCCATCTCGTAGGAAAACTTCTGAACTGCTAGAAGAGCTGACACTTCTGTTCTTTTCATACCATCAAATATATATGAATGTGTGAGCAGTGAAGTAAGTAAAACTGTTTATCAGCTAATAGCTACTGTAAATGTATTAGGAAGGCTGAAAGACAGGAGAAATATGAAGCTAATTCCCATGACAGGTGATAGAAAAACTCTGCCTAAAGTTTAAATAAGGTATCTGTAGACCATACAAATTGTTAAAAGCCTAATTTTTTTAATAGGGATGATACACTGAGATAGACAGCAAAGGTGGAATGTGCATAAACTATGAAATTAAATTAAAAAGTGTATTTAATATCAATGCATGTTTAAAAACTTTCAGTGTGAATAACATTAATTTTCAACTAAGCACAACCTGTAGGGCCAACTCAGAAGATCAATTATGTTTAATGAGATTTAACAGGATAGGATTCTAGCCTTAAGGTGCTAATATTCTTTAATTACAGTAAAAATATTCCCACGTATCTTACACAAATTAATACAAATTCCACTCTGCACATGCTTAATTTTACTAACCCCTTTGATACTCCAGCTCTGTCGTTTACTATTTTCACTTCTTTCACGCAGCCATACTGGGAAAAAAACTTCCTTAGGTCATTCTCATTAGTCTAGTAAAAACAAAACAAAACAGTGATTATGTCACCATATTATTCTGCAAATATATTTAAATGTCATATAAGAACAGATTGCTTATCTGAACTGTGTTTCTTCAAGTGGTTCTCTGTTTCTTCACACAAATGGGTTTCGTACATGTGCAGAGATCTGTTCAGAATGTTCTAGAGCTAAGGTGCTTTGGTGGGAATACTACATCCCTCCACCAACCACACATGTCTCAGCCCACCAAAGCTATTCTCCCTCAGTTTTGAAGTTTGCTCAGAAAAAAAATAATGAGAGGACTTGAATTAAAGGGGAGATTGGGCAAGTTGTGTAAGATGACAACTCAAAGAACCATAGTTACAAGTAATCAACATCCTTGTCTTCACTGTGGTCTCTATGCCTTACACAAAATGGGTCACAAATAAGCTTATTCCACTGGAGGCAGGACAGGTGATTGAAATAAAGGTGAAAAACTATATGACCAAAACAAGCATTAGCTCTGGCTCCTAAATCCAAAAAGTAATGTTGAATGAAACTGAAGGGTTGAGACCATATGGCTGCCCTACAAAGCTCTTCTATAGAGACACCTCTGAGTAAAGCTGCAGAAGCGGCACCAGCTCTTCTTGAATGTTCTTTGATGTTAGATAAAAAATAGGCTGTTTATCAAGAGCATAAGCCAGCTTAATAGCCTCTTATCACCCACTTAGACAGTCTTTGGGAAGAAACTTGCAGTCATTTCTTATGGCCACTATAGCAAAGAAGAACAGGTTGCTTACCTGTAACTGTGGTTCTTCGAGTGGTCATCTGTGCCCTCACACATTAGGAGCTTTCGCGCCTGCCCGATAGCGTTCGGAAACTTCTAGAGCTTGTTAGCTTGGCGGGAACCCCTCCCCCACGCCGGTACTGCGCATGCTCCTCCCGCCGAGCAACGGTCTCTCCTCAATTCTGTCGTCCGCCGTAGAACCTACAGGGACCTGAGAAAGAGGTGAAGGAAGGGCGGGTATGTGTGAGGGCACAGATGACCACTCAAAGAACCACAGTTACAGATAAGCAACCTGTTCTTCTTCTTCGTGGTCTCTGTGCCTCACACATTAGGAGACTGTGTAGCTTACCGGTTGGATGGCGGGTCAGGTCCTAGAGTACGGAAGCCAGCACCTCACGTCCAAACCGAGCATTTCTGCGCGACCGGCAATCGAGCCTGTAGTGGCGGACGAAGGTCGATGGCTGGGACCAGGTCGCCACACGGCAGAGTTCATGCAGGTCTACTCCTCGCAGGAGGGCCGCAGATGTTGCCACAGCTCAGGTGGAGTGGGCTCGAAGAAGGGCTGGCGGAGGCTTTCTCACGAGCTCGTACGCCAGCTGTATAGTCTGTACCACCCACTTGGAGAAGCGCTGGATAGACACTTTGTGGCCCCTCCGACGTCGTCCGTAGCATACGAAGAGATGCGGTGTCTGTCGGAAGGGAGCAGTCCTGTCCTTGTAGAAGGCAAGGGCCCGACGCACGTCGAGAGAGTGAAGGGACCGTTCCAGCGGTGTCGTCAGGTCCGGGAAGAAGGCAGGCAGGATGATGTCCTGGTTGAGATGGAAGCTGGACACCACCTTCGGCAGGAACGAGATGTCAGGCCTGAGGACCACCTTGTCCCTGTGGAAAACCAGGAAGGGCTTGTCCACTCGAAGAGCTGTTATCTCACCCGCTCGTCTTGCGGAGGTAACAGCCACAAGAAAGGCAGTCTTTAAGGTGAGCAGCCTGTCATCCGAGGTCGCCATCGGTTCAAAAGGCGGCTTCGTAAGCTGTGATAGCACCAACGACAGGGACCACGGCAGTAGCGGCGGCGATACCGGTGGGTAGAGATGTTGTAATCCCTTCAGGAACCGTTTAACGGTATCGTCTCTGAAGAAGGCTGATGCTGAGGAACGTGGCGGTTGGTATGCCACGATCGCAGAGAGGTACACCTTCAAAGACGGGAAGGCCAGGCCTTGCTGTCGGAGGTGAAGGAGGAAGTGGAGGACGGTGGAGAGCCTGGCGGGCGATACCGGCTCGCTCCGTTCTTCGGCGAAGGTCAGGAAACGTCGCCACTTGTATTGGTAGTTGCGATGGGTGGATGCCTTCCTGGCCGCGATGAGGATGTTACCGAGCACGGGATCATCTACGGCAATATCCTCCAGGCATGGAGGGCCAGGCGTGGCAGGTCTGGATGGAGGACCCGGCCGTTGGAGTGGGAGAGCAAGCCCAGCGTTGGTGGTAGCCGGAGGAGGTCGCCTCACGCGGCTCGTAGCAGGGGTGTGAACCAATGCTGCCTCGGCCAATACGGGGCCACCAGGATCGCATCGGCTCGGTCAGCTAGGATCTTCGATATCGTCCAGCCGAGCAGCGGGAATGGCGGGAATGCGTACAGGAGTTCCCTGGTCCACGGAAACTCGAAGGCGTCCCCAATGGAGGCTCGATCGTGGCCTGCTCTCAAACAGAATCAGCTGCACTTCGCGTTTTCCCTGGTCACGAAGAGGTCGATCGTTGGCTCGCCCCAGCGGTCTCGTATCAGTCTGAACGCCTCTCTGGAGAGGGACCATTCGTGATGGGATGAGGTGTCCCTGCTGAGGGCGTCTGCTGTAGTGTTCTCCTGCCCAGCCAGGTGAACAGCTACAGGATGTATTTGTAGGTGAATGCACCAGTCCCATAGATCGAGGGTGATGTTCAGTAGAGTCGTGGAATGAGTCCCTCCTTGTCTGTTGACGTAACAGACGGCGGTGGTGTTGTCTGTCAGGACTAGGACTGTGCGACCGGCGACCACGTGGCGGAACGCTTGCAGTGCTTTCGAGATGGCTAGCAGCTCGAGGGCATTGATGTGGAAAACCGTCTCGTCGCCGCTCCATCTGTCGCAGACTTTGAGATCGCCGCAATGAGCTCCCCATCCGTGGAGCGAGGCGTCGGTCGTTACCGTTACCTTTGGTGTTGGCTGTCGGAAGGGCATCCCTGACAACAGGTTGTCTCGTGAGTGCCACCATCGGAGGGATGAGCGGACTTCCTCTGGCAGCTGCAGTCGAAGGCTCTGTTCGTCTCGCAGGGGATCGAACGTACAGACGAACCAGTGCTGCAGAGGTCTTGCTCTCAGTCTTGCGAGATAAGTGACCGCGGTTGTCGAGGCCATGTAGCCCAGCAGTTGCTGGATTCTCCTCGCAGATAATGTAGAGGCCGCGTACGCGTGAATGGTGGCCTGAATCAAGGTTTGTGCCCGCGTCTCTGGTAGGTACGCCCTGACGGACGTGGAATCCAGAGTGGCACCGATGAAGTCCAACGTACTCGCCGGCTCGAGGTGAGACTTCTTCGGGTTGACCTGTAGCCCGAGACGAGTAAGGAGCGTCAAGGTCATGTGGACGTCGTGGTAAAGTCTTTGTTTGCAGGACGCCACCAACAGCCAGTCGTCCAGGTAAGGGTAGACGGAGGCGCCCTTCGTCCGCAGGAATGATACTACCGGGGCCATGCATTTGGTGAAGACCCTGGGGGCAGTTGAGAGTCCGAACGGCAGCACCTTGTACTGGTAGCAGGTGTCGTCGACTGCGAAGCAGAGGTATCGTCTGTGCTGCGGGCGAATGGCGATGTGGAAGTAGGCGTCTCGGAGATCAATGGAGGTGTACCAGTCCCCTCGATGGAGAAAAGGCAAGACTGACGGTAGCGTGACCATTTTGAACTTCTTGGGGCAGATGTACTTGTTCACCCCTCTGAGGTCGAGAATTGGTCGAAGGGAACCGTCGGGTTTCGGTACCGTGAAGTACCGGGAGAAGAAGCCGGTAGTGCTGGCTTTCGACGGGAGCTGTTCGATCGCCCCTTTCTGGAGCAGGGACTGGATCTCTTCCAAGAGGACCGAGCTTGCTGGAGTGGAGTAGTAAATGCCTCGAGGCGGAATATCTTGAAACTCGATGGCGTAGCCAAGACGGACGATGGAAAGTACCCAAGAGTCCGTAGTGACACGTTGCCACTCCGACAGGTGTCGAGCTAAGGTCGGTCAGTCTCCGAGGGCTGGAGGAAGGCTGAAGAGAGGTTGTTGAGGCGGCCCGTGAAACAGGTCAAAACCTCAACTTAGTCTCGGAAGAGGACTTCTTGGATGAGGTTGGGCGCCGCCTGAAGGGACGTTTTGCCGACGACCCCGAGGAAGGCCTTGAGTAGCCAGACTGGGCAGATCTCTGGAACAAGGAGGTCAAGGACCTTCTCCACGACTGGCGATAACTAGGAGGCCTGCGAGGTTTGGTGAAGGCTGATCTTTTTTGCGGTTAATCTCGCTTTAACTAAATTGTCCAACGCCTCATCCGTAGAAGCGTTGAATAGGCCTTCACAATCGAAGGGAAGGTCTTCAATTCTCCTTCGGGTGTCCTCCTGAATATCCGATGGCCGTAACCATGTGTGGCGACGCAAGCCGATAGATCCAGCCATGACCCTTGATGCGATCTCCACAGCATGTCGAGAGGAGATGATCTGCTGCCGAGAAATAGCCACTGCCTCATTGAAGATCATGGTGGTAGCTTGGCGGATGTCTTCCGGCACCGATTCTATGGCCGGGGACAGACGCTCGAGGACCTTGCACAGGTATGCTGCGAGGTATGCCTGCGTGTTGGACAGCCATATGTGCAGGGAGGCGGCGGAGTAGAACCTCCTGGCATAGGCATCCAGCTTGCGGCCTTCCTTGTCCGGTGGGGTGGTATGCTGTCTGCCGGTCCCCTTTGTTTGGGCAGACTCAACGACCACAGAGTTTGGTACAGGGTGGTTGAAGAGATACCCGGCGTTATCCTTCTGCACCCTGTAAAGATGTTCAAGTCTCTGTGGTATCGGTTGCGCCGATGCCGGCTTATCCCACGCGGACTTCACAATCTTCCCAATGCGAGGGAGAAGAGGCAACGGGGCGGTAGCAGGCCGCCTTCCTTCCACCATGGAGAAGACCGGGTCGTCATCCTCCGGCTCTGCGTCCGCGATCTTAAGGCCTAAGGTATTGGCCATCCGAAGCAGCATTGCGGAGAATTGTTGTACATCCTCCGGTGCTGAATCGGGAACTGGTTCCCCGAACCCAAGAGGGGGAGACTCCTGCGAAGCCGCGACCGAGACCTCCGAGTCAGCGCTGGAGTCATAGGATTCGGAGCTAGGTGACTCATCACGCTGCTCCCGCTCCGGCTGCTTTCGCGTGGTCACAGGTTGCGCTGCTTTGGTCTTGTCCACGGTAGTGGCGGTGACCGTGGGGGCGTCCCGTTTAGGCGGTGCGACCACCGACTTCACCTTTTTCGTGGTGACAGGTGTTGTCTGGCAGGCCGTTGTAGTCATAGCCTGTTTTGTCACCACAGACTCCACAGGGCGCATTGCAGTGGATGTAACCCTGGGAGGCGGCGATACCGCGCGGTATCGAGGTGAAGGCTCCCTTGCTCTATGGTACCGTGGAGAGGGGGAGCGGCTGAAGGACCGTTCAGTACGACGGCGATCAGTCGGCGAGCGGCTTCGGTATCTGCGGTGCCGATGTTCCTCTCTCTCCGATGAGCGGGACCGAGACCGACGGTGTTCACGCTGAGGTGACCGGGACCTCCGGAAGGTCTCCCAGCGCCTTGGATCACGGTGGTACCGATCCTGGTACGATAGAGAATGTGATCGGTAGGACGCTGGGTGCTCTCTCCACTCCGATTCCCTGGTGTACCTTGCCACATAGGACGTGGAGGTGTACCGGGAGGCAGAAGAGCGGGGTTGTTCCTCTCTTGTCTCCTGTGGAGGCAGAGATCTTTGTGGCAGCTCCGAGGAGCATGACCGAGATCTAGCCGAAAGGGAGCGCCGTTCCGGGGACGCAGAGACACGCCGGGATGCCTTCTGCGGCAGGTCAGCTGACCTGTGACGGCTCGAAGGGCGGTGGTGTTGCTCCTCCACCAGGGTTGGAGGTTCCTCAACCGGTGAGTCCGGGCGTTCTTGGGGAACGTCCTCGATCTCGTCATCCGAGAGATCGGTAGGCTCGCTTTGCCCTTTCGAAGGCTCAAGAGTCGGAGGTGGAGTAGGAAGACAAATTTCCCCAGCCGGGGAGCGCTTCTTCTCCTTCCTCTTCTTTTTCTTGTCCTTCTCCTTCTCCTTTCCCTTGTCTCCGTCCAGAGCAGGGTGTTTCTTTTGAGGCGTCTCTTTGGTCAGAGCCTCAGTCTTCTTTGCCGTCGAGGATCCTTTCGCTGACTTGGCAGCCGCCGACAGCTTCGGGATCCTCGGTAGCGCCGCGATGGGCGTTCTCGACGCCGGCACCAAGTCCAATGCCGATGAAGTAGACAGAACGGCAGCCGCCGATACCATCGATGATGCGGTCGCCCCCTTGTCGGCCATCTTGGAATGAGTGGTCTCCTGTATTGCCTTCAAAGACTGCTCCCAACAAAAAGATTTTAGTCTTGAAGACCTGTTCCGAAGAGTCTGGGCAGTAAACTCTCGGCAGCTTGGGCAAGTCCGAGTGTTGTGGGTCTCGCCCAAGCAGAAGAAGCACTCTTTATGGCCGTCGGAAAGAGCGACCTTATGCCCACACGAAACGCAGTTCTTAAACAGCGCGGACATAACACAAAGTTAGAAGAAACGCGGAGAATTCCGAATTGTTACCAAATCCGAGGGGAAGTCCAAGAGAGAGGTCGAGAAACAGTCCGAAATATCCAAAAACCGTGAAGAAAACAGCCAAGCAGAAGAAATAGCGAGGAACAAGCTAAAGAACCTTCCGTACGCGATGGCGGACGAAAAAGAACTGAGGAGAGACCGTTGCTCAGCGGGAGGAGCATGCGCAGTACCGGCGTGGGGGAGGGGTTCCCGCCAAGCTAACAAGCTCTAGAAGTTTCCGAACGCTATCGCGCAGGTGCGAAAGCTCCTAATGTGTGAGGCACAGAGACCACGAAGAAGAAGTGGAGTGATGGAACAGAGCAGTAAATTGTACATAGAACGCAAATGTTCACTAGAGATCCAAGAAATGTACAGAAACTGAATGAATATGTGTTCTGCTACACCAAGTCCAAAGGCTGTGAGATCTAAGAGCACCAACAAGTGAGTTCCACCTTGTTTGTTGACATTAAAAACAGTTGTAGTATTGCTTGAGGTCTGCTGAACAATTTCTTCATTAGTTCTAGTTAATGCATTTATGTGGAGAGTAGCCTCTTGAGAGGATCAGTGATCACAAATCTGTATATCTCTGCAGCAGGCTCCCCAGCTGGAAAGACACATCTGTGGCAATGACATGATGGCTTGAGAAATATGAATGGCATACCATAGAGATGATTGATTGTTCTCACTACCACAGAAGAGATCTGAGGACATGGTGGGATACACTGAGTTTCTTTCCTTGATGACTGAGAGGGGACTGAAACAGCAGAGAAAACACGCTAACAGAGGTCAAAATTTCTGTTGAGAGAGGTATGTCATGGAAGCTGTGGATGTCATCAGGCCCAACTATCTTTGAATGATAAGAACAGAGTGATATGGAGCAGAAAGCAACAGACAAACTTAATGTTTCAAGGCCCCCACCCTGTTCAAAGGCAGGAAGGCTTTGTTATCAGAGGAATCCAGTATCACTCTAACAAATGGTATCCACCCTTTCAGACTTGACTTTATAGTAATAGAGACAATGTGCGATGGATGTTTTGAAATAACTTGTCCCAGGAAGAGGTCAGCAGCAGCCAATCACAAGTAAAAACTTGTACTCCTAGAGACCTGAGGAAACAGACTGCCATTACCATGCACTTTGCAAAAACTCTCAGTCTAATGGATAGGCTGAAGGAAGGGACCTTGTATTGGTAAAGATCTTTGCCAATTGAGAACCTGAGAAACCTCCAGTGTTGAGGATGAATCTCAATGTGGAAACAGGCATCCTTTAAGCCTATCAAGACAAATTGATCTCCCTGACAAAGGAAAGATAGACTTAAGAGTTGAGAGTGACCATTTTGAATTTCTGTGGATGGAGGTAGTGACTGACGGCAGATACAGGACTGAGCACTAGTTGGCATCCTTCTCTAGTACTGTGAAGTATCTGGAGAAATACAAGCACAAAGTGCAAACACTGTTCTGTGCTGGCAGCCTGCTAAGGTTTCCCAGCTGTATAATCAGGCTGACAACAGCTATCAGTCCATGTTCATAGCAAGCTTAGCATAGCCAAGTCTGAGAGTCCAGGGAGAGGGTGTCCAAGAGCAGGATCTCTAGTCCAAGCAAAGGCCCAACATCTGAAGCCATGAGCAAGGAATGCAGGAGTCAGCAAGGCTGTTACCACCAATTGAATCAGTAGGCTCCAACAGCTTTTCTGGCCTCTGGTTATATAGTCTCAGTGTCCTACCCGGCCGTGGCCTAATTAACAAGCTCTTCCTATATAAACACTGCCAGAAGCCTGGGCCTTCCCTTTTCCACCTGCACTGGCTGCCATAAATACTGTTCCTCTCATGTTTCTAGAGTGTGGCTGTTGGGAAGGGTCCTGGGGCAGGGGCATGACAAACACATCCATACAGAAGACACTCTACTACACCCTTCTTTAAGGAAAGAATTAACCTTTTCTTTCAGGACTCAGGAAGATGGGGTAAGACAAAAAAAAATGCTGATTGTAGGACAAATAAAGGATTTGATGGCACAGCTCAAACAAACAATACTCAGCAGCCAAGTACTGTTGGTGACAGTTCATCAGGTATTGATACAGTGAATTTTGGATGCCCAAGATAAGGGGTCTGAAAGGCAAAAAAGGGAGGCTGTGGTAGTTTCTTGGGAGAGAAGTCAGATGAACCTACCAAGAAGCCCAACTGCTGGTAGCAGTACTGCCTGTATGGTCTCCTCTGCTGGGTTCTTTTCTCAACTTTTGAGAAGACATGTGAGAGGGCAGAGAAGGAAATTAGACTTCACTGAGGATATCTGAGGTTGCTTCCAGTAGGGTTAGTATGGTCTTTGCTGTTGGTGTTGCACATTGAGGTGTCATAACTTACCCTCTGGAATCAGAAAATTCAGGCACAGAGTCAGAGTGCCAGGAATCTACAGCTTCTGATGTCTGGTGGCCTCTCTTGAGTCCAAAGAGCTGGGGGCTGAGGCACAGCGGAGACCTATTCCTAGGCAGGAGGTGGCAGAGGCTGAAGACATGGTGCTATCATGTGCAGAGTGAAGGAAAAATAAGAGATGATGCCAAATCCAGCAACTGTTATATAACAGACACTGACTAATTAAGTACCTGGTCCTTTGAGATTAAAAGCTATAAATCATCCAGCAGTTCACTGGCAGCTCTGTTAGTTACAACCATCTGTCTTTGTGACTGGCAGTACTCTTTTAGTGTTTGTGTTCTCTGGACCTTGGACTGGCTACTATTTATGACACTGTTCTACTCCTCACTGACTTTATTTGGACAACTGACCCACTGTATGACTTTCAGACTGGCTGACAACCATCTCCTTGCTTCTCCCTTCATCCTGTTGGATAACCTGTGGCTGACCTGGACTGACTTAATTACCTGACAGCTCTTGCATTCCAACTACCTGCTTCCTGGGACACTTGCTCACTGGAACATAGGACATGAGGAGATCTGGATTCACCAGTCATGTGAACAGATGAGTGATGAGAACCTGCAGCTGGGTGAAAAGGTAAGTCCATGGTAAGTGTTTCTTTGAAATCTTGCAGGGACAACTGTTGCAGGTTCAAAGCTGTTGGTATCAATAGCTGGACTTTACCTCATACAATGCCAAGCTTGGCATCACTGGATTGTTATGTATGCCATCAATGGTGCCATAAGCAAAGATGAAGTTGCTTCCAGGATTCCAGATTGAAAAGCATATGATTACTGGTAGAATCTCCCAACTGACAGAACTCTTTTGATTTAGTGCTGTGCTTATACTTTAGAGTCCTTTTTCTTTTTCTTCCCACATCAAATGTGAAGAAGAATCAAACACTTATTACCAGTCAAGGCATGCTTAGCATGCGTCTCTCTTCTGCTCAGAATAAATGTATGCTTAAGGGTTGGATCCACTGCTACAGGAAATAGTCAGTGAAACGGATAGCAATGGAACTGAAGGAGCCAAAAGTGGTGCTGAGCCACCAGGTCAGACAGTACTGACATAGAAGATGCAGTGCATGGTATCATTATTGGTATCGAGGTAGAAGACTGGGCAATGGTCTTTATGGAAGACAGGACTGACACAAGCACAAGAATCAGCATGTGAGGAAACCATGGAAGCTCTCTTAGTAGCTCATGTTTGAGCTGTTCAGAGGATGACTTGGCAACCAACATAGAAGCAGTGTAAAGTGTTATTAGAAGCTGCCTATCACGTCACCTTTAAAGATTCTTTCTAGCACTGGAGTTTAAGGTGAGATGCTCTGTTACTAAGAGCCTGACTGGTGAAGACTCATGAAATCCAACAATGCTAGACAATATGGCCATCTCTGAGGCAAAATAATCATTTGGAGTGGCCATCAGACAAAGTGACTTTTCTCCCACAAGTAACACAGGATTTGAAAAGAAGTGTAGAGGCCATAAAAGGGAAGGGGCAGGGAGGGCTGAAGCCCTGAGCTCAAGAGGGGAATTGGGTTGTGTTGTGCGGGGGCGGGGGGAATTTATTTGGCTAGCATGGATAATAAGAGAGCAATCAGAAATATTAAATAAGAAAAGGAGAGGTATATGAGTGAGGAGGAAGCCATTTAATAGAGAACACACTAACACACACATCTAGTGGCAGATGAAAAGAAACTGATGGGAGAGTAGCTTTGGCAGGCCAGAGCATGTGCAGCTGGAGGAAGGAACAGAGTTCTAGTCAGCTATTCAGCTCTGGAACATTCCAAATGGGTCTCTAAGCTGTGTCTCATCATTTGGGTGAGGTATATGAAGAAGGATTTGGGTTTTCTTTATTGGGTTATATCCAAGTATCTTTCTATGAATGAAAGGAATCCTGTTCATGGAGCATGTTTTAACTAATCACCTCTTTCTTTCTTTCTTTCTTTCTTTCTTTCTTTCTTCTTTTTCTCTCTCTCTCTCTCTCTATAACCCATTCACCACACTCTTTCCATGCTGTTCTCATGTGTCTACAGCCATTGCAGCATATTTCTGGGGACACACTAGGAAGATAAAATACACAGATGTGACCTTCTTCCTCTGTCCTTAAACTGTGACCCTTGATAGTCTTACTGAGAAGCATGACCAAATGAGTGAGAGTTAACTAGAGCACAGACTGAAGACACATAATTATTTAAAAAATTTCAAGGACAATATGCTTACCTGCATGGATAATCCCATATGCAAAACCATTTTCTCCTAGATTCAGATTCAAAGTCACAACACCCTTACTCTTCAAGCACATAAGATAGTTCATGTGTAAGTGTGATACATGGCTTCAGTTTTTGAACCTGGACTTTCTTTGCCAAATTCCCACATAAACTTGGTTGGCTGCCTAGCTATATAACCTACAGTGGTTACTAAATACATATGCAAGGTTGAGACCTACACTGGAATAATTTGCAGTGAGATCAAACAAGTTAATGACATCATTTTTCTTCAGAGAAAGGCAAAATCTACAGACTGATCAGTCTGTCCCTGCCTTCTCAGCAACTCCCCCCGGGGCTCTGGAACTCTCTTCCTAGGGAGGAGAGAACATCCCCACCCTTGCTATCAGCAGGTAAAGACTGCTTTTAAAGTTCTGGCAGGCTTTTGAAAACTGAAGATTTTTTTTAAATAAAGAAAGGGCTTTCAAGAGTGTGCTGTATTCTTTTAATTATATTGTTTTAAATTGCTTTTCAACATTTTAATTGTATGTTTAAATTGTTTTTAGTTTTGTTAACGGTTAAATTCTACTTTAATAGTTATCTTCTGTATTTTTATACTATACTGGATTTACTGTAATTTGTAAGGCACCCTGAGCCCGTTTTGGGGAAAAGGTGAGGTATATATAAAAAAGGAAAAACAGCTGTTGCTTGAACATATCAAAAAGTATGAGTAACATGTAGCCAATATAGTACAGACCTGTTAATACAAAAGCAAGGCAGATCAACCCTTATTTCTTGAATTGTTAAAACAAATGGTTTACCATGCAGTTCTATCACTGAGTAGTAAGAGGAGCCAAAGGTGCCCTTACATTCGTGGAAGAATCCCCTCCATTCTCAGAAAGGGCTTTCCAGTAAGGATGCCTACTAACAGAAAGTACAGGGAATTTTCACTAATTTCCTTCCCCAATCATTTCCTTTGTTGTTCTTCATGGCCACTCAGCCCCCACCGAGCACATTTGCCATCTGTAGAGAAGAAGAAGAAGAACTTGCAAAATCCACTGTTCTCCTCCTGCAGACACCAGCAGCATCCTCTCCTTGACAGCTGACCCAACCCACTGATTATAATAAATATAAGATAAAAATAGCTGTAAGTATCCAAGCAAAAGTCAGTGTAGTAGGAGAGTAATCTGAATCTTCAGAGCACTAACTGTGATTTACCATCAAAGTTAAAACTAGCTGTCCTTGGTCTAATACTGTTCAACATGTTCATCAATAATTTGGATGGGAGATGCCGGCTTAAATATGCAGATTACGATACAGAAACAATAGTAAAAACAAATTCTTTGGAAAATAGAAGCAGAATCTTAATAGGCTTCAAACCAATTCACATATTTTGGAGCAAGCACCAAGGAAAACAATGAGTCTCATCTCTGAGTAGACATGTATAGGATCGCATCATATGTACTTAAAACATTTCCCATATGTTATCCCTTTGATCCTTAAAACTGTCTCCATACTGCATATATGTGGTACTGGCTTGTCCTTTAGTGAACTGCAGCTCTAGTTACGAGTTGAGAATATTGCAAAGGCAGTGAAACAACACAAGACAAGCACTTTTGGCATACAAAAGGCCCCAACTTTATTGGTTACAGCAGAAGATGTGAAGTGTTAACATGGGGCAAGGAACCAGACATCAGACAGCCACTGAGAATGACAGAAGTGGAACTGAAATGGTCAAAAGCCACTGTGCCTCAGAGATGGCCATATTGTCCAGCGTTGGATTTCATGGGAAATGAGATAAATTCTACTGTTGCTGAGCTGAGCATGTCCTTAAACATTCAACTCACAGGACCAGTTTTCCTCAAACTGGATCCAACCCAATATCAATTTTTTTATGTTATGACATAAAATAAAGCAACAAGGCTACAGGTAATTTAATCCCCATATAAAGCAAGATCCACATACATCAACTAAAGAGAGGCTAGGAAGAAAAGTCCAAGCTGAGTGAAGCCTGTGTGCCCAAGGAATAGTTTTACGCAGACTGCAAAGAACAGGGACGCCTGCTGTCGCATGACTCACCTTCATAGTGTGCAAATGGGATCACTGGATAAATCTAGGAATCCATGCTGCATGGTACATACAGATGATATCCAAACTGACCACTTTCCAATCACTGCTGTTTTTATACTGTCCTACTTCTTTAATCCAACATTTTCTATTATTTTAACAAATTAAGAGTATTAATAATGATAACAAAAGACAAAAATCTCCTAAGTCAAAAGTCAGATCTCTGAAGTCAAGAAAAGTTTGGATCCAAAGCACCCTAGATACAATGAGGCTTTTCCTAACTAAGGACCTTGTGGAAGCAGGAGAGCTCTTTGGATCCCAGCATTAGCTTTGACTGTAATTCTAAAGAGCACATAGGATACACAGGATAACAAGTGGATAATGATAAAAGGTTTCTGCGCTTAAATTGGCGTTTGACTTATGAAATTCACTACATTCTGTGGGAAAATGAACTAAATGCACTATAGTCAGTAGAATATCATAATAAATTTAGTTTTTTAATTTTTAGCTAAATATCTGAAACAATATAGAATCTAAAGGGGTTTTATTCATAAAGAATTATTCATAAAGAATAATTTATTCATAAAGAATTATTCATAAAGAAGTTTCAGCAGACTGGAAGAGGGCAAATGTTGTCCCCATCTTGAAAAAGGGGGAAAAAGCGGACTCAAATAATTATTGCCCAGTCAGTCTGACATCAGTACCCGGAAAGATCCTGGAGCAGATCATTAAGCAGTCAGTTTCTAATCACTTAGAAAGCAACGCGGTAATCATGAGAAGTCAACATGGATTTCTCAAAAATAAAGTTACACCAGACTAATCTTATCTCTTTTTATGATAGAGTTACTAGCTGGATAGATGAAGGGAATGCTGTGGATGTAGCATATCTCGATTTCAGTAAGGCCTCTGACAAAGTTCCCCATGACATTCTTGCAAAGAAGCTAGTAAAATGTGGGCTGGACAGGGCTACTCTCAGGTGGATCTGTAACTGGTTGACTGACCGTTCCCAAAGGGTGCTCACCAATGGCTGCTTTTCATCCTGGAGAGAAGTGACTAGTGGGGTGCCACAGCGTTCTGTCCTGGGCCCAGTGCTGTTCAGTATCTTCATCAACGACTTGGAGGAAGGAATAGAGGGCGTGCTCATCAAATTTGCAGATGACACAAAATTGGGAAGGGTTGCTAATACGCCAGAGGACAAGATCAAAATTCAAAATGACCTGGACAGATTGGAGAGCTGGGCCAAGGCGAACAAAATGAAATTCAACAGAGGGAAATGTAACGTCCTACACTTACGTAGAAAAAATGGAATACAGAAATATAGGATGGGGGACACGTGGCTGGATAGCAGTACGTGTGAAAGGGATCTAGGAGTCTTAATAGACCACAAACTGAACATGAGTCAGCAGTGTGATGCGGCAGCCAAGAAAGCCAATGCAATTCTCAGTTGCATCAATATGAGTATGGTGTCTAGATCGAGGGAGGTACTAGTACCACTCTACTCTGCTTTGGTTAGACCTCATCTTGAATACTGTGTCCAGTTCTGGGCACCCCAATTCAAGAAGGACATGGTCAAGCTGGAGCAAGTCCAGAGGAGGGTGACCGAAATGGTGAGGGGCCTGGAAGCCATGCCCTATGAGGATAGACTTAGAGAGCTGGGTATGTTTAGTCTGCAGAAGAGAAGGTTAAGAGGGGACACGATAGCTATGTTTAAATATCTGAAGGGATGCCACGTAGAAGAGGGAGAGGGCTTGTTTTCTGCTGCTCCAGAGATCAGGATAAGGAGCAATGGATTCAAGCTGCAGGAAAGGAGATTCCACCTGAACCTCAGGAAGAATTTCCTGACAGTCAGGGCTGTCCGGCAGTGGAATATGCTGCCTCTCAGTGTAGTGGAGTCTCCTTCTTTGGAGGTTTTTAAGCAGAGGCTGGATGGCCATCTGTCAGGAGTGTTTTGTGGGTGTTCCTGCATGGCAGGGGGTTGGACTCGATGGCCCCTGGGGTCTCTTCCAACTCTACATTTCTATGATTCTATGCAATTCCTAGTTGTCAAGGGAGGGCAACTTTTTATAGCACAGATAAGGAAATTGTGACCTTACAGATGGTTTTGGACTAAAACTCAACTATCCTCCAGAGAAGATGTGAACAGAACCCAGAATGCTGTACCTCCTTTGGATGGATGGCATTCAGCTGAATATTCAATACAACCAGATTTCTACTTGGATAAGCCTCCTAGAGGCAAAACTGTCAAATAGATATGAGAAAACAAGATAAAGGCAAATATATTACAAGACATAACATTTTTATGCTTATTATTTATCTACCAAGATTAGAATGTAATGTATAATGTATTTCATGTTGTTTGCCGCCTTGATCCGTGTGGAGAGGCGGGATACAAATAAATAAATATTATTATATTATTATTATATAGAAAAAAATACCTTAAAATCAATTCCTCCAACAAAGATGCGATTAGGAATGACTGTTCCGTATCTTGGGGCACTTGTGGGGTTATTTAAAGGCACTGGTGACACAGTGTTGGGAGATGGAGACAAAGAATCAGTTTGCATCTGATTTGAAGTCTGCTGTTTAGGAGAAGAAAACCATGGTAAGATATATTTTCAGCTTAAATATTATGGATTCATAAAAATAACACAAGAGGTAAAAAACATTAATAGCCATTCTTTTTTTACTGGATATATGCAAATACCTATATAGTTGGCCCTCAACTTTCATGGGTTTAACTTGTGTTAATTTGATTATTTGCAAGTTTGTAGCTGCTGCTTAACTAGCTATAGGTGTAGATGATAACAGTACTGTAATGACAGGGAATGGCTCCTGGGCCTGCTGACTCTGCTTTCCTCCCTTCCCCTGCTGCTGCTCTTCAGTAGGTTGGCTATTGCTGGTCCTCCTTGCCCCAGCAGCTGGGGGATCATGAAACACTGTTCAAAAAGGGACTTGTGCACAGAAATCAATAACTCTGCTTCCCCATGGGGGGAGGAACCATGAAGGACTGTCCAAAAAAAAGGACTTGTGCATAGGGAAATCAAGCCCTGTGATGAACTGGGGTCTTTTCTAGGTGAAGGCTTAGAGGCTGGCAGAGGACACTTAGGTCTCCAGAGGCAGCCTCAGAGTGAGGCAGATGTGTTCTGGTGCTAAAGTGGCAAAGCGTTAACCAGCAGAGCTGCTGGCAGCTGCTGCAAAAATCTCTTTCAGTGTCATCTTCCCTCGCTTTGAGAAAGATAAGGAACATTGAATAAGATTTTTGCAGCAGCAGAGTCTGTAGCATACATGTTAGAGGGGGTGCTAGAGATATTTAGTTTTTCTACTTTCAAAGGGATCCTGAACCCCAACCCCCATGAGATCACCCACTGTACTTTCTCACTTCTTAATTTTTATTCCAGGGGCCACATGTTAAATCAAAGATGGACAAACTCATTCTAAATGCTTTTAAATAAATTCCTATTATTTTAAAAGAACTTGCTTTCAGAGCAACTGTTCCAGCCCTAGCAATTCATGTTTATTCCACAGTACATAAACAAGTTTCATAAACTTTCTCTGTCATTTGTTTGGCCTAGTTAGTTGGTAACTGACAGTATCAAAACAGTATTTTTCTGTTCTTATTTCTAAATTGCAATGGGCCAGACCCAGGATCTACATTCCGTTAGCAGAAAATGGTCCCTACACCTGATTTTCAAAGTTCTCCTCACAATTCATCCCATCCAGCAGGTTCCCCAACATTTTATGTAGTATTTTCAGTGGGCTGGAAGAACTGCTATGGGAAGGGTAGAGTTGCCACATTTTTGTATTTTTCATTAACCTGACCATTTTTCTGACCACCATTCAAAAGTAACCCCAGTCTTTTTTTAAAAAAAAAAGGTTATACTGAAAGAAATAATCATTTCATTAGAACAATTTAAAGGCATGCTATTACTGAAATGCAATTTTCATCTATATAGGAGCTTCAATATGAGCTTCTTTGAAGAGAGGGCAGATTCAGTTGGTACACATATTGCTTTAATAATGATTGGTTGTACACAGCTGCTCTTGTCTTCAGATGTTCAAGTTACATGATGCTTATACCTTTTCAATTCCTGACCATTCTTTAGTGTTTTCATGATGAAGGCAAAAATTAAGTTTAATTTGACTATAGGTGTTTTGGGTTTTTTTGGCATGTATTCACCACAGTGTGAATCTGTGTGTTTTCCTTGCCACCCCCACCATAATCTGATGGTGGTATGGTTATCAGCTTATCTGAAAACTTCTCCCTCCTCTCTCCTTGACTTCTCACTTGTCTAATGACTTCTTGTGATCTTGTTGAAAGGCCCACAACAATTGCTGCAATGGATGCAACTGCTGACAATGTTAAAATCCCAGTCCTAGAAACTGGCAGAGCAGGATGTGTAACAAACTACTACATGCTACTACTATATCAGTGCTATTCAAACTAGTCTCTCAGTCAGTGCCAGTCCCTGAGCAACTGGCTGTTGGTCCCTGGCAGGTTTCTAGGAAAGAAACAAACAATAGTCATTTAAAGACACAAACATAATGTAAGCCCCTGATACCTTGGTAAAAAATGACTGCCAGCCCACAGCAGAGAAACTGAGAAGCACAAGACTAGATCAGTTTCCAGAGCACCCCCACACAATCACCTGAGATCATAAATCTACATGATTGGAAAGTAATGATTAGATGCACAGCTGCACTGCTTCTGAGCAAGGCAATACCACCAGCAAAGGAGCACACACCCCGGCAGCACTTCTGCAGCTGGATGATGAGGAGAAATGTGACTTTCTCAGGCATATAGTTGGTACTTGGAGAGATGTGACTTTCTCAGGAACATACTGAGTACACACATACTTGGAAAAGCAATGTCTCCTTTCCTCACCCAACTACATAATGACAGATGATGTTCTGATGTCCTCAACCCTCTGCCAACTAGTATTTTGCCACAGAATGCTGCCTTCCTCATGGAGGGGGAACTTCAAAAAATTACATACATGGGTTTAACCCCAGATTACATCTACATGACACCAACAGCCTTCTTGCCAATCCTTTGTTTTTCTATAAAAACAAAAATTGGGTTCATTAATGCACTATTTCAAATAAATGAAGGCCAAATCCTGTCTTTACAACAAGGAAATCGTAAAGAGAGTGGGGAGGGGCAAGTTTGCAGTCATTACGCATTGTCGCATCTCCCCACATTCCAGTCAGGGAGAACAAACTGTATATTACCCAATGTCTACAGAGTGACTGGCAACATGGTGCTCCATCTGGTGGCAATACGGTACCATTGCTCCTTTGTTCACACTAGCCACTCACAGTATGAAAAGCATCATATTGATCAGAAGGTATAGTAGAACCTTCAGAAAATTCTGAAGCCCTACCTATTTGCTGAGCAAAGGAAGGAAAAGTTACAGAAACATAAGTGTAAATAGCAAGGATGACTTAATACAAATTTATTTTATTTTTTTAAAATATTTTTATTAAAGATTTCATTGCATAAAAAACAGAGTGGATATACCCTGTTGACAGATATATCACACCCTCCCCCCTTCCATATTATTTTTCTCCAGCTGAGTCTTCTTTGCTTCCATTTACCAAAACAAAACAAAAAAACAATTACATTTCCATTTACAGAAGAGAAAAGCAATTACATTACCTCTTTCTTTGATTTCATCTACCTTTATGTTTTTATCCAATCTAAAACTCCTTTCCATTCCCTTTCAAAGTTCTGGACAGGTTTATTTTTCAACGAAAATGCTAACTTTCTGCCTCTACCATATCTAGAACTTTTAATTTCCACTCTCCTAAATCATTATCTTTCTTCCAATGTTGCGCATATATCAACTTTGCAGCTGTTATCAAATATAACAATATCTTCTGGTGACTTCTAATCTCCCTTTGTTGTCCTAACATATTTAACAAATAAAATTCTGGTATCATTTCAAAGTTCATTTTACAAATTCTTTGAATTTCATCATAGATCCCCTTCCAGAACTTTCTTGCCCTTCCACAAGTCCACCACATATGAAAAAAGTACCCAATCTTTTCATTACACTTCCAACATTTTGCATTCCCATTTTTAGTTATTTTTTGTAATCTTTGTGCGGTCATATACCATCTGTGTAACATTTTGTAAAAAATTTCTCTTAAATTTAAGTTTGGTGTAAATTTTATATGTTTTCCACACTTTCTCCCAAACCTCTAGTTCGATCGGGTGTCCCACATTCTGAGCCCATTTAACCATTGTATCTTTAACTACTTCTGGTTCCATTTCTCTTTTCAACAATAGTTTACAGAGTTTTGAAATTATCTTCTTTTGATTTCCCTTCATCAATAAATCCAATTCATTTTCTTTTCTCTCAAACCTATACAGTTTTTGATCCATTTTAAACCTTTCTTTTAGTTGTCACCATGGGAACCAATTTAACTCATATCCATCAACCTTTAATTCTTCTACTGTACACATTCTAGGTTTATCCCCTTTCAATATGTCTTGATATGTTAATAGATTTCCTTGTTTTGTTGGAGCAATTTTATAGGCTTCTCGTGGTGAAGTCCATACTGGAAGTTTTGTACAATATTTCCACTTTATTTGTAGCCAAATCTTTAACAGTGTCTTCTGGATACAATGACTGTTGAACTCTTTATTCACCGCTAATCTAATGTAACATAAATATCCATGCCATCCAAATCTATTATTTATTTCTTCCGAATCTTTCATGGTTGTTTTCTCTAATTGAGTTATCCAATCTAGGCAGCATGAGTAATAATAAATTTTCAATGATGGAAGGTCAAATCCTCCTCTTTCTTTTGCATCCTGAAGCGTGACTTAATTCAAATTTATATGGTACCAAAAAAATCTGAAATGGAAAAATTTACAAGCAGGCAAAAAACATATTGCTGCATGAACTCATCCACTGATTAACTGTAGAAACATGTCTACTTTGAAACTGCACCAAAAACTAAACCAAAACACATATTTCAATACAAGGTATCTTTAAACAATTCTAAACGACAGGTTTTTGTTTTTGTTTTGTTTTTTGCTTTAAACCTGTAATTTCTTTTTGAAGAAGCAGAAAACTCTCTATGCTAAATTGTACTTGAGTCTGAACTACTGTTTTAAAAAATTTAACACAGCTTTCTTTTTATTTATATGGCTCTGCATATGAAGTGTGATTTCTAAACTGATCTCAGATTTTATTGTTGAGAATACAGTATCAGAGTAGGAATGGACTGTACACTTGGCTAGAAAGAATAATGGATGGTCACTAAGTCCAACTGGTCAGAATTTCCTGACCTCTATGAAAATATTCATATCAACTGGAACTGATGTGGTATTGCTGTCTAACTCCCCCAATAACAATTCATCATAAACCTCCAACTTTGAGGTCTCAGGAAAAGCTAATAGCAAACCCAGAAGAGTTCAGCCTGGCTCAAGAGTACAGACAGCAAGAATTTGATCCCAAAGAAAATACTACTGACCGCTATTTGCATACAGAGCAAAGTTTTCTCTAACACCATGAGTAGCTTCCTTCCTGCCCTTTAAAGTTGCAAGTCCATTCAGGGCTCCCTGTAGTTCCGATACTGTACACATTTTTTTAAAATTCATGCAACTTAAAAATAGACTCATTTAAAGAGACATGTGATATCATGCATAATTAACTAGCCCTTCACAAGCGAACTCTAGTTTTTATTAATTTCATGTTCATTATCCCCTGTATCATCTCTGAGGCCCATTACAAGCAAGTGCAGTTTTCTAATTGACATGCAGAAGATCCAAAATTATGTTTTCTCACTGCAGAGACATGAAATTATGGGGAAAGAATTAAATGATTAACTCAGGAAGGATGTTCATCTAAAATGATCCTATGGAAAGGTTGTGAAGTAAGCGTAAACTACTCTGAGGAAAATTTAGCCAAGCTCAACTCTGTAAAAATCTGAACAGAATTCTGTTGTACAAGAGACAGCTGTAACCGCTTATAAAACATAAGAAATACAATGAAACAAGCAGGTCGTTGCTGCTTAACTGCTATCAACTTCAACTTCTGGCAACCCTATGAATAAGAGACTTCCAAGTCACCCTCTCACCAACAGCCCCGCTCACGTAGATCCAGGGCCAGGAGTTCCTTCACAACATCTTGTAACATCCACACTTCCCTTCACTGAACAATAAGGGGTGGTGCTGACTCTACTTTGCAGAGTCGTTACTCCAGGCTCATTTATCTAGGGTCTGCTGGTAAGTAGCTTGTACCTTTAATAGAGACATACAGTATTTGCTAACATATAAGACACACTTTTCCCCCTGAAAAATAACATTTAAAAATGTGGTGCATCTTATAAGATGGTGCGTTTTATGCACTGGCAAATACCAACCCCTTTCCTATCCATTTTGCTACCATGTGAGTTCTCAGTGCCAAGGCAAAATACAGAGGACAGGGAGGGGGCTCTAGGGGGCTAAAGGAGCACTTCCATGAGGCTTCCCCCCTCCTTCCCTTCTGTTTTGCCTTGGCGTAAGTTCTCTGCACCGGAGTAAAATGCATTAGAAAGGGAAAGGGAGATCCAGACGGGGAAAGGGATCCTTGCACAAGGCTCCCCCCACCCCCTTTCCCCGCCATTTTGCATGGGAAGGGAAAGGATGTAGCTCCAGATGGGGGAAAAGAAAGTTTGCACAGCTTCCCCCCCAAGCTCCTTCCTTTCACTTCCTCTGCAAAACAGAAAGGGAGGTGGGACAAAATTTCCAGGAGCTTTCTTTCCCCACCTCTGAAGCTCTCTCCCTTCCCTTCCCCTGCTAAATGGAAGGGAAGGGGGGAAGGAACGGGAGGGTGGAGGAAGCCATGCTGTTTTTTAAAAAACTAATTTTCTCCCCAAGAAAAATTTAAAAATGGGGTGCATCTTATAAGTTGGTTCATCTTATACATGGTCAAATACAGTATATTGACTCATCACAAAAATGAAAGAAAACAGCTCTTCTGTTTTCCTTCAGGTTAATTTATCAGAAATTTGGAGAATTCATCTCCTTCAGGTTAATTTACAAGACAATTAGATAATCTATACTGTGTGAAGAGGAGTTCCTTTGTATTTCATATTTTTAGACTAGACGAAGCTTGTGAAAAGTGTTAAGTGTTTGTTTGCTGGTGACATTAGCTGGAAACATTTCCACAGAATAATGTTGTGGATTTTTTTTTTTTTTTGGCTGCTAGAATAACTTAAGTTTCAAGCTGTATAATTCTAAAACAGCTTCACACTTAACAAAACTTGCCAAGCAATCAAATACTGGAGAACCTAAAGGTATGCTTTCTTTCTTTATTCTACTGTACCGTTTTGGCTGTGGTTCTCTCCCTACTACCAACAAGAATATTGAAAAACTCAAGAATATGCAACAAAGAAATGACAAAGCAGAGCAAAAGAGGTCTGAGATCATATATTAGCAGAGTCCATATGATCTGTCACTCTATAAATAGCAGGGTATTTACACTGACAATTAGGAGAAAAACTTTTATTTTCCAATTTGAGAATCAAATTTCTGAATATTAATACCATACTCTCACAGTTACAGTGCAACTTCTTAATGTAATATAAATAGCTTTAATCTCAAAATAGTTAATCAAAATTCTACAACCTCTTCCTGTAAACAACTATAATAATTAAAATTAGCCAGAATTCACTTGAGGACTTGCATTTTTGTAAGTGGACTTATACGTCTGGGGAAAGAGAATTAAGCAATTTTGCAAAATCTGTATTCAGCAAGAGCACGCTATTGTGTACTTATGTAGAGGAGCCAGCAAACTGGCCACTGTACACAGGAATGTGATACACAACAACACCAAATGCTCAACAAGATTAAGTGCAAAATGGGACACTCTTGTTAGTGTCCTGTTATGTTTCTTTGCAACTGAGTAACAGAGTTCCTTACAGCCTCTACTACATAACCAAGTATGTATATAGTTATACAACACAGGCAACAATAGAGATTTCCAGACACTCACAAATGCAATGAGAACATATAAAATTCTTTCCTATCTGCATGATTGCAATTGGTAATCATGGCAGAGAGAAATGAACACTTAATTCAGAATATAAATACCAGGTACTATTCTGAAGACAACTTTCAAAGTATTGTGAAGGCAGGAGCTAGGCAAGACTAGTTAAGAGTTAGACAATCATAGCTTAGGGAATGCTGTGAAGAGAGCCTACCAGGGAAAAAGGATACAAAAATGGGTGTTGTCTCTGACAGAAGGCAGATAGGGAAAAGATGACCTAGAGCAACCTTTCTCAAACTTTTTACCCTGTGACTCACTTTATATGAGGACGTTGCTCCCCTTAGACTCAATGTAGTAATCAAATATTCTGTTTGTTTAGTACACTCCTCCTCGCCACTGCCATAGCTAGTGAATGAATGAGTTTTGTCTTTCTTTTTTTACACTAATTAAAAATAGTTTCACTATCAAAAAGTAAAAAAGGTTGAGGAATGTCAACTGAGGCCATTTCCGCACTAGCCTGTTATAGCGCTACGATTCCACTTTCAACATCCTCTGGAATCCTGGGGTTTGCAGTTTCAGGAGGGGCCGGCCGGCCCCTCCCGAAACTGCAAACCCCAGGATTCCAGAGGATGTTGAAAGTGGAATCATAGCGCTATAACAGGCTAGTGCGGAAATAGCCTGAGTTCACAACAGGTGATGTGACAAGGCCCCCCTTTCTAAGCATGAAACATTTACCAGTAGTGTCAGCCCTATCAGTAGTGTCAGCCTTATTTATCAGTAGTGTCAGGGTTCACAGAGGCCCTTCCAATGGGAAACGGAGCGGGGGGGGGTTTTAAAGGGCAGGGTCTGGGACTGAGAGAACCCCCGAGTGAGACTAGGCCTCATCAAAATCACAACAGATAGCTAGAAGTGCTTCTCATGAGAAGAGAACAAGGACAGGGTGTTTAAGCAACCTCACAGATAGCACATCCTATCCTAAGCCTCTTTCTCCTGCTCTCTCTCTCACAGGCTCCTCTTGCCATGATCTTAATGCTGAGCTCTCAAGTTCCAAAAGGGCATATGCTTGCTGCATCAACAACAGAACGTTGGAGTGAGAAAAGCAGTGAAAAAGAGAAGCCAATTTTTGCTATGTCTGAAGTTGGACGAAGGTATAATGGTCTCCCTTCCAAGTACTAAGTCTGATTCCACTCAGCTTCCAAGATCTGATGGGAACTGGCGCCTTCATGGTATTTAGTCAATCCTTCCTGATATTACTGAACTAAAATTGCCATCATCCTTGATCACTCACTCTACTGTCTAGAACTGAAGGAGTTTAGCAGTATCTAGAGAAATACAGGGTCCACAATTCTTAACTTGAATCACCTTGCTTAAAGATCTTCCTTGTCTTTACTTCCACAAATTCAATTAGGGAATTTGTCCTCATTGCCAAAAAAAAAAAAGGTAAACTGCACAGCTTATCTGCATAGCTACTGAAATTGCTGTGGCAAAAATTTATAAATCTCTAGGCATCAATGTAGCTACTACTTAGGTACCCACAGCTTCTTTAGATTACAGGCTTTGTATGTTCAGTGAAAAGTTCTTTACAGAACAAAACATTTCTTGATAAAATAGGTAGGCAGATGTTCTCTCAATCTGGGAAATATGTTTGGAACAGTCAGACTTAAAATATAGGCCAAGTAATGTACATGGAATTCACTTTGCAGAGGGCACACCAATTATTTTTTCACTCAGAGTAGTGTGACAAACCACTAGAAAAATTTTGACAAGTCAAACTTTTTCTTAAAAAAAACCTGAAGTTCTGATGCAATTATATAAATAAAATTGTTTGTCACTGCATCACATGTAAATACAGACACAGCCTTAGCACACATGAATGCAAGGTCCCATGAAGCCTTGTATCCAATATGCAATGTTAATGGCTGCATGGGGCATGCACCAGCATGTATGCACACATTGTGACCACTGATAATGGGATGGCACATTCACATTTTTTGTTTTATCCTGTAATGGAACCCCTGCATATAAAAAGGACACACTATAACTATTTGTTAGTGCATCACATGTCAATTTCACATTTGGGGAGAATTTTGGTATGCTCTGATTTAAGATATAGACTATGTGTGTTTTGGAGAGTGCCCTCATTATTTTTACATTCATTTAGAATTGTGTATTGGGTGGCCAGTCCAAAGAGGTATACCTTCTCAAGAGCAATTGAAATGTATTCACAATTTGCTCTAGTGCAGTTGAAACTGAATGATTTCTAATGACAGTTAACAATTCTCCCAAGCAACACTGGACACTAATTTGACAATAAACAGTTGGCTGTTCACATTTACTAGACTCAAGGTGCAGGAACCCCGCAAATGTGGAAAAAATGGCAAATATGAAAATGTGTGTGCGTGTGCACATGCGCACAAAGGGAGCTGAGGCATGGTGGAGAGAACAGGCACCCAGGGTCTAAAACAGGTCCAGGATTGGAGAGAGAAAGGGGGTTGGTCAGCATGGGGGCCCTACACTTCCTCTCTCTTGTCCACCTCCTTTCTTGGGTGTAGAAGGATATCAGGGTGCTGAGAAATCAGGCTGCGAGTCATCCTTAGCTGGCCAGGCAGTGCCCGGTGGAAGAGAAGGAGAACCAGAAACATTTTTTTAAAGGGCTGCGTGGTCTGATCAGAGCTGCAGAAAGAAAAGATTCTTCCAGAAAAGAAGTGCTGTAGGTGAGAGGGGCAGGAGTTGGAAAAACTCACAAGTCATCAAATTCATGAAAGTTAAACCCCAAAATGTAGAGGGCCAATTGAACAGCCTTTGTTCCTCAGACACAACAATTTATTTCCCTCAGTCTTTCTGCAATCCATATTGGGAGGCCATTAACCTGAAAAGCGGTTTATAAAAATTAATAAAATAAACAAACAAACAGGAAAAGGCCCATAGTTCTTAGTACTATAGAAAAGGATTAGCAAACATGACTCAAAGTACAAAAAAAAATATCTAACTACAGTGGGCTCAGTCCAATCAAAGGACTATGTTCAGTACGTTACAAGACTTCTATTTAAATAGCACATTTCTCTTCTGCTATTCAGAACGTCTGCTTCACCCTAAATCTCATCTGGAAGATTGCTCAAACTTCTAAAGCAGGAGGGAGAGAGCATCTACTCTGAAAGCAAAGTGGAGTTCACTCAAAATAAGCACTTCGAAATTCTATTCCCTCCCCCCACAATTAATCACAGGGTCAAAATACGCTTAACTTTGGAGGATCATATTTTATAGAATAAATGTTCCCTTCCTCAGTAGTTTCCTAACTTTTAAGACCAGATTAATAATTTGTATTAAAAACCCAAACAGCCATTTGATATATTAGTAATTAAAACAATAAGTAAAAATATGGAAAGTAGTAGAAATGAGTATGGTTTTGTGCCATCAAGTTCTTTCTGATTTATGGAGACTCTATCATGGGGTTTTCTTGGCAAGATTTGTTCAGATGGGTTTTATCATTGCTTTGCTCTGACGCTGAGAGACTGACTTGTCCACAATACAGTACAGTTCCACAGCCAAGCAGGGATCTGAATTCTGGTATTTCAGAGTCCTAGTGCAGTACTCAAACAATTACAGCATACTGGATCTCCAACTGTGGCTTAGTATATGTTATATACTATTACCCCCTCAGTGTGCATTTCACAGGCTGAGGAGAATGTGCCTTTCCCATTCCCTGCATCTGCAGTCTGGACATAAACCCTATATTAGTTACAACTCTTATTTGTTTTTAAAGGGTTCTCTCATTTTCAATGACATGTTAACAATATTCATATTATATTGCAACAGAAGATGAAGAGGCTTCCAATGTCCTTGTTATCCTCTCTAGCATAACACAAAGACAAAGCATTTTACTTGTAGCACCAATCAGTGCACAACAGCTTCATCTCCTTTGATTTCTAAACTCAAGTCAGAGGTAGATAGAAACTTCCAGGCCACCAGAGTCACTGAGTAAAGGAGAACAGGGTATCTTTTAACCAGCTACCAACAGTTAACAAATTATTTTTAAATGCCTCCTGTCTCACAGGAATTACTAAAGTGCAGAGACTATTGATGATTTCAGTTTCTGTTCCTGGTGTTGCTGCCTACCTTCAAGTCCTTTCGGACTTATGGCAACCCTGAGGCAAAGCTATCACGGAGTTTTCTGGGGGCTGAGAGTGTGTGACGCACCCCAGACCACGCAGTGGGTTTCCATGACCGAGGGGGAACTGAACCCTGGTCTCCTGGGTCGCAGTGTAACGCTCACAGCACTACACCACGCTGGCTCTCATAGGCCATTTCCGCACTAGCCTGTTATAGCGCGATGATTCCACTTTCAACCTCCTCTGAATCCTGGGGTTTGCAGTTTCGGGAGGGGCCGTCCGGCCCCTCCCGAAACTGCAAACCCCAGGTTCCAGAGGAGGTTGAAAGTGGAATCATCGCGCTATAACAGGCTAGTGCGGAAATGGCCTATAGACACATACCACGCTTCTGGTCTTAACAGGGGTACAAACGCGGCGTGGATGTTTAGGAAGGAAAAAGGGGAAGCTGAAAAAAAAAACGAGTACAGGACGACCCCAAAAGGTAGAGGAGCGCGGTGACGGACTAGAGAAGCGGCAGAAGACCTGTTATACACCGAATGTGGAAATGCTGGCGTTCACGCCCATTTCTCTTCAGCTTTATGACTTTACAAATGGTTTGACTGGGCTCCGATTCCCCTTCCCTCGCCACGACCGGCCTTCTGTGCCAGGAAGGGGCGTACGTCCAAAAAGGGACTTTTGATCTTTGTTTGCCCCGAACCCTGGGGCAGCCGAACGGCGGAGGGGGGGCAGGGAAGGAACCAAGGCGAGCGGGGTTGGGGGCTCGAGGCAGGGAGGGCGAGCTCGCGAGCCACGAGGAGGGCGGAGAAAGCGAGGGCGCGCGCGGACACAAAATCATGTCCGTTACTGGTCTCTCTCCGCCGTTTTGGCGGGAAAGCGTCGTCGAGAGGCCCTCGGGTTGGCCTCTGAAGAGATTTCGGCGCCTCGCCTAAGAGGGCGCGATGATAAACTGCCCACTAATAATCAGGCCCGCCGGTTCCTCACAACAGATATATTTTCCGTTTACCGCGCGTTAAGTAATTTGGGGCTCCCACACCCTTCACGTCTCAAGGCCCCGGTCCCCTCAGGCAGCGCCCGTAGGTCAGTCCCAGCCACCGACGGCCTATCTTTATCCAGGCCTCCGAAGAACAAGTGGAACGGGCGTCATACTAACCGAGGAGTCGGCCTCCATCTTTCCCCAAGTAAACACATACACTGTGGCTCTCAGGTTCTGGGCGGCACGTTTCCCGCACGCGGCTCCTTCCTCACGCAGCGGACGCGCCCCTGTTACCACGGGCCGAAGCAAAGAAACGCGCGGAGGGCGGGGTGGACGGGCGGGCGCGACAAACTCACGCTCTGTACATGTGGCCCCTGCTTGGCCCAGTGGAGAGGGCTGAGGGCTTGAGACTCTGTTTGGGATCACAGACCGAACTGCGAAAGTGAAGCGGACGGCAGATTTATTGCCTCCTCCTCCATTCCGAGTTATACTCATTTTTATTTCTGGGGAATCCTGCAAAGGTGGCTTCTCTCATGGCCATCTAGGAACCATGAGAAGAGGATTGCTTTTGAATACCCTTTAAAATTAACATTTTAGATTTACCGCATTCACACCTCTCTTCCTTATTTTTGAGGGGTCTCAAATCAAGCTAAGAAGAACAGAGAAAATTCCATCAGCAGTGAGTTTTCACCTTTGGATCTCCAGATGTTTTGGACTTGGGCTTTCACAAGATCCAAGCAGCCTAGCCAGTGGTCAGGGAGTCTGGGAATTCAAGTCCAAAAATTTTGGAGAACCAAATGTTGAGAAAATAGTTGCCCATAATGGCCATTTTATTTCACTTAGCAATTGTACCTCCAGAACTAGGAAACAAGCAATCCAGCTGTAAAAGCTTTCAGTCCTAAACACAATATATATGAGTTTCTTTTTTTTATTATTCTATATTTTTTATAAAAGCATAAAACAGAAAATTACAAGGTATCTTGTCTCACTTTTACAAAGTTTCATCTTATTACATTTAAAACATTGCTTATTTCCGTAATTCACATAAACGTTTCTTGTAATACTTCCCCTCTCCCGAGATATGATCTATTCTTCCTTTCTATCTAATCTGTGATCACTTAAATCATACTCAAACATGTTGACTGGTTACCTTTTTCAGATAGATCAACTGATTTAATTGTCAGTAATTTTTATCAAATCTCTTTAGAAGCCTTCTACTAATATCTATCTAATATCTATTACCGTAACTTTAAATACCATAACTTTAAATCTATTACCATAACTTTAAATATTTGTTTCAATATACCTCTTAATCAGACTCAAGTTTGTCATTCTTTTTTCCCTTGAGTCGTTTCTCATTCTAGCATATATGAGTTTCAGGTCCGTCACACACATACATGTTCTGCATCACTGTTATATACAGTTAATTGTTATACAGCTAGATCCTGGCTGGCTGGCTGGCTGGCTAAGGGACAGCAATCTCCAAACAGCATGCAAGCTTTGGAAAAACACAAATACACTTTGACACTTACCTCTATATAGTTTCATAGCCTAGATAGTCCCATATAGCCAATATCACAGACTGATTCTCATCTGTAAGAATTTTTTATTTACCGTGAGCTCACACCTAGTAGTCACGCTTTTCTTCCAAGAATGAGTCTTGCATAATTGCTCTCACCAATTCTAGAGAGTTCTAACCTTCAAATTTACTGGTTCCTTAAGGACATTGTGTCTCTAAGCTCATTTAGAGTGCTTGCCCCTTTGAAGGGAACTTTTGTTTTTCTAATCATCATCATCATCATCCTAGTAATTTATTCCAGGATAAAGTTTTGGTAATTGGTAGCAGCAAGAAAGGAAAAGAATCCTCCTGATCATGAAATATCAATAATTTTTTGTAGCATGAGAATTTGTACTTTACAATAGTTACGATTTCTGCTGTACAAAATAAACTCTTTCTGAAAAGTACATAAATACATTGATAATGAAAACCCATATAGTTTTCTGGTGTTACGTCCTACTGTTCTTTCAGCTGCTCAGAAAGATAACTTATATCTGGAGATGAAAAGCTATTTCCCGCTTGGTAAATGTGTATCTGAGCATCCTAAGTAGCAGAACTTATTAATTCCCCATTCTCACCCTGCCAATTCTACATACATCTTGGACTACCAAGTAACAGATGTGATAATAGGTGTACTGTGACATTTACAGGTTTGTCCAGCCAATGCCTCCTCACAAATCATCAAATTAGCAAACATGGCTATAGTCACAGCACTGTGAGGTTTTTCTTCCTCTTCTTCACTTTTTATAGCCACAAAGATCATCTGAAGATATTCACTCATTATGAACTTTGCTAGAGGGAGCGATCTTACATTTGCAAGACAAGCCACACTCACAAACTAGAAAATGAGGAAGGGGATAAAGTCCAATACCTCTGGTTAGCCTGAGAATAATCAATGGCATATTTTCATACTCTGTATCATACAGTTTAAACTATTAATCCTTTTTTCCAGTGCTGGTCTGTGGATATCTTCTCTCAATCTTTTTCTTTTTTTCACTTTCTGCTATGGCAGTATCTCAGCCTCATTTATACAAAGTCTGTTCTCTCCTTAAAAGCATGCTCTGCCTCTTCCCCATGCAACTCATTTCAACTTGTGAGTGCCATCCTGCTCCTTACTCAAAAATGCCATCACATCTTTTCTTTCAAGCCTAGTCTGTTCAGTATTATCCTTCCAACTTTTATCATGAAACTTTGACCTCCAGCCCTGGTGGTATGGGGTAGAAGAAATATGTGTCTACCCTTGACATACTTGATAAAAAAGACAGTCTCGCCACTGCAACCTTGTCCTAGCGTCTGACATTCACAGGCACTCCTTCTCCCCTTTCCCCGGTATCATTTTGCCAACAACTTTCTACCATGTATAAACACACAGACACACACATATATACCACTGACTCCATATGTGGATATAGTTGACAGACAGTTAGGGTTGCCATATTCCAGCCTCTCCAGTCCAAACACAATCTGCATATTATGCAAATCATTAGGATTATTAATATTTTTATTTATTTTAATCTATGCATAATAACAAGACATCTTAAAAACAAAAAAAGACAGAAAGTAGACAACAAAATCCACAATAACAAAAACTAAGTCATTTTTCATAGGCAGTATAGTGCCACACTGTCTACCAATTTAAGAGAAAAAAAAACAGAACAAAGCATCATCATTATTACCATATGATACAAATAACAGATCTTAGGGGTTACATATATTACATTTAATTATCTCTTGCTAAGTCCTTGGGTCAGCTGTCTTTCCAGTATTTTAAGTCATGTTTTGGCAGGTGACATATGGAGTCTTCTTTATTTCAAAACAAAATAAAGGAAAACTACATTTAGTCAAAATTATACATATGTTTCTCCCCCTTCACATACCTTAATTTACTTGATGTTTCTAATAGCGTTGTTCTCCAGATTCTATTCAGCCCATTACACTTAACAGATCCATTTAAGTGTTCCCGCTCTGTGCAGTTTCAGCACTAGCTGTGTTAAGGCGAAATCCAATAATTTCCTTTTGTTTTAAGTTGTTTATTGTACCCACTAAATATTGTCAATAATGATAATGCACCTTGAAGATTAATACTCTGATTTGTCATACAAGAAAGAAGAGAAAGTACTTGATCCCCCAAAGTCTTCACCACTGGTCATTCTAATCACACATTTTAGAGTTCCGGTTTTACCACATCCTCCCCAGCAAGCTGTGGACAAATTTTTACAAATACATGAAAGTTAAACAGGACATAAATGTCACCTGTGTGTACTTTCAACACATTTTCTTTTGCCAAAGCAGGAACAGATATATGTAGAGAAGAAATCCAAATTTTCTCCCAATTTTATTCTGACTTTTCTATCTTTAAATCTGTTTGCCATGCAAACCCAAAACTGAATGGTGTGCCAAACTTGTTTTCTAATAGCAATCAAATAAAGTAGGTACTTGTTCTCTAATACTACTGTAGTATTAGTAGTGAAACACTATTTTTCACAAGTTGTTAAAGGTCTTGGTGCCCCATTGATCTAATTTTTTACTAAATAAATTGGTATTTTTGAAACCAAGTGGCTTCTAGATTTTCTCGTTTGTTGTTCAGTTGTTCCATTGATAGATGTTTTCCACTAATAAACAGATATTTTAATCTGTACATTCCTTTGCTTTTCCAGAGTGCAAATCGAACAAGTTTATCAGAAAATAAAAAGTCTGGAATGGATATAAGCAATGGATATAAGCGCAATGCCTAGCTCTGGGGTCTCTGGGTCTCAGTTTTTCTGCAACACCTGTGGAACTAATATTTTTATGCATGGATACCAATTTTTCAATTCTGGAATAAGAATTATATTTAGAAGAGGAACAGATAAAATATTTGGAGGTGGGTTTCTGGTATTGCCATATATCTAAAATATTTCATTCCTTTAATTTTATTTGTATAGCATTTGCTTCTCTTTTTGATTTGGGATATTTTGCAGACTGATCTAAACTTTTATTAAAAATTACTTTGGTGTCTTGCAATAATAAGATATCCCCCTTTGCAAAATTGTCCAAAAGGTCTAGCATATTAATAATACATTGTGGCTATAATTTATTTGGACTGTAATAGGACCTGAGCATCATTTCCCTTCCATTTCTATTACTTGAGACAAAAACATATCTGCCATTTATGTCTTTTAAAATGTTATCTAATTCAAAAGGGCAAGATCTGAGAATTAAAACAGAAATCCTTCTGGCCTTGCTCAATTGAACTGCAAAATATTGAGCTGAAAATATGGGATGAGATAATATCCTTTCAACCTTAGTTCTTGCCTGTGTCTTGCTAGAACAGTATGTCTGCTTTATAAAGTTTAATTAGCTGCATAATTCTATGCCTTTTCATATTAGACAGCAGACCATTTACGTTGAGAGAAAGTGCCTTCAGGCTAGCCATTTTTCTTCTTTAAATATAACTTAAAATTTTCCCTAAGAACTTGTGCTATTAGTTTACCACTTAATATTTCTAAGATAGCATCCTTTATTTCTGCTTCACTTAAGTGACCATGAAAATGAAGACTAACCAACAAGCCAAAAAAAAAAAAACTTATTAAAAAAGGCAAAATCAACATTGCTAACATTAAAGAAAGACAGCTCCAACACAAGGAAGAGATCACAGTTACTCAACAGCCACTACTACTAACAGAGATAAATGAGAGGGGAAAATGGAAGAAGCTTTAGGAGTTAGGTCAGGATCTCTCTCTGTCTCCGACTTGTTCATCTTTTTCTTGCTCATTCTTGCAAAGAAGCTAGTAAAATGCGGGCTTGACACGGCTACTGTTAGTTGGATTTGTAATTGACCAAATCCAAAGGGTGATCACCAATGGCTGCTTTTCATCCTGGAGAGAAGTGACTAGTGTTCTGTCCTGGGCCCAGTGCTATTCAACATCTTCATCAATGACTTGGATGAACGAGTGGAGGTCATGCTGATCAAATTTGCAGATGATACCAAATTGGGAGGGGTTGCTAATACACCAGAGGACGGGATCAAATTTCAAAACAACCTTGACAGATTGGATTGCTGGGCCAAAGCTAACAAAATGAATTTTAACAAAGAGAAATCAAGGTCAAGCACTTAGGCAGAAAAAATTGAACACACAAATATAGGATGGGGGACACGTGGCTGGATAGCAGAATGTGTGAAAGGGATCTAGGAGTCTTGTTAGATCACAAGCTGAATATGAGTCAGCAGTGTGATGCGGCAGCCAAGAAAGCCAACCTGATTCTTGGTTGCATCAATAGGAGAATGGTGTCTAGATCGAGGGAGGTAATGGTAGCACTCTATTCTGCATTGATTAGGCCTCATTTGGAATACAGCGGCCAGTTCTGGGCACCTCAATTCAAGAAGGATATTGACAAGCTGGAACATATCCAGAGGAGGGCGACCAAAATGGTGAAGGGTCTGGAAGCCATGCTTGATGAAGAATGGCATAGGAAGTTGGATATGCTTAGTCTGCAGAAGAGAAGGTTAAAGGGGGACATGGTCGCCGTGTTTAAATATTTGAAGAGATGTCATGTAGAGGAGGGAGGGGGCTTGTTCTCTGCCGCTCCAGAGACAAGGACAAGGAGCAATGGACTCAAGCTACAGGAAAGGAGATTCCACCTGAACCTCAGCAAGAACTTCCTGACAGTCAGAGCTGTCTGGCAGTGGAATATGCTGCCTTGGAGTGTGGTTGAGTCTCCTTCTTTGGAGGTTTTTAAGCAGAGGCTGGATGGCCATCTGTTGGGAATGCTTTGATGTGTGTTCCTGTGTAGCAGCGAGGGGACTCAATGGCCCCTGGGGTCTCCTCCAACTCTATGAGTCTATGATACTGTGATTCAAGCTGTTCTTACAACAGAGAGGGAAAGAAGAAAAGGTAAGGAAGGAAGGAAAGAAAAGAGATGGATACAGAGAACTAGAAAGAGAAAATAAACAGATTTTTCTTTGAAAGAAAAGAGTATAAGTGGAGAAAGGAGTTGTGATAAGAGGTAATTAATTTATCTTAAACATCCAAAGTCAATTATATTTATGGCTTCTTAGTCCATGTAACTCAGATTAATCCATCTAGACAAGGTTAATAATACAGGAGGCTTTGGGAGGGGGTCTCTGGGTGTTCTCCTGCTTGATGTTGTTGTGGGCCCTTCTTCCTTCTTCATAGTTGATCCTGATGCCTCCTGCTGCGTGAAGGGCACTACTTGCAGCTTCACACACATTTCAGCAGCTATTCAGCAACAGTTGGAATCAAACTTTGACCTCTGTAGTTAATAAGTATGGTGTCTAGATCGAGGGAGGTACTGGTACCACTCTACTCTGCTTTGGTTAGATCTCATCTGGAATACTGTGTCCAGTTCTGGGCATCCCAATTCAAGAAGGACATGGTCAAGCTGGAGCAAGTCCAGAGGAAGGTGACCAAAATGGTGAGAGGCCTAGAAGCCATGCCCTATGAGGATAGACTTAGAGAGCTGGGTATGTTTAATCTGCAGAAGAGAAGGTTAAGCATGATAGCCATGCTTAAATATTTGAAGGGATGCCATGTAGAGGAAGGAGAGGGCTTGTTTTCTGCTGCTCCAGAGACCAGGACAAGGAGCAATGGATTCAAGCTTCAGGAAAGGAGATTCCACCTGAACCTCAGGAAGAACTTCCTGACAGTCAGGGCTGTCCGGCAGTGGAATATGCTGCCTCGGAGTGTGGTTGAGTCTCCTTCTTTGGAGGTTTTTAAGCAGAGGCTGGATGGCCATCTGTCAGGAATGCTTTGATGTGTGTTCCTGTGTAGCAGCGAGGGGACTCGATGGCCCCTGGGGTCTCCTCCAACTCTATGATTCTATGATACTGTGATTCAAGCTGTGGTTGGAGTCTCCTTCCTTGGAGGTTTTTAAGCAGAGGCTAGATGGCCATCTGTCGGGAGTGGTTTGAGGGTGTTCCTGCATGGCAGGGGGTTGGACTGGACGGCCTGTGTGGTCTCTTCCAACTCTACATTTCTATGATTCTATGAATAATAATTTTAAATGGGAAGTCCCATTTATATTTTATTCTAGCTGGTCTAAGTTCTCCTGCGAGTGAGCTCTCTGATCTTCTTTTCTGAACCATTTCTCTGGGAAGCTCTTAGCATACCATCAATTTTTGCCATCTATTTTAAAACTGGAATGCTAATTTCTTCTTTGTAGTGTGTGCCTCACACAAATGGATTTTGTGCCTGTGCTGAGACTCTGTTCAGAGAGTTCTAGAGCTGAATGACTTGGTGGGAAACTCTACCCCCACCATCTACTTGACAAGCTACTGTACCCTCCATTTCTCTCTATCTGCCTTCAGAGTCACTACCTGTGTTGGCTGTCTTGTCTGAGTACATCATCCTTCCTACTTTTTCCTCAATCTTTTAATATGTTTTCTGTCTAATAATTTCTTAGTTCTTATGTTTTCATCTCTTGTTCATGTGTGCGTGTGTATGTTTTCTATGTACTTTACTTTCTCATCACTTCTCCACCTATCCACCTATAAGGTCCCACTTTGGGGAAGGTCCCTGATATCAGTATGGTTTGGATGGGCACCATATCTAGTTGGCATCATATGTAATTGGCAAAACATTTTATTGGCTCTGATATCAAATTCAAGCCTGAGAGGTGATGGAGAGGTCAAACTGCACAAGGGAAAGAATTTGACTGTAAATGTGGGAAGGACAGGTCAACTTGAAACTTCCTCCAGATAAGACTGAGTAATTTGTCAGGCAAATGCACACCATTCCTGTGGATAATAGGCTTAAATAGAAGCTGGACTTTTCCAGGGAATCCAACTGTGAGGAGCCTTCCAGGACACTGATTGACAGATATCCATCCCTTGTACACCTGGACTCTTTCTTCTTTCCTCACAACACCCACAATAGACAGCTATTGCAACATCCATCATGTCTTTGTCAATCAAGGCACTAAACCTATCAACAGGCGAAAGACCCATTGTCCATGAAAAGTTCCCTTTGCCTTGTATCTGGAAACTTCACTGCCACAGGCTATTTTTAGGGTACAAATACCTCTGATTTCAGCATGCCCAGTGCAGTCTCTTGAAGGTCTACCCGTCACTCTGTCCATCTGGCTCCTGAATGAGAATTGTCCTTAGGTCCTACCTAAGCTAAAACACATTTCTGGTCTTCACTGCTCTTCCAGACTGGTAATTATAAATCCTCCCAAACCTCTCAGCCTCTCCATAATTTTTCCTCCCTTTCTCTTTCAGCTAGCTCTTGTGTGAATGTATGATTGTGTGTATCTTGTGTGCATGCATAAGTGAATTCCCCTCAATAAAACACATTTTTAGCTTACTTCTGAATCTCTGGATGGTTCTTTGCCTGCGTGTGTCCGTAAACACTGGTAGGAAAGATCTCACTAAGTTGCCCCCCTCTCGCAGCCTCCTGATTTTGAGCGAATTAATTCCCCACTTTTTCAAGGAGGTATTTGGCATTGCAGGGTGGCCCTTGTGGCACCTATGGTTTGGGGTAACACAACTGTTATGGCCTCTACCTCTTTGCTTAAACTCTGTGCCTTTTGCAGCTGTAAAGTACTGATATCTTACAAATACTCTCATCTGGGGCCTTAACCTTTAGAGGCTTCCCCCACTTATCTGACAGGTTAGGGATCTGAGCAGTGTCAGAAAGTGGAATTGGTTGAAAAGCAGAACATGTGTACTGTAGGGAGCATGAAGGACCTCACTTGGGGCTGACTGCATGTGGACTGCTTGCAGAGTCTGTGCTGGGCTGACACCTTTTTTTCACCTCTCAGCTTGCTTTGTTAGCAGCATGCACATGTGAGTGCTCCCATGCGAGCCCCTGTAGACAAGAAGAACAGGGCATCCAAAGTTGGAGGCTTCCTGTATATCCTGCTCCTTTTCATTGGATTATCTAGCCCATCAACATTAAGCCAGATAATATTTTAAATATGCATTGTGATAGGATCAAAAAGGCTGCTTTAATTACTGGAGTAAGAACAAGTAAACTGAATCTCCAATTCACCTCAAATTTAAAAAAATTAAAATAACAAGAAATGTTAAAAAAATTGATAAATACAATAAACAAGCCTAATTCTAATGCTGGAGAGGAGCTCATAGCAAGAACTCCTAAGGCCTTCTTGTGGAAGGAGAAAGGCTGTCTTGAGGCAAACTGCAGGGGGTTCATGCAATGCTAAATGTGGGTAAAGAGCTTGATTGACAATTAATTGTCCCCATCTCCATTAACACTGGAGTAGTGAAAGTGCAGGTAAAAATCAGACAACAGCAACATCTCATGCAAAGAGATTGCTTTAATGATTATATAGGCCTAACAACCTGATATCTTTAAAGTAATTTCTTCTGAGATTTGACACAGTAAGATTTTTAAGAGCTTCTTCCAGTGTGTTATCTTCCAGCAAGACAGTTGATGTGACAAGATGGTTTTAATATGGAAGGTACTTCAGCAGGGGTATATAGAGCGGTAAATTTGCCTTTGAACAATTACCAGTAACTTTGTAGGACAGCCCCCATGGTATGAGACTCCTTTTTCTCTCAAACTCTTTATGCAGTTTTAGAAAGCTTTATATTTTTGAAGAGTGATAGAGCTGATACACTGAAAGAAAGCCACAGAATCACCTTGATATATTGTAGAACTTCTATTCTTCACAGCAGCCAAGATAGTGTCTTGTATGCCTTCCTTAGCAAACCTAACTGTAATATCTCTTGGTCTGTTGCCCTTCTCTGGTCTGAATGGAGAAGCGCTGAAGGCAGCCATGACGTCTGATTTACTGAATGATGATCTGGAAGCATAGTGAACAGTAAAATCAGAATTAAATCACATAAAGCTGCCCTTGCAAAATCCTCTCTCAGGCCTATAATGTGAAGGTTAGGCTTTTTCTCTTTGTTTTCAAGCTGTTTAACTTTGGCCTAAAGAACTATTGTGCACCTTGCTATAGTTGTTAGTGTCTTTTGATGAGCAGCTCTATGGCCCATTGCTTGATCTGCTGGTTCTGCAGTATCAATTATCTTGTTAGCAATTTCAGCAAGTTGCTGAAATTGTAGATAGGATTAATATAATTTCTGAGGAACTTTTGGAATTGTTTAATTTGTGATGTGAGTTCACAGAGAGAGTCAGAATCTTTAATGGAAGATCTTGTCTATTTCTGTCTCCTATGGTTGGGCTACCACAATTACCACTTCACTTCACTTACACTGAGTATTAAAAAATATGTGATTAGGCCAGTGTTTGGAGACCAGAGATTACACAAAACCAGCTGTCTTTACAAACACCATCATGGTGCCCCCTTGAGACTTGTTTGTTTAAACTAAGAATCAGTCCCAGATGATGGCCCAATGGGTGTGGAGTAAGATGCCTAGAATTCCAGTAATATTTGGCCAATTGGGTATTATTATTATCTTTATTTTTTATCCTGCTTTTCTCCCTGAGGGGATTCAAACGGCTTACAGACATTAAAAGAAACATAATTAAAAACTGTCATATACAAAAGTTAAAACAAAAATTAAACTACAATAATAATTAAAGCATGTTTAATAATAATTAAAACATAATTAAAACATGGGTAGGATGGTTACCTCATGGCAGCCCCCAGAAAGTGCTTTTAGCAGTCTCTATGCAATAACTTTGTGAATGGAGATATTAAGTGCTTCCTTTTGGTTACACATAGCACAATCTTTTCCTTCTTTTCTTATCTTTTCCTTTCTTTCTTTCCAGTATTTCTTTATTGCTTTTTGGCTCACCACGGCTCACTCAGCTGGAGAACATCATTAAAAGAATATACTCTATTTTCTGGATGCACTTTTATTGTCCTGAAAAAATAGTGTTTGCAAATGAGGTGCATCTTATATGCCAGTGCATATGCCAGAAAATAGTATTTGCCAGTTTATAAATGGGGCACATCTTGTATGCCAATGCATCTTATATGCCGACAAATATGGGTACATTGAAAGAGCATTAATATTTTGAGAGGAACACTTTATTCAACCAAATGTTTACTTGTGGTAACATATATCCTCAAGCATTGTTCACAGTTCTTCCATGTTAATAGTCGTTCTCATTATTGTAATCTTACTAATATTTCAAGTTATGTTTTTAAAAAGCTAGATCAAAAAGATCAATTAGCAACAAATAAAGGCATTGCAACTCTTTGTTCATTTATCGATTTGTGCATATGTGTAATGTAGACGTTATATACAATTACCTAACGTTTCCATCGTAGCGTGGATCATAGAATCAAATTTCATATGAAAATACAATACGTGTGTTCTGCTGTGGCTGACACTTCTTTTGCTCCATGTTATACCCCTGATAGTACTAACATGGCCTTCTAGTAACATTCAAATCATAGCTGTATGGATATACATACCAAACATTCCTGGAGCATATTGCTAAACTGCATATGCAAGGACTCCATAAACTTGTAGCTTTCATATGGTATAATGCATTCACCCCATTGTATTCTGTATTGTGAAAAATATAACTCTGATTTAATTTGGATGCTAGATTAGGTAATCCAGGTTATGGCTTCACATATATATATAAAACATGTTGAGTAAGGTATGATAAAGAATTAGAGATGACAGGAGTCTAAGAAAAAAAGAACACAAGAGCAGAAGAAATAGCACAGAGGAGAAAGCAAAAGGCTCCATGGAGAAAGAACGCCCCAAAGCTTGGGAGAAGATAGTCAAATGCTACGAAAATATGCTAAAATATTAAATGCTACAAATATTATAGAGTGAGACCAACAGAAAGGTCAAATTAATAGTAGCCTGATCTTAGAACAAAATCTAGGAGATGCCATCCATTCTAGGTAAGGAAAACTTGACCAGATAAAGAAAGAAGACAAAGTATAAACAACAGAATCAAAATACTATTAAAACTATCAGCACTTAAAAATGAAAATGAGAAAGAAATGCTACCCAAAAATCAAAAGAAAATTGTTACAGTCGAAATGATGAATAAATAACAGCAAAATATTAACAGATTGCAGGTGGAAGAGGACATCAAATAGCAAGAAAGTCAAAAGATGAAAAAAAATGAAATAAGAGATGGGATGGCATTTGGAATGGAGAGCGCAAGAAGGGAACAATAATGGTGTTGAGGATCATTCAAGTGTGATGAATAAAGCCTACAAAAACTAAGAGGCCCAGGACAGACAGACACAAAAGCAAACAAGTTTCTGTGAAAGGGGTAGATAGGTGAGAACAAACTTCCAAAGGAAGTGATAATGGATAAACTGCAGCTCTGATAGACATAGAACAGAAAGGGAAGAACATGGGAATAAGTACCTCAACATCGCCAAGCAATAAGAAGAAGAAGAAAAAAGGACAGCTGAAGATTCAGCAGCAGGAGTCTTTTGAGCAAATTATTTTGACTAAGCTGGATTTTTTCTCTACACTGACCATTCTTATATACTCAACATACTGTAAACGGATATTTCCTCATCAGGCTCCCTTCAATTTGCTTTTGCTTTATAGTATATCTTCACTTCAAAATTGAATGTTAAAGTCTGCTCCTCAAATAAAGCAATGACGTAAAGAAACTAAATTTCTTCCTGAGGTCTACGTTTAATAGAGGTCAGTCATTGGTTGCGTTAAGGAACAAAACATTTAGAAGAATGTTGTGTTTCAGCAGCTCTGAAGAAAGAGATGTCTTTCAAGGACAGGTTGTTCCTGTGCTATTTCAGGAGAGAAACTCTGGCCTGGCAGCATTTAGAATTAAGGTAACACATGTTAATTCAATTGCATTCATATTCAGTGGAGGAGGCCTTTATCCAATGCCCATATTGTCTGTGACTAGTGTTTGAAACATGTCTTGAAAGGCACATGCTATAAATGGTTGGGGGGAGGATGGCTATTGCATACCTTCTTGTAATCCTGTTCAACAATGTTGTGAAATTATTAGGTCATTTCCACACTATACTGTTATAAAGCTATTATTCCACTTTCAACATCCTGTGGAATTCTGGGGTTTATAGTTTATTGAGGACAAAGAGTCTCTCCCTAAACTGCAAACCCCAGGATGCCATAGGATGTTAAAAGTGGAATAATAGCATTATAACATTATAGAGTGGAAACGGCCTTAGTGATGGCTTATATGGACAAACTTACAATTTTATGAAGAGGAGAAAAATTTGAAATATTTACAAATGAATGAGATGCTGTTATGTTGTATCTTAAGAAAACTTGGGGAAATATAATGATAGCGAGAGCCTTTCTGTACTACACTGTTATAGTGCTATTGTCCCACTTTCAGCATCCTGTGGAATCCTGGGCTTTGCAGTTTAGGGAGGGGGATTTAGAATTCTCAGCCAGAGAGCCTCAATAAACTACAAACCCCAGAATTCCACAGAATGTTGAAAGTGGAACAATAGCCCTATAAGTGTAGTGCAGAAAGGCCTCAAGTTTTGAAGTGTGATTTCATTAAGATAATTCTGTATGTACATACCACAATAAGGAGATGAAATAAGTAGAAGTAGATACGTAGATTAGATGAAAAGATACAGAATTTATAGTCAGCATAGATCTAAACTTTGGCCACTTTTGCACTAGGCTGTTATAGTGCTATGGTTCCACTTTCAACCTCCTATGGAATCCTTGGGTTTGCAGTTTCAGGAGGAAACTGCAAACCCCAGGATTCCATAGGAGGTTGAAAGTGGAACCATAGCGCTATAACAGCCTAGTGCGGAAGTGGCCTTTGTCAGGAGGAAGTCAGTGTATGTAACAATGATGAAGGGTTAAGAATGATTGTGTTTATATATTTGATTACTTTAAATGTTATAATGTTTATTTTAATAAAATATACATTAAAAATAGCAAATGGTTCTGATTGAAGATGTAGGATTGCTCCACTGACTTCACACGCTATTGATTGCTGTTTGTATGGGGCTATAGAGATGGGCATATGCACAAATATACCAAACGCTATTGTGCCTTTAGGGTTTATTTAGCTTAGATCTGTTTTGGCATGGGAGAGATGAATGACCTGTCCAGGACAGGTTAGTGGCCCTGATGAGAGTAGCGTAGTGATTATTCTTTGGGATTTCATTTCAACTTTAAAACAGGTTCAGGCCTCTAATGGTTCAGGCCATTAAAGTTCAGAGTAAAACACAAGGCGGATTTCCTGCCATGGGAATCACTAGCCACCACTGAACATGATCTTTACAGTTCTAAAAAGCTGCATAGTTGTGGTCTAAAAAGGAATGCTCCGCTGTAATTCAGTAAGTGGCTAGGGGGAAAGATAAGCATGCATTGTCGATTCTCACAGAACAGATACAGATGAAAATGGTCTGCCTAAGAGATCAGCATTAGGACCTTTTAACAAAAAGATTGAAGAAATGGCTGCAAAACAGTGTAAAGAATGAAATGCCAAAATTATGACACCAACTAATTTAGATCAATTAAGTCTTAAAAATAATCTGTGAATTGGAGCAAAAGGATGTCAAAGAGCTAAGAAAATGGAAAACAGCAAGACAGATGAATACTAATGTTGAAAAATCCTTATCGTGCCCACTGAAAAGAGTAATCTTAATTATACTTCTACTATGTTTGTTACTGAAGAAGCTTCTACTACTTTGGGAAGGAAGCTTATAATTGTGGATACCAACAGTGTGCTACAACAAACATAGGAAAGAAACTCCAAGTTTTTATATAAGAGTAGACAATAAAGAGTAACTGTAGTAGAAATCATTCACATACTAAGCATCATTTGTCTAGATCAATGGTGGAAATAATGTAGCCCTGCCAATGTTGTTGAAGTACATTTTCCACAAGATCCTAGTGGTGAAGAATACTGGAGTTGCAGTCCAACTATTTTTTTTTACTATATTTTTATTGAGTGAAAAAGAAAAAAATTATTAATAACAGGTAGCAGATAACATGATAACACACAACAGATAACTCTGTGCTATTACATAAAGAAAAAAAGAAAGAGAGAAATAGCTTGAGAAAATAAAAATGTGATATTAAAATTATGTGAGGGAGAATAAGTAATAACAGACAATGGAAGTATACAAAAACTGCTTCAATGATATTATTCTTTGTTATATAAATATAAAGAGATCTCTTTAGGAAAAATAGGTGATTATTTGGCTAAGCAGAATTTACCACAGATTACAGAACATCAGAGACAGATTATGAATGCTCCTATAATGGTGAGGGAGATTGGTGATGCTATACAAAAACTAAAACAGGAAAGAGACCCAGTCAATATGGTTTGTTGGCTAATTATTACATATGTTTTGAGGATGAATTGCTATTGATGAATACTCTTTTGCAGAGTAGAAAGATCCCAGTCAACTAGAAAGAGGTGAACATACCACTAACACCAAAAGAAGACCAAGATTTGACACTGACAAATAATTATAGGCCAATATCATTATGGTTTACAATGATTTTAGAGGAAAGATTGAAAAATATCTTGCAGAATTTTATTCACGAGGATCAATTTTTTTTTACCTAAACAACAATTAAGAGATAAGATCAGAAATGTGTTAGATGTCTAGAACAGTGCAAATGGAAACAAGCTGCATTGTTTTGTCTTAAAATGCAGAAAATGCTGTTGACAATCTGAAGTAGAATTTCTCATTTAAAATTTTGGAAAATATGAATTTTGGAGATAACTTTATTAAATGGGTTAGATTGATTTATACTTCAAAGAGAGCACAAATAGTGGTAAATGGACAATTAATATTGTGAGATTTGAAAAGAAACAAGGGAAAGGTGTCCAGAGTCTTATTCCTGTTTATTTTGTGCTTCAGGTTTTGAATAAGGACAAAAGACAAGATAAGAGAATTTTGGGAATAAGGGTTAAAAAAGAAAGGTACAAGTTGAGGGCATTTGCTGATGGTGATAGTTTTGGAAAATCATCTTAAGGGTATAGAAATGTTAATGGGAAAATTAAAGGAATTTGTTCAGTTGGCAGGTCTTAAGATTAATAATCAAAAGACAAAGATATTGACCAAAATTATGAAAAATGGAAGATCAAAGAGAACTGATGGACAAAACTGGATTGAAAATTGAGAAGAAGGTCAAATAGTTTAGAGTTAGTATGACAAATATGCGTTCCATGTTGTTTAAAAACAAACACAAGAAGCTCACTATTGAAAAGAAAGAATAGGCAAAGAAAAATGGTTAATTTCTCAAGAGCTCTTTGAGAATTACCAAAGAAATATAAAATTAACTTTAAAGCAGATCATTAAGATATTGAAATGGTTAAAGATTTCCCATACTTTGACTCAGTCATTAATCAGGATGGAGACTGCAGTCAAGAAATCAGAAGACGACTAGGGCCCTTTCTGCAACTCACCTTTTCTCGGTGCTGGGGTGCAGGGATAGCGCAAGCAGCCTCCAGCGAGAGGCTCTCGCGTCCCCACTGCTTCAGCTCCACATGAGCTGCCTGCTCCCGAGCAGGCAGCGCAAGAGCCCCGCCTCTTCCTTCTGCAGCACAGCCTGGGAGGAAGCACGACTGCCATGGCTCTGGAGGCTCCACACGCACGGCAAGTGCACGCAGGGCCCTGGAGCAATGCGCGATCACGCACCATTTTCGGCTACCCTGGAGCGTCGCGCAATTGTGAGTGTGTCATGCAGATCACTCCTCACAATTGCGCAACACTCCAGGTGACCTTTTGCATGGCAAATGCCATGCAAAAAGGGCATAGGACTTGGAAGGGTGGCTTTGAAGGAACTAGACAAGATCATAGATGTTGAGATATATACAGTAGAGTCCCGGTTATCTAACCTGCGGTTATCCGATGCTCCGGATTAACCGACGTCGCGGCTGCCTGGGGGCGTGGCTGCAGGCATTTCCGCACCCCAGACACACCCCGACATGCCCCCAGGCCCACCCCGACACGCCCCCAAAATGGCGGCCGCCGCGGGACTCCGTGTCATCCGACATTTCAGTTATCCAACCCTGTGCCCGCCGGTTTAGGTCGGATAACCAGGACTCTACTGTAATTGAATACTAAGTTAGAATTGACCTACCATTGTATTTCCCATCTCTATATAAGGTTGTGAAAGCTGGACATTGAAGGAAGCTGATAGGAAAATGATCAACTCATTTTAAGTGTGGTCCTGGAGAAGAGTTCTAGAGATCCCATGGACTGCTAAAAAGACAAAGAAATGGGTCCTACAGCAAATCAAACCTGAACTCTCCCTAGAAGTCAATATGACTAAACCGAGACTGTGGTACTTTATCATGAGAAGACAAGACTCACTAGACGAGACAATACAGTCATCTCTCCCCATTTGCTAGGGTTAGGGGCACAGGACCCCCATGAAAGTGAAAACCATGAATATCTCTAGGGCATCCTAAACCATATTTAACACACAAAAAAGTACGTTCACCATATTCAACCCACCATGGATTCCTTTGAGGCATCAGGGTTCCTTCACAAGGTAGAAGTAGGGGGCTGGTGGAGCTTCCTGCCACCTCCACTGCTGTCTCGCACCATTTTTAACAAGCCTTGTTTGCAGTTTCTCAGTCTCATGAGGCATGCAGTCCTTATTAAAAATGGCACAAGGAGGCAGCAGAGGGGACAGCTAATAATCCGTGAATAATCAATCAGACCTGCAAAAGTGAAACCCACAAATGTGGAGGGCTGACTGTAATGCTTTGTAAAGCAGAAGGCAGTAGGAAAAGAAGAAGACCACATTACCAATAGATAGAATCAGTCACAAAAGGCATAGCCCTGAATCTGCAAGATGTGAGCAGGGCTGTTGATGATAAGGATGACTTGGGAAATCTCTCCTTTGTAGGGTCACCATAAGCCAAAGCTGACTTGATGGCAGTTAACAGCAACAACAAGCTTCTTTGAGTTCCAAACTGGGACAAAAAAATACCAACATCTGAAATTATTTTTTAAAAATCGAATTTAAAAAAATGGAATCCTACATACAACTTACTTGAGCCAAATAGCAAAAATCTCAGATGAAGGGCAATCTCAAATGTTTCCCTAACAGTAAGTTCTTAACTTTTGACATCAAGATTTGATTTGACATTTGATTTGATAGTAATATTTATTTCTAAGTGTTACTTTCTAATTAGAATAATCTAACCTGCTCCAATCTGAGAAATCCAAGAATGTAAAGTTACAGCATTTGGCTGCTGAGAGCAACATCCATTTTTGCTGCATGAATGTTTTCTGATTCAGCAATAGAGGGCGATCTTGTTTTCAAAATGCCTCTTCATGGCTGTTCTCCCACATTATTTTTCAGGCAGTTAAACTCACTCTGTTTTAAATTACCTCATCCTTCAGAGCTACAAAAGACTAAAGAAAGAAGTTTCTGTCTAGCTCATGAGATGTAGGAACTGCTGTATATGAGTTTTTAATCTTGTGTCAGAATGTGGTGAAGGATGAAAAGTCAAAGCATATTCATACATAAGACTATCAGTGGAAATCTATGTCTTTATATATTGGGAGAGCCAGCCTGGTTTATTAGTTTGAGTGCTGGACTATGATTCTGGAGACCAGAGTTCAAATCCCCATTTGGCCATGGAAACTCACTGGATGACCCTGGGCAAGTAACACACTCTCTCAGCCTCAGAGAAAGGCAAAGGCAAACCCCCTCTGAACAAATCTCGCTAAGAAAACCCCATGATAGGGTTGCCTTAAGGTCTCCATAAGTCAAAAATGACCTGAAGGCACACAGCAACAACAAAACTATATATTGCACCAATTTCAATAGGATTTAACTCCCTATTATGTTTTGGGTGGTTTGAATTACAGTAATCCCTCCACATTCGCTGGGGTTAGGGGCACAAGACCCCCATGAAAGTGAAAAAAATTGTGAATGACTCTAGGCCCTCCCAAACCATATTTAACACACACAAAAAAGTACGATCACCGCATTCAACCCACTGTGGTTACCTTTGAGGCCTCACGGTTCCTTCATAAGGCAGAAGTGGGGGGGGGGTTGGTGGGGCTTCCTGCCACCTCCACTGCTGTCCGGCATCATTTTTAATAGGGACATACAAGCTCATTTGCAGTTTCTCAGTCTCACAAGGCTTGCAGTCCCTATTAAAAATGGCTTAGGGTGGCAGCAGAGGTGACAGTAAATAATCCGTGCATAATCAAATCTGCAAAAGTCACACTGGCAAATGTGGAGGGCTGACTGTACAGCCTAAAAGTCTTTAATTGTTTATTAATGTATTGAAATTGATGTTCAGCATCTACAATGTTATGCAAATATACATTGGCTATCAAATAGATTTTTTTTTGCAAGGATTTCTCTTCTTTTTGGTATCTTGCCCTCTAATGGCCAGCTCTTGTGGCACTGACTTTTGAGGGAAGCTGAGACAAAGCAGGGCTACAGAAGAAAAGAAAGAGGTATCAGTATTCCCAGGAGAACCTCCATATTTGCAGCAGCGCAGAGAACACTAAAAACAACCCACTCCTCACCCATAAGACAGTACAAGAGGGGCTGAGTATTCTCAGTAGCTACAATGGAAAGTATAGTGGAAAGTGGAAAAGGAAAACTGGAAAAGATGCAAGTGTTTGTGTGTATGCTATGTGTCTTGCTTGCACGTGAAACACCTGTCTTAAAGCAATGATCAGGAACAGATGTTGGTGAGCTGCAACTTCTACTATCCCTCACTATAGACCAATTGGTTAGGGTTGATGGGAGTTGCAGTCTAAGGACATCAGGAGGACCATACCATCCCCAGCCCTGCCTTATAGTATCCAGGAAGAGAGCTTCGCTAGCTGACAAGAACAATCCAGATATATTGCAACATTTGCTTGTGTTGCCATGCATTAGCCATGTACACACAAAGGGCACAATGATGTCCTATTAATTTTTGAAACAGAAGATGGTAAAAAAAAAGCATGTGCTTAAATCTTTCCCCATGGAAGCAATATAACTGTACTTAACTTTGGAAAGAGCATGACTATAAACCAGAGCTTGGAAAAGGAAACTTTGGAGTCTCCAGCTCCTGTAACCTTCCAGCCAGCAGAGTTAATGTTTAGATTTCTACTCCAGAAGCTGTTCTATAGCACTGACATCCTCAGGATGGGCAATCCATTCTCTATTTTTGCCACTGAATATCATGAGATAAATGTGAAATTTAGGCACACGTGGAAACTGTGAAACTTTCACATTTTTACAAGTTGGATGTGAAAATTAGGCACATTACAGCTGACAAACCAGTGAATGTAGTTAGGCTGCCTGCCTGCCCTGCTCCCAGCACACCCAGTTTAACTCATATGAGAAATTTAAGGCAAAGCCATTTGTTCTCTTCTGTATTGATTAGATTTTATTTATAAGGGTCTTGAGAGTCTATCTTTATGGATGAGTAAAGCTTGAGAGTCACAAATGAACTCACTTGCCTCTTCTTCACATACTAGTATTTAACTTTGAAAACGGGACTGTAGTCTAGTCATACTCACTAGCAGAGAAAGAGCTACTCCAGGGAGTGTACTTTTTCCCTTCCTCCAGTTGTGGGAGACAAACAAGACATTACAGGGAATAATTTTTTTTTGCAAGTATCTTTTCGCCCCCACAACAGGATTTCTTCAGAGATGCATGTTTCACCAATTACACTAGCAAATTAAATCCATGTTTACCTTCCAATGAGCAATCACAAAGCAACCCATATGAAAGATATATAGATGAGGGAAATTGTGCTCCATTGGAGGGATCCTCTCTCCGAAAAAAGGTACTAAGTTTATAATTTAGTTGAAACTCCAGTTGGATTGGAAACACAGGCCATCTCTGCAGTAGCCTGTTATAGTGCTATTATTCCACTTTCAACATCCTATGGAATCCTGGGGTTTGCTGTTTAGGGAGGCCCCTCCCTAAATTGCAAACTCCAGGATTGCATAGGATGTTGAAAGTGGAATAATAGCACTATAACAGGCTACTGCAGAAATAACCTCTTTTCTCATTTAAGAAGCTAAGCAATCTCAGGCCTGGTTGGTACTTGGAGGATAGATCTTTAAATATTTCCAAACATGATGAGGAAAGATTGATTAAAGAACAAGGCATAAATCCTCAATTGCTATCTTTGTCATCCCTGCCTTTTGTTATGGGAAATGGAGAAGGGTCAAATTTAATCAGATATCCTAATTTGGCCAACTTAATCTCAATATACTGATTATATTTTGGATTATATATTTTGGATTATCAGTTTTAAGTTATCACAAACTGTTTTGTTTCTTTGGAATGGTATGATTTCAATAACAAGAAAAAGAAGGCATTGTGACTCATTCCTTGACAGTGCTATTTCACAGATGTTTTGTGTGATAAGGATTAGAAAGTGTCATTGCAACTAAGCTGAGGAAAAGAATATCCAGCAGAGCAGAATCCACACATCAGTCATACCAGATTATAATCACTTTCCCTGGCCTTAAGATTTCTGCCTGTGTTCCCCTCTCTCCCCCCTATTCCCTAGTTTGAAAGTAATATATGAAGGTTAGAGCTTTATGATTTTATCATGTAAGTTAAAAGGTATGAACAAAAGTTTCATCCTCCTTTTTTTTCTCAAATAGTATAATCTGTGGCTACTTCTGAATTTTTTTTGTAGGTTTTACTTTGGTTTTACATTTTTATCTGCCCCCCTAATTCTTGCCATTAACAAATGGCGATATGTATTTACTACTGCTATAAGATAAATTCATACAGGAGTCTGTATCTTTCCTGCTGTGCTATTGTGCTATTATGCATCAAAGGCTGGAGATTCTCAAGAGATCAATTTGCCCAGTTTTTCTCCTTGAATCAAAACCACGTTTGGCCTCTAAACCAGCCCTGGCTTCCTGGAGCAAGTATAGCCCACTCCTACTGCCCTTTTCTTCCTTCTCCACTGTTCCCAACATATGTTGTCCAAAGGCTGGCCTGAAAAAGTGGTGGTGATAGACTTGTTTGTCCTGTTTATGTCTCTGTCTCATACTTGCTGGAAATGTTTTGGAAGTTATGTGCTAAAGGCATGATCTTGAGAATGTGACATAAGGACCTTTTGGGAAAATTCAATTGCATCCAGCAAGCAGGATGCAATAGAAACCTAGGATGCCAATGATTGAAAACCATTACCTAAAAAAAAAGGGGGGGGGCGGTGGGGGATTAAAGTGTGTTAAAATAATTTTGATGTGGCTGTACAAAGGGATGCGACAGCACCTTTGGCCATTTCCGCACTAGACTGTTATAGTGCTATTATTCCACTTGCAACATCCAATGGAATCCTGGGGTTTGCAGTTTTGTGAGGTGCCACCTGGCCCCTCCCAAAACTGCAAAACCCAAGATTCCATAGGATGTTGCAAGTGGAATAATAGTGCTATAACAGTCTAATGTGGAAATGGTCTTAGTCTCAAAGATGCTACAAGTTCCCTTTATATGATGATGCAGATTAACACAGCTATGTCTTTAAATCTGAGATCTCTAATTCACCGAATTAGTATTGATAAAGCACAATTATTTTCCTTAACTATCTTTTCTGACACTGTACTTTGCAAGGATACGTGTGCCATTAACAGTACAGAGGAGGGTATAGATCACGCTGAGTCATGCTTCACTCACTAATATGCTCTGTAGTGTACAACGGTCCTATTTTTGTCCACAATGCTTAGTAGCACCATCTTATCTGAATGCTGTTAACGGCTCATATATCCTTCCTTAGCCTAAACATTATTAACAGGAAGTCATAATAAAGTCAGCAATATTGGATAGTTTTACTTTATGGCCGCCACCTCACACTTTGTTATGCCTAAGTAAATCTACATTAAACCAACAGTTAAATCACACATAGATAGGTGTGCACTGGCATGCTGTTCATTGAATCAGGTCCAGACTCAGACAATCATATTATGGTCTGTGTGTGTGTATGCACACACTCACCCACCTTCAAGTTATCAACTTATGGCAACCCCATGAATTTTATAGTAAGAAAAACTCAAGAGGTGGTTTTGCCAGTTCCTTCCTCCAAAATATAGCTACAGCACCTGGCATTTGTTGGTAATCTCCCATCCTAGTACTAACCACAGCTAATCCAGCTTAGCTTCAAAGATCAGACAGAATCTGCTACCTTTAGGGTTGAAATCAGTAGGAGTTCTTAGTCATGACTAACTTGTCACTTTGATTTATATGCAGTGCAGCCATGACTGAGTCTGGCTCCAACCTGCTGTTGAAGCTATAAGGGATTCCCCTCCACACACTGGGTGCTCTTTCTTGCCTGTATTTCTTTCAATGACATTTCAGAGCTTTAAAATCCTATATTTTCTCAACCACGTGCATGTCAGCATTTGTTGCATTATAACATTTTTTTCTTACACTTCTTGTTTTGATCATAGTCCTACAGACACTTACCTGAGTGTCCATTGAGTTCTGTGGGCTTACTTCCAAATAGATATATTCAGTATTTCATGATTAGTATCTTAATTTTGAAAGTGATATCTCATTTTGAAAACGTGTATCTTTTGCTGTCTGACTGGGACAAATATAAGGCATGTTTATATGCTAGTGCATTGAAGGTCAGATGAAAATGCATTTATTGGATTGCTCTTCTTTCATGACCTTGTTATTTCCTTCTTGGTATATGCAAATATAATAATGTTTAGTTCTAGTGCAATCTTATACAGTTCACTCAACAGTAATGTTGACGTTTTAATTTGTTGTTGCAAGCCGCCTTGGGTCCCATACCAGGAGAAAGGTGCCATATATATATATATATATATATATATCCCCACTGAGCTTGGTAGGACATATTCCCGGGAAAATAGATGCTGAATTGTAACCTGCATGAATCTGTAGCTTATTTTATCTGCTGAAAAGCATAGGGAGGAAAATGCTTTTAATTTATATCCAAAAGCAACAGAGTAACATAACTTGAGATGATGTAAATTGATGAGCAAATAAAATAGGACATGCTTTTAACAATGTCATATCCCCCCCCCCCCAATATAACCAATATTTCTGCATTGCCTCTTTGAAAGTGCTACCTTCATTACTGGAGCTTTGAGAACTGCTTTGAGGTTGATCCTTCAGTAAATCATACCATTATCTGAAGGTGGCATTGTAGTTAGCAGAAATTCACCAACACTGAGGCATCTAAAAGCAGCTGTTTGCTGTGCAAATTGCAGCCAAATGAAGGGTCTTGTGGGAAACAAACACATCCAACTTGTGCTGGAGCTTTTAAAAATTTTCACCGATAATTTTAGCTTGCAACAAAGTTGTATGAAGACATATCCACCAGTGAACTGGATTCATAACATAAAGATTATTACTACAACTCCTGTTTTTTTTTTATGGTTGTAATATCATGATCCTTTTAGAAACATCCCATAATTTTCCCTTGTGTGTTCACACATGCCATCTAGGGCGAGTATGTTATCTGGAGTGTTTTATGCTCATTTACACAGTTGTTGCTGTTGTGTGCCTTCAAGTTATTCCTGACTTATGGTGGTTCTAAGGTGAAGCTATCATAAGGTTTTCTTGGCAAGATTTATTCGGGGGGGGGTTACTTCTACCTTCTTCTGAGGCAGAGAGAGTGTCACTTGCCTAAGGTCTCATGGTGGGTTTCTGTGGCAGAGTAGGGATCTGAACCCTGATCTCCAGAGTTGTAGCCCAGTGCTCAGATTCAAATCACTATACCATGCTGGCTCTCAATTTACACAGGAAGTATATAAAAATAATTTATTGGGTAAAATGGTTATATTACAAGCAATATTGCAACAAGCTGCATTTCATCGTGCAAAAGGGAAAAAAACACACATTTGTGGCCATGTTCTAGTCTTATTATTTACAATCCAGTTTACACAGTTTAGGCTCATTATTCTGGTGCCTACACATTTATTGGGAATAAGGCTCACGAAAATGTGTAAGTTATTTTTGTAATAAGACAGGGAGCTCTGGCTTTGAATACCCATTCAGTAATGAAGCTGAATGGATGACTTTGTGCTTGTCTTTGTCTGTCAGCCTCACAGGTTATGAGATTAAAAATGTGGTGGGGCAAAATTTGTATGTTACTTTGAGGGGAAAGTGGGTAAAATTTTTATGGTAGTATATAAACAGTACTTCATCTTAGAGTAAGTACTGAACATGCCTGAAAGACAGCTGATAACACATGAGTATTTTATAGCATTATTGGGAAGGAATTTTTTTTTTTTTAAATGCAGGGCTTGTCAGATTTTAAGAGGTACATCAGAGCCACTCTAAATCATGTTCATATTCATATTGAGATTGATTCAGTTTAGATATATTGGAATGTATAACCATTTCTTCCTTCATCAGAAAATACCCATTTGAAACAAATTTATCCCTGCATTGATTAGTCAGCTCTCCTGGGATGGTGGTTAATGATACATATGTAATGCACTTTTACTGGTGCTATGTTAATTTTGTGTGAAGCGCTAACCTTTACTACTAATCAGTGTCAAGTAAATTATATGGCTTTCCTAGCTGAAGTACAACCAAGCCCTGACTGTCTGTACTTAATATCTCCAAAGGGGTCCATGGGATCCCTTGTTTTCCTGCTGTTTTATTTTAAACCTCAAAAGTATTATTCTATATAAAGTGCAAGACAGTAGGAAATGAGGAAGACTACATTACAGATGGCTTGACACAGTAAAGAAGGCCACAGCGCCGAGCCTGTCAGACTCCAGCAATGCTATTAATAAATAGATCTCTTAAAGGTGTTTTATTCATAGGGTCACCATAAATCAAAGCTGACTTGATGGCACTTAACAACAACAGCAAACCTCCCCAGCAGTACCTCAGAGAACTGCTCATTTTCATGTCTTTTTTGAAAATATCAGGAATCTTAACAGCCATGCCTTTGTTGTTGTTGTGTGCCTTTAAGTCGTTTCCAACTTATGGGCTGTTTCCGCACTAGCCTGTTATAGCGCGATGATTCCACTTTCAACCTCCTATGGAATCCTGGGGTTTGCAGTTTAAGGAGGGGCTGGCTGGCTGGAACAGATGTCTTCCTCAGTAGTGCTGCCCTGGCTGTGCAATGCCCTCCCTAGAGAAGCTCGGCTGATGCCTACTTTGTGTTATTTTAGTGCCAGACCTTTCTGTCCCACTTTTTATCCCTGTAATTTTTGCTTTTGTGCTGTATTACAGGGACATTGAATGTGTGGTTAGTGCAGCCGGGGCTGAGTAATGATGGGAATTGAAGTCCATATTACAATATCTTTCATTGTTACCCTGTAAGTTGGGGGTCCCGGGAGGGGTGCCCAAATAACCAAGCAACAACACAAGATGGGGAAGTTAGACTCCAGCACTCTCTTAAGCTAACGAGAGGCAGGGTAACTTAGCTAGGATCTTTTACCCTATGTCTACGGCTTCAGGTCAGAGAGCATAGCCAGAGAAGTTCTAAAGTAACAAATAATATTTTATTGTAGACAAACAACACAAAAGACACAACATACACTAGCTGACTGAGAAATAGAAATGGAGAGTTTTTGGGGCAATGGGTAATAGGACACCTGGTCTGGTAGTCCTGGAGAGAAGAGGAGGTTGAGGGGAAGAAAGCTCAGTTGCGGAGGGGGCGACTTCACTGGACAGAGTGGCAACCTCAGCATTCCAAGGGATGTTGCAAGTGGAATGATACCACCATAACAATGTAGTGCGGAAAGGCTGAATGGGCTGAATCCTTCAGCCGTTTCCGCGCTCGCCTGTTATAGCGCTATTATTCCACTTTCGACATCCTATGGAATCCTGGAGTTTGCAGTTTAGGGAGGGGCCTCAAAGGACCCAGGATTCCATAGGAAGTTGAAAGTGGAATAATAGCGCTATAACAGGCGAGCGCGGAAACGGCCTTCTCCTCTGTTTCCCTGAGAACTCTGCGACCTACAAGAACAGCAAATAAGTAATGTCAGGGAAGACAGCGAGAAACACGAGAAGGGGCTGCCCCTTCCACCCTCGGACGTCCTTTCAAGTGGAAACGCTCTTTAAGCGGACGCCCCTCCCGACCGTTCGCTGTCGGGGGGCTCTTCCACGGAGGCGAGCGCCCCACCGGGAGGAGGAAGCCCCCCTCGCGGAGACCCCACATCCCGCCCTCCGAAACAAGCCCCTTTCTTCTCTCCTCGCCTCCTTTCGGCCACGCCCCGCGGGGGCGGCGACTGGACGCGCGGCGCCCCTCCGTCCGGGCGCGTCCCCTCCGCTGAGTGGCCGGGGCTGGCGTCCGTCAGGCCTCCCCTGTCAAAACACGCCCGGCCCTGTCACGACGGAGGGCGCGGGAGCCGGAGCGGCGGCGGCGGCGGCGGCACTTCCTGGAGCTCGTCGGCGGGCTCCCCGCGCCGCTCCCGGCCGCTTCCTCCTTCGCGCCGTTGTTCTCGGCGAGGCATCTCTCCCCGCCCCTCCGCGGAGGGAGAGATGCGCCCGCCGCGCTCCGGCCACGAGGAGAGGAAGAGGCGGCGGAGATAGAGGAGGACGCCTGAGGGCGTGTGACCGGGGAGCGTCTGGGGCTGGGAGGAGGAGGAAGGCGGCGGGAGAGCCGCGCGCCGGGCTTTGTGCGCCTTCCCGCCGCCGCCGGAAAACTCCCTCATTGTCCAAGTTTCGCCCGCGCCCGCTGCCGCTTGCAAGAGCGCGGGAGCCGCGCAGGGACCCCGCCGGCTAACGCCAGGCAGCCCGAGCCGGAGTTCGCCGCGGGGCGGGCGGGCGGGCGCGCGCGCCGCCTCTCCCTCGCTCGCGCGCGATGGCGGCTCCTCCGGAGAAAGTTGCCTCGGCGGTGCCCTAGAGGGGTGCCGGGGCGTTTCTCCGCCTCCCTCTCCCCGGCGGCCGAGTCGAGCGACCCCTCGCCTTCGCGCGCGCGATGGCCGAGCCCTTCGGGAGCCGAGAGGAGGACGCGGAGCTCCTGGACCCGGAGCCCGGAGCCCTCGACCTGCCTCCGGCGGTGGGGCGGCGGCGGGAGCGGAGGAGCGGGGTCCTGCTGGCCGCCGCCCCCCCGCCGAGCGCTTCCCCGGCAGCCTGGCCGCCCCCCTGGGAGCCGACGCCGAGGCCGGTCTCCTGGAAGCCGCCCGGGCGACCCCGCGCAGGAGCAGCATTATCAAGGTACGCGCGCGAGTCCGGAGGCGCGCGCCCCGCGCCCCGCAGTGCCCGTCCGCCAGCCTACTAGGGCCATTTCCGCACTAGCCTGTTATAGCGGGATGATTCCACTTGCAACCTCCTCTGGAATCCTGGGGTTTGCAGTTTCGGGAGGGGCCGGCGGGCCCCTCCCGAAACTGCAAACCCCAGGATTCCAGAGGAGGTTGCAAGTGGAATCATCGCGCTATAACAGGCTAGTGCGGAAATGGCCTCAGTCGCGCGTTTCGGTCAGTGCCTGGCGGGGAAGGACTTTTGGAGGCGGCGCGCAGGAGCTCGCTAGACATCTCGGTGCACAGCGCGGCTTCTGAAGTTTTGTCTTGCGATCCAGCGGCATGTGGAAGATGCGAGGGAGGGGGGTTGAGGAGGAGAGAGGAAACATGAGGTTCCCCCCTTCTAAACTGGAAGAATTTTTATTTTCCCAGCGGGGGGTCTGTTACAGGGGCCCCTGCTCATCACCTTTGAGTGGCCAGCCAAGGGAAGGTTGGGCTGATCACCTGATCATTCCCCTTGCAAGGAAGAATATTTAAGATTTTTTTTTAAATTGTCAGTTCGTGAAGCAGCCCATCTAGTTTAGTAGATCCAGACCTATTCCTGTTTTTTATTTCTTATACCTGTTCATAGAGGAATAATGTGCAATGCACTGGAATGCCTTCCTATAGAAAATCCCATTTTGGTTTTGGTGGAATACCATTTAACTAATGAGGTCAAGTCTTTGAGAAAATTTTTGGGGGTCATCTTATAGGACCCTAATTTCCATTTTTGGATTTTGTGTGACGGCTTCCCTTTGGGATTTTTTCCGATGGGAGCGGAGTGAGTGGACGGGTAACAAGTGCATTGAGTTCAGTGCGATTTGCGTCTAGAGAGTTGCACGAATGTTTACCATTTATGTCCTTTGAGATCGGAAGATGAATCTTGGTAACGATTAATTTGAAAGCCCTGAGTTTGGAATAACAGCCAACAAAGGATTTCAAAGACATAGGCATGTTAGCGTGGATCAGTGGGCAAAGGGATCTTGTTGTGGTATCTGTGAGACAGAGAGAAAGATGTACTTGCATAAATCTACAAAAGCTTATGCTACGGGGTTTCTTTCTCTCAGTTCCAGAGGTACTACAGGATCCTTTTGCATAGTCAATAAATGATTCACACTTTCTACTCCCCCCCCCAAACTATAGTGGGGGGAGTAACAACATTACTTCTCTCTTGTCCTGTCAGGTGCCTTCATTTTTCTCTTTGCTGTGGCTTGGCCAGGTGTAGGAATTGTGTGGCCCTCCAGACATTGTTATTATTTATTATTATTATTATTTATTTGTATCTCGCCTCTCCATATGGATCGAGGCGGCGAACAACTTACAATAGCATGTATTTCAAAACATTTCTATACATGCCCCCAACAAGCTGGGTACTCATTTTACCGACCTGCGGAAGGATGGAAGGCTGAGTAACCTTGGAGCCCAGGCAGGATCGAACTCACAACCTTGTTGCTTGCAGTACTGGCATTTAACCACTGCGCCACCAGGGCGCAGTTGAACTGCAGTACCCAGTATTCCTCATTGTTGGCTATTCTGGATAGGGCTATTGAGAGTTGTAGTCCAATAAGATCTGGAAAACCACCTTTTCTTCACCTCTGGCCTAGGCTGTGCCTTTTGACAATACTTTAAAACAGTGCTTCTTAGGCTATCTGATTTGGAGATCAGCAGGATTTTATTCCCCAGTGTGTCAGGGACCAGCACTATATTTGTACCCACTGACTACAGCTGCTTCCTTCCTTTCTTCCTGGAAACTTGCAAGCTTGTGGACAACCACTGGTCCAGGGAACACAGCACTGGAGGATTGTTGTGGGAAAACATGTGAGAAAATATGGTGTTTTGTCTAATTCTATCTAAGACAGCAGTAGTTAACTTCAAATTTCCCATCAATCCATTCATATACTGCTGGTTTTCTATCACTTTTTTGTCTTGAGGTACTTGGTGCGACCATTAGATCCATTAGATCAGAATTAAAGTCTGCTTTAAATCTTAGATTGTTCACTCACCAAGGAAGCAGGTAGAATCATACAATAATGGAAAAACGTAAAGACAAAATTTAGATGGCAGTTTAAGATAATGTAGTCCCAGCTTTGACTTTGTCCAGAAATCCTCAGTCTTTGCTGTGCAGCTCATTTTCAGTGGAGGCAAATAATAATGAGTAAATGAGAGGTACAAAACATTCCTGATTTCTGTCTGTTAAGTTTTGATAATCTGTGAATTAGTTACTCATTGATATTTCTTTTTGTCGGGGGCTAGTTTTTAATTTTCTGTTTGAACATTTGAACACAGAAGTATCTTCAGGTGGCCACCTGAGCAGGCCACAGACAGGAATGTATACTTTTTAGTCAGTTAAAATCCATGAGAGCTCCTCTTTCCCTGAATGCAAAGTATTGCCTTCCAGATCATGTTGAACTGCCCTTGCCAGCCTTGCTCACTACTGTCTGTGCCGGCTAGGGCTGTGGGGAGTGACAGAACTGCTTTAATGGGTGGGCAGATGTGAAATCATTAATATTTTACACCAGAGGTAGTATTTACAGAAACAGATGTAGCACTCAAGATTCTGCCATGCATCAAACAGCTTTCATGCAGAATTAACCACCAACACTTCAGTGAGATTGATCCAACCACAATAGTGTCAAGTGACTATGAATAATCTTGTATTGCCTTCTCAAGAACTTATGAGTTAAGGCATTTACCTGGACTATGTTAAGCCATGTACATTTAACTGACAATAAGTGAGTTTGTACATCATATGGAAAGTGATTTGAGGTGTGTGACCTGAGTAAAATCCAGTAAATTGAATAAAATCTAAGTACACTATTTGATGCTGGGGCAAACCTTGCTGAATTTCAAATAACTGTTATGTAGAAGTGGATGCTTTTTGAAATAATTGCTGAGTTTTGTAACTTTGTCTTGATGTAGCTCTGCTGTTGGTCTGTCTCAATTTTGTAAAGCTGTTTTTATTTTAAAAATAGTTCTGGAGATCAACAGTGAAATGAAAAATGAAAGTTATGAGTGATGGGAACTGCTGATTGAGTTTATGATTTGTAACGAACTTTTCTTCTTGGGACTGTTTTGAAAACCACAAACAGCTTGCAGTTTTTTAAAAGTAATATCCCTTCACTTATTTTTCCCCCTAATCAAGGTAGATAATGAATGAAAAAAATAGTCTCAGGAAGTTCTGAATTGCTAAGGGTGCAGTCTTGTGTCGCTTAACTTGGGAGAAAGCACCACTGAACACACTTGACTTAATTCTGGGTAAACATGCATAGGTTGCACTTCAACAGCATGAGGAAAGTGTATTTGGCAAGTGGTCCCCCAATCCCTTGTTTGTATACTCCCAGCATTCCCTAGAATTTTTCTTTAAAAAATTGAATTTCTGATTTGCCCCTGAAATTGTACTGAAATTGAAAAGAAACTACATGTACAGTAGTTGGTATCATAGTAAATTTAGTTCCTTTTCATTCAGTATCAATAGTCAATATCATAGTCAGCACAACATTAATTAGTCAATTTAAGTATGTTAAATTTATATATAAATATAAAACTTGATAATTACCAAGCATAAATAGGAAGATGTTAGTAGTTAATAATGAATGGAGGGATTCTAAATGAGTTTAATATTTAATAAAGAAATTTTGATTAATTTTAGCAGTTTTCAAATCTATTGTGTATATATGTTGCAAATTTTATGTGATTTTAACCATGAAACCTTAAAAGCAAAGAAAATGCCAGCCTTGCATCTGTTGCCAATATGAGAAATGGCCCTGAACCTGTGCCAGTTGCCCACACTGCAGTATAAGATTCCACCCCCTCAGGAGGTAGATGGGTTGGGAGGCAAATGGATGTTGGTAGATGAGTCTGTGAAAAATCCTATCTGTGGATTTTCCCACTTAATTTTAGATCCAGGGTACTGATTTTAACAATACTGTAATGCTAATGCTTGAAAATCATGCTTTGTGAGTTATTAGGATTCTTGTTGGTACTGGCAAGCTTCTTTAATCTGAAGAGTTACAAAGCTAGAAAATTTTTTTTGAATAAAAAAACTCAATGTTGCTGTTAGTGATCATAAAAGTGATTTTGGAAGGATCTGAAGCCATTTTATTCAAACTTTCCTTGTTGCTATTGCATCTCTCCTGTACATCTGGACAGATGAATAAAAGGGTATTTGAAGATGTATTGGGCCTTGATTGTCATCTGTTTTTTTCCCTTTTGTCTCTCCCTCATCCCCCCTCCCCATTTTGCAGGACAGAAGAAACTTTGATCCAAAATTCCTTGGGTATTTTTCTGTTGCCATCTGGTTGCAATCTTTCAATTGCCTGCTTGATCCTTTGTTAGCTGTAGTTTTTTCCTCTTCCCCTCCCCAGTTCAAAAGGAAAGAACCATATGAAAGAAGACTGTGGGATGGTTTCCTGACAGTTAACCTGTGTAATAAAAATCCCATTTTATTAATTTCAACATCCATGGTTCAGTTGTGGGATAAATACAGTCCTTAGGTTGACCTTCTGGCATAAGCTGCCATGGAGTTCATGCAGCTGTTGTCATTTGAAAGGTTGGGGTCCTGAATAAGACAGGGGCAGCCTTATGAACCGCGGATCTTTTCAGTTCAACAAAATCAAATAGCAAAGGTTTTACTGGTGGTTTTGCTGGGTGCTACCCATGAGTAGGAAATTGGATTTTAGATGCTTCATATGTGTGTTGAAGCTCTCTGCTGGTAGACAAACAACATGTCAGGAAGAAGCCTTGGACAAATGCTTCTTCTTGGCTTTGTTATTTTGTGTGTACAAGGTATTTTTGGAATGGGGGATTTTCAAGCATGTAGCCCTGTAAAACCATGGCTGTAGAACATGTGGCCTTCCAAATATTGTTAGATGGCAATTCTCATCAACCTTAGCTAGCATAGCCCATGGCGAGATGTCATGGGAGTGGTGACCTAACACCGTCTGAAGGGTCACAAGTTCCCTTTTTCTGCTGAATAGTGCATTTTTCTCAACATCTATCTGGAAGCCTACATGACTGGTGGTGGCAGATTGTCACAGGGTGATGGTAATCAAAAATGGGCAGGAGGACTTCCCCTGACCACCATTCTTCCATTTCCCACACTGATCTTTGTTATAAAGACGGAGGTGTAATGCTTAGTTTGCCCTTGATATCTTTTATACATGGTACAATATCTTTGAATGATTGGTAGAGGGAGGATTGTGGTGCATGGAGCTCTTAACCAAAACTGCTTCTGGGTGGCAGGAGATCCATTCTGTCTTTCTGTAGCTCAAAGTCACTCTTGCAAAGGGATTCAAGAGCCTTTGCTAATGGGCTGTTTTGATTCAAGAAGCTATATTCCATTTTGCTGACATTTTTACCCTTTTAAAAACCACTGATAAAAGATATTTTAATGCTTGAGTTCCTTCTGCTTATGCTCTTTTTCAGATAGTGTGGTCAGGCAGTTAAGATACCAAGGATGCCTGGTTTGCTGTCTGAGACAAAGGACAGGGGGATGAAGGTTCCCCTTCGCATCTACAGATGACATTTAAATCCTCACATTTAAATCCCACTCCAGCACTGCTGGCAGGATAGCATCTGCCACCGCAGTCAAGAGCATGAGTTTGCTCAGGGGCACAGGGCACGTAACACACACACAAACCTCAGACCATCAACGGATGCTGATTTTGCCAGCAACTTCCTCTGAAATATAGCCTACAGCACTTGGAATTAGTTGGTGGTCTCCAGGGCTGGCCCTGCTTGGTTTCCAAGATCAGATGGGACCTGGTGCTGTTAGGATATTTAGGTGAAGAGCCAATCTTACAGGCAGACAAATATCAGGAAACTAGAAAGTGAAGCTCTGAACCCTTTGTTCCTACCTCTTCTACTCTCTGTCTCTCTCGTTTAAGAAGACAAGCAAAAAATTTTGGCTCAAACTCAGTACACACCTAATGGGAATAAGCCAGCAAAGTGATACTTTAGCAAAAATATGTACCAAACAGTTATGTCTTCTTGAATGTTGCTTCCTATCACTAGTTTGTGTTATGCCTCTTTCCCATGCTATACCATGTGCAAAATATCTTGTAATGTCAGAAGAGTTTCGATGTTAAATGTTTAGACATTCAAGATAACAAGAGGATACATTAATGATTATATCTGTGCTAAAAATTGCAAGGCAATGAAAGTGATTATTTGAATTTGTTGCCTTGTAATTTTTAGTGCACCTGTAATCATATGCATACCCTGACAATTCACAAACAGTCAATTCTAGAGCAGAAAGAGTAAGAAAATTGATCCAAATAGCAACAAAACAGTGCACATTGTCCCAAACAACAAGCACAAACTCCAATGATCCTCTTGGCTCTTTTGGTAGCAAGAACAGCTTTGTACCTGGAGCCAGTGAGGGCCCTATTCTTGCATACTAGGTAGAAATGGAAGAGACAGGACACCCAGGTGTTGCCTGAGTCACAGCTAGATGATCTTTGGAATATAACTTGAATAGTGGGAATTGTATTTGTAGCTCTAGTTATATTACATTGCAAGATATGTTAACAATGTCCCAGGTCAAGTGAAGCAATAGTACTCCCAATTTATTTTGCTTTGTTCAGACCTCTCCTGGAGTACTGTGTCCAGTTCTGGGCACCACAGTTTAAGAAGAACATGGACAAGCTGGAATGTGTCTGGAGGAGGGAGACTGATATGGTAAAGGATCTGGAAACCTGGTGTTGGGAGGATCAATCAGGGAAGCTAGATTTGTTTAGTCTGGAGATCAGAAGACTGGAAGGTGGTATGATAGCCATTTTTAAATATTTGAAGTGCTGTCATGTGAAGGTTAGAGGAAGCTTGTTTTCTGCTGCTTCAAAGAGTAAGACCAGCACCAATGGATTTGAATCAGAAGGAAGAAGACAAAACTAAACATTACAGAGAACTTCCAGATAGTTAAAAGTTGTTCCACAGTAGAAGGGCCTATCAAGGGGGGTGGTAAAATCTCCTCTATTGAAGGTTTCTAAACAGAGTTGGGTTAGTCACCTGTCAGGGATGCTTTAGCTGTGAATTCCTAAACAAGCAGGAAATATGGACTAGATAAACAGTGAGGTCTCTTCTAACATCCAATTCTTGTTGTTGCATGCCTTCAATTTGTTTCTAACTTATGGTGATCCTGAACAAACCTATTATGGGGTTGAGAGTGTGTGATGTGCCTAAGGGCACCCCATGGGTTTCCATGGCTGAGTGGGGAATCAAACCCTGCTCTCCAGGGTTTTAGTCCAATGCTCAGACCGTTACACCATGCTGGCCCAGATTCATTATTGTATAGTTTCCATGCTTTCCACTTCTGCAATGTAGTTCCTCAGTCCCTTCTTCTTTTTAAAAAGTGATTAGTTGGACTGACAGACAGTGTTGGAGCTGGTGCTGCAGGAGTGGGATGGACGTGGTTCTCTATACTCCATTGGGTGATTTTGTCAAATCCCACAATTGCTAGCTCTGTGCTGATGACACCAAGGGACTAGTTGGTTCAGAAGGTACTGTGATTGCTCCTAAGGGAGATAAAAACCTGCAGAGGAATTCATAAGCACACCTTTCCTCTTGTTTCTAGAACTGAAGAGAGATTTTCAGGCTAACTCCTGGCTCAAATTAAACTTCGTATTATGGGAAGTTGAAGAATAGGTCCTTTCCTTAAGCGATTTTTGTACAAATGGAGTAAGATTGCATAGGTGTTGTTGTGGCCTTTAAGTCAACTCTTGACTTATGGCAACCTTATTCATAGAATTTTTGGATTGCCATTGCCTTCCCTGAGACTGAGAGAGTGGGATTCTGCTTAGGGGATCTTCATAACTGAGTGGGGATTTAAACCTTGGCTTCCCAGAGTCTTAGGCCATTTCTGCATGATGTTGCTATAATGCTATAGCAGCGGGTTGTTACTGGTCCAGGAGCCATGCTTCTGTATGACATGGTTGCTATCCAGCTGCTATCCTGTCCCCAAGCACCGCCAAATCATCATATTCTATTTCCAGAAAAAATCTGTTAAGAGCCTCCTATAGGGACTTCAATTCTGTCAGCTGCTGTAGTGCAGTACCGTTATAGCACTTGATTGTGCTTCCTGTTATGGTGGATCCAGCAGTGGGCAGACTGTGGGTGTGCCCAGCTTGTCCCTCCCTCAGAGACTCTCATGGCATGGTAACTTCCTATTACCTCTCCCTGTTTACTTTAAATACCTCCTTTGAGTTAAAACTTTTTATTTTTTAAATACATTTTTAAACAGTATAGGGCAAAAGTGGAATAGTGTACTGGCATGTCATGCTGTTACAACATTGCTGTGTTAGTACAGTTTCCAAACAAACAAACAAAATCACTGCTCAGTCAGGGGTGGTGGGGCTGGGTGAAGACGGGGCACAGGAGTGGCCAAGAATGCTGTAATGTGGAAGGAATAACGGTGGCAATATTACTGCCTATCCGCTAAAAGGGGAAGGGTGCGGAAAAGGGCGTCCCTAATTCAATAACATTGCATGAATGGCAATGCGACCATTATAATGGTATAACGTGCTAATGGCCTCTAGTGTAGAAATGGCCTTAGTCTAGCACGCCACACCATGCTGGGTCTCATCTATTTAATCTTCTTTAAAGTGAGGTATAATTTGGTAACTGATGTGGTGCAGTGGTTAGAAGATCAGCCTTGGTTTGGGGAGATCCACATTCAGGCTTCCAGTCAGCCTTATAGTTGATCATTGGTTTCTGGCTATTTTTCAACTAAATCCTCCCCACACTGTTGCTGTGTATACAATGGAGAGCAGGGAGATGCAATCATGTATAGTCAGGCTCACCTGGATATTACTGTGTATGTCCATGCTTAACCCTAGTTATTGCTTTCCTCCAAATGACTTAATCTAGAACAAAAAACAAGATCTGACAAAGAGGCAAATAAAAAATGGCAAACTGCCTTGTGAGGGCTCACTGTTTGGTACTAATTGACAGAAGAGTAACAAACTATTTCTACCATGCCATCTTTAATCAAAGTTGTTAAATTTCTGAAGCTGTGTAGTTTCCAAAACAAATGTGCTTTCATGTACAAAATTGTTCCATAGTTTAAGGCCCCTATTCCAAGGAAAGGGGCCTAGTTTCTTGCCAATGTCAAAACCCCAGAGAGACTGGAAACTGTAAAAATGCACATGGGATTTTGTTCAGAATTATTCAATTGTTAAAGTATTGGCAGAGTGTTCTTCTTAATTCACTGCATGGTAGACCACAAGTTTATTAAAAATGCATAATTTGTTTCACCGCTGAATAAAATGTTAAGGGAGTTTTTTTTTCCTGAGGGAATTTTTTCCCCTGTGTTTAAAGCTAAAGAGCAAATGCAGGGAAGTCCTGTCTTTCTGATCATTTTCTTATCTGACATATAATACTTTCTTCAGTTTTCCTTCTAATATAGCATTGAAAAACAATGCCAGAACAATGCTTTCTCTCCGCATCACATAATGACTAATGGTCATGCTGTTCTCATTTAAAGTATAACTATGTGGACTGTACTAATGGGCTTGATTCAAATGTAGGAATGGATGAATTCATCAAAAGTTTGGTTACACTTAGTTTCTATTTTTTTCCAATCTAAAGTACATTTTGTCCAGTTTATGATTTGTTTTTTAAAAGTATGTGCAAAAACATGCATGCATTTTGAGTGCATTCCTCCTAAGATATACATGTTTCCAAGAAATTTTGCTACATGTAAGGTGTGCTTGTATATTAGTTACACCAGTGCTTCTGAAACTATCTGATATAATGGACCAGCATTTTTTTCCTCCAATGTGCTGTGGATTGATACCATAGTTGTGCCATGGCTATGACTCTTTCTTTCTTTTCTGGAAACTGACTGTGGACCAGTAGCTGATGGCTTGTAGAACAGCAGTCTCCAGACCACCACTTTGAGCTACAATTGTCTAAACTAGTGGTTCTCAAACTTTGGTCCTATAGATGTTTTGAACTTCAGCTCCCAGAATTCCTGACTGTTGGCCAAACTGACAAGGGCTTCTGGCAGCTGAAGTTCAGAACGCATGGAGGACCATACTTTAGGAACCACTTGTCTAAACTAATATGTGCATTTTTCTGCACAGATTTTTGTAATATATGCACTCTTGTATTTGAGTTTTGACTGAGGAACTATATTGCAACTTTGTATATCGATCTGGAAATTAAAGAGGAGCAACTCTGCTGTTATCTTTGTTCATGTATAAGTAAGTACAGGGTATTTCTTACTTCCTCTTCCTGTTTCAGCTGGTCTGATTGGATTTTTCCTATTGCTGATTTCTGTTTTGGATTCAAAGTTGATTTGCTGTAGTGTGGACTATCTTTAGATCATAGTCTGCTCCTGATGTATTGGTCTGCCATGTTGTACTTCATCTATGAAATTCCCATGAGCTATCCCTTCAAACTTGTATTGTATTCAAATTTTTGTATTCAAGCATGGCCTGACATTATCTTTATTATAGTGGAAGCCTATCAAAATCAAAATTGTTGCACAGACTTATTTTGGATTTACCATGTTAGACTGAAGGGAAGCAAGGCTCCTCCTAATTCCTCAGGGGCTGCATCTCTTTCCATGTTTAATTTTTTTCATAGGCCTCAGGAAGCCTGGTTAATAAGCAGACTGGTTGCTTTCAGTGGGAAGAGAAGAGATTTCCCTTGGGCAGGTATCAAGAAGTAAAGCTTTATTGCAGTCCCCAGTGAAATTATACATTCAGGCACTTAACACTTTTCTGGCATTCAGGCAGCTTCCTAAGGCTTTGTGCTGGATTTGTTGGTGCACTTCAGTTTTTTTTTAATGTTTCCTTTTACAGCTTTACTGGAAGGGCATGAGGCTGGATCCAGTTTCTCGGAAGGCAGAAGGAGACCAGTTCTGCATGTCCATAGTCCCTCTTCCTTTTATGGAGATTCCCTTAAGGGACCTGGGACGTGCAGACTGTTGGGATCAGGCCCAGTTTGGCAGCTCTTGGAACCAGCTTCACTCCCAGGTTCCACAGAAACTATCTTGTAGCTAGCATCTAAGTGGATTCCAGAGTTGTCACCCCCTGGTTGCCCCGTACCCAATGCAGATCTGGTGCCCTTTTTGATGCCAGAGAGGTTATCCAATCCATGCCTCATGGTTGGCCAAGCCTGTACAGATTTAAGTAATAAAGGTGTGGCCTTGTCTCTAAGTAGTTTGCATCTCTTGGCTCTTTGTGCATGCAGTAGTGCTCACTACTGAACATGTAAAGGGGAATTGCTTGTTGTATTAGAGTTTCCTCTTTGACTACTTTCCTGACATTGCAACACTCTTGCCCATGGATTGCTAGCGTACTTGTGGACTTTGTCTCCCCCTTGTCTGGTCTGTTACCTTAAATTGCTAAATTCCTACATGTACCTGTTGGAACCTTCACAGGTAATCTCCACACTTGCTATCTGATGTTGTACAGTTCAGGAAGGACAGTTCCACATACTCTACATCTTGATGCCTAGTTTGGCACTTAGCTCTTGTAGGGTAATAAAGAATAAGAAATGTCAAGTGACAGAAGGTATGTGTAGTTTCACAAGGGATGGCTTAATATTCTGACACAAAATATTTATTGTTCTGAATAGATGTTAACTTTTGCATTAGCTTCTTTCTGTCTTCTGTCTCATATGAGCAATATTGTAGATAAGAAGACATTTTTACATATCACTTACGAAAAATCCTTTACATGAATACTGAGGAAATGTTAAATCCATCACAATAGAGAAAGTTAAAGGTGTGTGATTCTTAACATAAATTTTCATCTTTTTTGGATATTCAGGGAAAGAAGTTGCCAGTGGTGATGGTGGTAATAGGAGGGTTGGTATACATTCTTGTTTTTTCCCATTAGTAAAGAACTGACACATGATATTAAGCATAAAACTGTTAGGAGTTTTAACCAGGGCTGGTTACAGGAAGCACACAATTCTCTTGTTACAGTAGCTCCACTGGCCTATCACTTCCTTTTAGTGCTGGTTATGATCAGACTTCTTCAAGGGCTGGTTCTTCTCCCATACGAACCTGCCCATGCTCTGAGATCTTGGGGAGGATGCCCTTCTTTTGGTCCTGTCACCTTCACAGGTGTATTTGGGTAGGGATGCAACAAAGGGTCTTCTAACTGTTTGCTCCAACATTCTGGCTGCTCCATTCTTAGGCAGGCTACATTGGCCTCCCCCAATTGTAGTTCCACGGGCAGGAATTTTTTTTTTTAAATTTAGGCAGCCTTTTACAACTTACTGAGTGTGTTAAATAAGGAAAGGGCTTTTATAGTTAAGCTATAGTTGCTTTCATTTCTTTTTTAAATAGATTGTTTAAGTTGTTTTTTAATTTATTAGTGTTTTAGTATTAATGATCCCATTATTAAAATACAATTAAGGTATTTTGTATTTTTTTTTCTGCATATGTCTTCATTTTGTAAGATTCTTTGAGTCCCAGTGATGATGGAAAGCTGGGACATAAAATTAATGGATAAATTGAATTGAGAAGTCCACAAGTTCTTATGTTAGCAGCATGGAGAAAGTAGTATACACATTTATTATAGAACATTTGCCCATCCTGTGTCCCATCATATCAGTTGCAGTAGCTATTCAGATATTTCATTATGCAAGAAAACCGCAAGCCTGTGGTCTTATTCTGTGGGGAAAATAGTGCACTTTTCCTGTAGAAGGAAGCCATGTATTGGAGGTTATATCTTACGTTGAAATATTTGAATATTTTCTGTAAATTGATGTGTTGTCTGGAGCAGTGCTACTCAAAGCAGTGGTCCATGGACCCATGGTGGTGGTTCCTACTGGACTGTCTTGTGCTGACAAGTCAGCCAGGATTCACAGCTCTCAAATAAGAGTCTTTAGCAACAGCCACAGACAACGTTTATGACAGTTTGTCAGCCAGTTACCATTTGTTGTTTCAGCAGTCTGAGTCAGTAATACATTCTGAGTGATAGTCCAAAGGAGCATCCAGCAGCAAAGTCAGCACACAAGGTGAGAATCAGGGTTTTCAGGAACATGAATCAGAGATCCAAACATAGGACATGTTGCTTTCATTGGTGACACCAAATGTCTGTAAAGATTTCTCCCCATCCCTTCCCCTGTATTTATCGGCCAGCAGCCTCCCCCAGCTGTTTTCCTAATTAATGCATCTTCTGTACATAAACATTCTGAGTCTCGTGGGCTCTCCCTTTTCAGCTACACTGACTGCAGTAAGTATTGTCATGTTCATGTCTTTATGTTGTGGCTTTTGGGGAGAGTCCTGTCTGTGTTTTCACTTGAGTCTTGGGATTGGGCATGACACAATCCTTGGTGAATTTCCAAGAAGGAAAAAAATAATATAGCTAGTGGCCACAAATATGGTGCTGGTCCCTGGCACATTGGGAGAAATAAATTGCTATTCCTCTATATCAGATTGATAGAAATGTAGTAGTCAGAGAACAGAACAACAGTAGAACAGGTTCATTAGGTGCTGGTACTGTTATGTTGAGTACATGTGAAAGGGATCTAGGAGTCTTCATAGACCACAAGCTGAACATGAGTCAGCAGTGTGATGCGGCAGCCAAGAAAGCCAATGCAATTCTCAGCTGCATAATAGGAGTATGGTGTCTAGATCGAGGGTGGTACTGGTACTACTCTACTCTGCTTTGGTTAGACCTCATCTTGAATACTGTGTCCAGTTCTGGGCACCCCAATTCAAGAAGGACATGGTCAAGCTGGAGCAAGTCCAGAGGAGGGCGACCAAAATGGTGAGAGGCCTGGAAGCCATGCCCTATGAGGATAGACTTAGAGAGCTGGGTATGTCTGCAGAAGAGAAGGTTAAGAGGGGACATGATAGCCATGTTTAAATATTTGAAGGGATGCCATGTAGAAGAGGAGAGGCTTGTTTTCTGCTGCTCCAGAGATCAGGATAAGGAGCAATGGATTCAAGCTGCAGAAAGGAGATTCCACCTGAACCTCAGGAAGAACTTCCTGACAGTCAGGGCTGTCGAGCAGTGGAATATGCTGCCTTGGAGTGTAGTGGAGTCTCCTTCCTTGGAGGTTTTTAAGCAGAGGCTAGATGGCCATCTGTCGGAAGTGCTTTGAGGGTGTTCCTGCACGGCAGGGGGTTGGACTGGATGGCCCGTGTGGTCTCTTCTAACTCTACGTTTCTATGATTCTATGATTCTATGATTCTATGAAGCATCTCACACATGGAAATGCAGAAATAGTAATTGTGCCACCTATTTCTTTAAAAGGATATTTATTTCAAACCTTTATGGTCTATCCTTAGCTAAAAAGAGTCCTTTAGTCCCTGCCTTCAGGCTTACAATGAGAGTAAGATAGGACACACAAGGTAAAAGAGGTGAGCGGGGAGGATTTAAATACAGAAGGAACTAAGCCTCAGCACATTGCAGGTGTATCCGTTTGCTCTTCTCTCTCTGTGTCCAGAGCATTGGTAGCTGGAACCTGTTGAGGAGGGATACAGAAAATAACACATGCATCAAGGGCCCCGTTGATTGAAGGGCCTTCGTGAAGCTTCCTAAGCATTAAGATCAGCATGGGAGGTTCTGTTTTTTGACCAGCCAGTGAAAACTGCTAGACTAGTGAATAGTTGGGGTACAGAATTCCAGTGGTGGCCCCACACCTTTCGAACTCCCTCCCAGGGAAATGTGCATGGCCTTATCACTGCTATTGAAAAAACAAAAGAATTCAAAGACACATTGATTCTGATCTACATTCCATGTTTTAACAGAACTGTAAGCTATTACTGATGTACGTGTATGTTTTAACTGTAACTATATTTTTCTGTGTTTCATAATCTTGTAAATTTCCTTGCAAGGGCAGGGTACTTTGAAAGATACCTTAACATGCTTTTCAATAAATAAATGATACATTTAATTTGATGCTAGAATTTTTATTGATTTTACTGAAGCCTAATGGCACCCAAAGTAATACTTAGGCTGGTAATGAGTAAGAGGAACTTGAAAAGGAATCATTGGGATCATTAATAGCTAAATCTGTGTAAGAGGTAAAAATAGACAGTGGGATAAACAGTAGGTTCTTGGAGGATACAATATGATACACACACAGACACACACATGTCACAGTTTACCCGTGAACTGTACGGCTTATAGCTTAAATTAAAGCAGCCAGTATTATACAGATTGTAACTGTCACACATTTGTTTCAAATTTAGGTTAGTTTGGAAATAATAATCTTTAGATGACATAATATCAAAGTAAGAGAAAAGACCCAAATAATCAGAGGGTCTAGGTTCACCTCCAAGCTTATTTTAAGAGACTTTGTCAAGGGATGTAAGTAGATTTTGTAGGTTGTGACAAACAGCTGCTGGTCAAAGAATGAACCCCACATAGTGATCAGAATTCTTTTATGTTTCTTTCTAGCTTCAGATGTAACCTGAAATGGTGAGGGCTTATACAGAATATAACCACTTTACACAAATATGACACCCAACTTAGGGCTTATGCTGTAAAACATACGCAATATATACATCCCCCAGAATCTCTGAAAACTGAAGTTATGCAATTACTTAATTTTTTTGGAAGTGAATGGAATATGTGTGCCAGCTTATCTAAAATGCCTTTCTTTTGTCTAACACTGAAACTTAATTAAGACTATGGCTCCCATCCGCAGACCATTTTAGTAAGAGTCATTTGCAGCATTGTTTATGCAAAATGAATTGTTGTTTTTCTCCTCATTAGAGATTGTATTAGCTTGGCCTCCAGTTTTGTGGCTGAACATGTTAGTAACTCCGCTGCAAGTATTACGCTTGAGTGGAACAATTAATGGGTCAAGTGCAGAGTTGCAACAAGTAGCTGAACACAATGTAAAAATACCCTTACTTTTTGCAGAACAGAACTGAAATTTGGAAAATAATATCATCCTCAAAATCTAAAAAACCCAAATTGCCCATTAGGTATGTAAGACCTCTCACTCCCATGCAACTACTTTTTCCTCAGTAAGTTAAACTCCAAGTTTCTGATACCATATCTTGGGTTTTACCTGAAAAGTTTTGAATTTGTTTCTCATTCCTGTCCATGTTTAATCCAAGGAGTACAGTCTTTAGCAATGTGCTTCATTGCTTAAACTTCATTTTTTAAAGTCTGGCCTACAGTCAATGGATATGAAAACTTGAATTTGGATATTACACATGACTTATTTATCAGTCATGTTCCATAGTCGGTATTAGTGGATGTTGTACCTTGAATATCAGGGGATATTATGCCTTCAATTTGCGTGTTATATGTGACTTATTGATCAATCCATTTTCTGTTGTGCTTTTGGAAGCCATGTTCATATTACTTCATTCTGGTTGTACAGTCTCTGACATGCAGATTTCCTGCATTCTTTTTGGTGATGAGGTGAGCTCTGTCCCTCCTTGCACAGAGCCATCTAGTGGCTCTGGTATATACTCATATACAGCAAATGGCATAACACTGGATACAGGCTAGAGTTGTAGGTCATTTCTGCACTACACTCTTATAGCGCGATTATTCCACTTTCAACATCCTATGGAATCCTGGGGTTTGCAGTTTTGGGAGGGGCTGGCTGGCCCCTCCAGAAACTGCAAACCCTAGGATTCCACAGGATGTTGAAAGTGGAATAATCATGCTATAAGAGTGTAGTGCGGAAATGGCCGTAGTCTAGTAATGTCCGAAAGGTTGCCATACATTCCCCATACTTGCCCTACAGTGTTTTCCAGTGTTGAAACAACTTGTGCTGCCAGTTTGGAATGGCTTGATGTGGAAACAGACCCTCAGAAATATCTAAATGTTTAATGATGGTCTAAGCACAAAGCTGGTTTTTAAAAAAGTGTTTATCAAGAGTTGAGACTTATCTACATGTCTTCATTGATTTCCTCTGTACCCATAAATGTTTGATTCAGTAGCATTTTCTTTGGTGTCCTAGTAAAAGGTGTTTTTCAGATTGGGATATGGAGACAGTTCATAAAAGTTTTAAGTTTTTTGCTCACTGCTCTTTTTCTTCCTCTCTCTGACTAAGGGTTTTATTTCTAATCTTACCAGCAGCATATTCCAGCCTGCTGTCCTGCCAGTGAGCTCCCTGTTTGTTATGTCTTACTGCCTAATTAGGCAATTAAATAAGGCAAAGGATTTATACCTTGCCCGGGGGTAACCTTGTTTCATGCTCCTGCCTAGATTCCTTCCTTACCTAGGGCTACCAAATCCTTTGTGTTTGTAGAGAGAAGAAAAAGTATGTGCGTATGTGTCTTCAAGTTGTCTGTCAATTTATGGTGACCCCATGGATTTCATAGGGCTTTCTTAGGTAAGGAGTATTCAGAAGTGGTTTTGCCAGTTCCTTCCTCTGAAATATAGCTTACAGCACCGGGTATTTGTTGGCAGCCTCCCATCTAAGCATGTACCACCAGCCAAATATAGTTAATCCTTAAGGAGGGAGAGAGGAACATAGCATCATTATTCCTTCTGGTGATGGCAGCTTTCACTGGGTTGTTACTGCTAAGAATTTATTAAGTTAGCACTTTGCACATCTGGTTTTTGTCACTGTCATTGTTTTGTAGCTCTACAAGGCAAGTGGTCATTTTCCTCACTTTTCTTAGGTTGTGAACTGGGACCGTGAAAGAGTTGTTTTGGGGACTATAGCACCCAGAATCCTCTAGACAATTGGGCAGTCTGGCTGGGGTATCTGGGAGCTATAGTCCAAAAACTTAATTTTCCTTGGCTCTGGGAAAACCAAGACTTGGAAAACAGTAATTCTGATACTATTTCAGTTGTTAACCTAGAAACATGCAGCTGCCAACCCATAGGTTGGTGATATATTGTAGCCCATAAGGTACCTGGGCTGAGTTTTCCCTTTCTTGGGCCATACAAGAGAGCAACAGGTAGGCGCTAGCCAAGCTGTTTGAATTGACCACAATAGATGGCCAGGGGTACCTTGCGTGGGCCAAAGATTGTACCTCTTATGGACTAAGTTTTGCTACAGGGCTTGAGAAAGTGGCACTGTTGGACTATAGTTCTCAGAATCCGAATGGCCATGTTGATAAGCAGGTTCTGGGCATGAGATTTTTATATATCTTTATCTCAATTATATACTCTCAGACTCTCTTGCAGTATAAAAGCCTGTCCTGAGAAATAGAACATCACAGAGTTTGAGAGAACTACAATATGGGTTTCAGCCAACATGGCCCAAAGCTTTTTAATATGTACTTTCTGGGGGTGAATATCAAAAGGCAAGATGAGAGGGCTCCTCTGTGATTCCATAGTGTAGGCTGGAGATCTCTGTGTTCAGGGATGAAAAGGGACAGGTTGGAACTGACACGCATCGGTGAATCAATGAATCAATCATCAATGAAATCCTGTTGATGCTTGGCATTCTTGTCTTTTCAGCATCCACAAGCAACTGGAAGCTGGATGAATGGGCACAGCAAGCTTTTGTCTAGCCAACATGCATTGGTACCAATATAACTCAATATTTGAGACTTTAAACCTGTTCATTCAGTGTCTCTTGAGTTTATTGGAATTTGCTTTGGATAAATTAGGCTCACAGTGTATGTGTAACAGAACATTTAAAACTGTGGTTTGAGAAGAAAAGGGCAGGCGTGCCATGTTCTTATTGTGTTGTTATTTTATTTGGCAATTTGACATTTCCAGTTTGCTTTGGGACTTCTTCATCTGTACAGTTGCTATAATGAGGCAGAATAAGAGTCTAATGGCACAGTTTTTGTGACCAATGCAATGTGAATATCAGTGTGATAGAGTGATCGAGGGAAGCAGTGTTTTGGTGCTCTGTTTCCTACCTGCTCACCACAGAAGAAAGCTCTAATATTATTTTTAAGCTTTATTACACTCAGATTGAGGCAGACCTCTGAAGGCTAGCTCACCTGTTTTTTGTTGTTGTTTTTGTTTTATAATAAATCCAATCTGCATATGTAATTGTAAAGATTCCAGAATAACTTGTAAAGGAACTGGCTGTTCTGTGGTGGTGATTTTATCACTGCAGTTAGTTAATTTTTAAAGTTTGTTTTAAAGTTAAAATGCAGAGCAGGGTTCTTCTTACTTTGATAGAAAGGGTTCTATGTGGCAGTAGATTTGGGAAAAATACCATGTGCTGGTTTACCTTTAGCAAAATCTGCAGGGACTGGTTGGTTGAACTGATGTCTCCTCCTTGAGACGAGAAGCCCTTTCGCCACCCAGCGATAACACTATGATTCCACTTAAACTGCTATGGCTGCGTCTATAACCCTGCTGCTATTTGTACACATGGCTGGCTCCTTGACTCCGAGGGTGTACTGTGGCTAGAAGCATGTGGCTGAGATTGTAAAGCTCTACCAGTGCCCTTTCATAGACAGAAGTATCAGCAGCACCAGTGATGGTGGTGGTAGTGGAGACAGTAAGGCCATTCTGGGAGCCATTCTAGGGATGTTCTGGTGGCCATTCCAAACATAAATTAGGATTGGAGGTGGGTCCTTGTGCTGTTTCACAACTAATGGATGTCAGAATGGCTGCTTTGAGGAGGTATTGAATACCTCCTTATGCAAGTATCTGCTCTTGCATAACCAAGAGTTAGATTAGCATAATATGTTAAGTGTCTGCTCTTGTGTAATCAAGAGGTTTCTAGACTGCATTTCTGGCTAGCTATTTTTCTGCTAGGTATAAATCATTATATTTTTTTATTGTTTAAATGGCTAAAATAAAGGAAGCTCAAGAGTGAAAATCTTTTCAGTTGAAAAGAAATGGATGCATGGAAGAAGGTGGAGGATCAGGTCTGCTGCCATAATCACTCACCGGCAGCAGTTTAGTGATGCCTGACCTCACAGGTTTGAAGTCCTGGCACTTTTTGATTAGCAGGATAATGACAGATTCTGCCAACTTGCCTTTCCCCTCTGAGCTTAGCTGCAATTTGCACAGGAACTGGTGGGGGAAAATGGACTTTCCCAGCTACAAGTGTTGTTGTGTGCTATTCATAACCTTAAGTATCTAGAGTCAGCTTGGTCCTGAACAGGCACTTCCGGTCCAAGTGAGTGTGGTTTAGTGGTTTGAATGTTAGACTGCAACCCTAGAGACCAGGGTTCAATTCCCCACTCGGCCATGGAAACACACTGGGTGACTTTGGGCACATCACACACTCTCAGCCCCAGAAAACTCCATGATAGGATCGCCATAAGTCAGAAATGACTTGAAGGCACACAACAGCAACAACAATTAAAGAACAAAACAGGCTCCTGGGGGTGATGAAATCTGCTAGCACTGCTTTGTTAATACAGACTAACACAGTTGCCTGTAATTTTGGATCCTACTTTGGGAATGATATTATGGGGTCTATCAGTATAAGTACTTGCTAGTAGTTTACCACTTCCCCACTGCTTGCCACTGAACATATTTTGTGTTCCTTGTATGATATGTGACCTGAAAAAATCATATCATCAGCCCCATGAGTCTTTCTTTGGAAGTAAGTTTCCCCAGGTTCTGTGAGGCTTATTCCGCGATAGATATTTCACATTTCCGCTTTAGTTTGGACAGAAATAAACTATGATGGTGAAGAAGTCATTTGTTCATACTCACAGGCCTGCCACCTCAGGTTTTCAGATGGCACAGATCATTGGGTGGTGGCAGATTAAAAACAATAAAATTTACAGCAGTTGTTTGTTTCATTTATGTTTGCTGGTATCATTTACATCCTGCCTTTCTTTCAGTGAACTCAGAGAGGAATACATGATGCTCCTCCACCTCCTCACTTCATCTTTATAACAACCTTGTGAGGTAGGTCAAGTTGAGTGAGTGTAACTGGTTGAAGTCTCCCAGTGAGTTGCATGGCTCACTGGCGGTGCTAAGAAAAGCTACTTTTTGGGCTACAGTTCCCAGAATCTGCCAGCCAGCCTGGTAGGAGAGTCTAGAAGCTGTAGTTCAAAAACCTGAACTTTTCTATGCTCTGCTGAATACTCAGCTGTTCATAGTTGTGCTTGAAGCATCTGCTGGCACATTTTGCTAGAGTTTGGAAGAGTTTGGCATTTTAATCAGGATACGATTTAGGAAGTTAATGGGATGTTTGTATACTAATCACTAGGGAGATAAGTATTGCTATACTAGTGGCCCTTCCAACAATTGATTTGAGAATGTTTTTTTTTTTTCTTTTGAAGTTGCAGCATATGTGGCTTTGCATTTTTCTGTGTGAGTGGTAACATTGACTTTCCTGCCATTCAGCAAAAGGAAGCTAAAAGGAACTTTGTGCTGAAATCTGGATTAAGTGGCGGTGGTGGTAGTTATGTTGATGATGGCTAATTATTCCAGGGTGATGAGTGGAAGCAAGCAGCACCCTCCCCTCATCACTTTCTCCTTCGGGACTGAAAATAAATGTTTCCAATTTCTTGTGGCTTTAGTGAAGTCAGGGACTTGAAATAATGTTCCCTTTTTGCCATAGTCCAATTCATTTCACCTCATGAGTTTAATTGCTAGAACCTTTGTTTTCATCCTTCAATGGTCTTACTATTTTTAGACTCCCCCCTCCCTCCTGTTTCCCCCCCTTCTTTCTTTTTCCCTCCCTTTCCCCCCCAGAACTATTATCAAGTGTGGTGGGACTCAGCAGCAGGGCAATAAAAGAAAGCTGTCAAATCCCTTGCTAGAGTCTTAATTTCCTGCCCCACCACATCTCTGTGATCCCGTGCAATCTGCAAAACAAAGGCCAGCCCAGTTCTGGTCTGGGGAGTTTGTGCTGTTTAGCTTCTAGGAATCCATCTGTTACATTATTCTCTGAAGTTTTCTGTTTGGAAAGACTCTGATGTCTCAGACCTGGTTCATGTGCTACTGTTTCTAGCATCTCTTAATATCAGGTGTGAGGATGCTTCAGCCCTTCAGATGTTCTTGGGCTGCAGTTCTCAGCATTCTTCTCCACTGCCTATGCTGGTTCAGGCTGCTGGGAAATGTAGTCCAGAAACATCTGGAGGGTGGCACAGTTCCTGTTTTTGTTCCAGCAGATATATTTCTGCATAAAAACATATGTTTTTCTGTACAGAATGATTCCTCAACCCAGTGGCAGAGCTTGGAGTGTGTGGTGTGGTTGCGGTGGGAGCGGGCGGGGCTACAGGATGGGGTATGTGGCTGTGGTGCATGGGGGACGTGGCCAGGGCATGTGGGGGCATGGCTATGGGCCGGGATGTCTTAAAAACATTGCCGCCCAGGGCAAATCACCCCCATTGCCCCCCCGTCCCTACGCAACTGCCTCAACCACTCTTCAGAACATTTGAATATAAGGAGAATTACTCAAGATTCTTGCTGGTCCATTAATCTTCCTGATGGAGTTTCTTGAACTGGGAACAAATAATAATGAATATTCTTTCCATCCCTAAATTGAACTATGATATGTTCAAGGATGTCGGTGAGATTTAGCCCCTCTGAAGAAGCCCACCCTGTACCAATAAGAGCAAATCTCTCATTGTGTTGAAGTGCATGTTTTGGGACAGACATTGAGGCTTCAGCAGGGAATCACAGATTTATTCTTATTGGTGGTGCAGCACTGCCTACCTCTCACAGAATTTCTCGCTTTTGTTGCTGTTGCTGGTATAACTGATCACCAGATAGCTTGGAATTTGAGGATGCTTCAAGACAGAGGATTCCTATTGCTCATGCAAAAAAAAAAAAACTTAAAAGATGCAGTTGTTCCATTTTTTTTAACCTAATGAATTTTCCTTATCAAGAAAAAAAGATGGAAGATACCTAGGCAAATTTAGGAGGGGTCCAAACTGAAGGTAGCATCATCTGGATATTTCATAAACTTTCAATGTGACTGCATAGCAATAGCCTCATGTTGAGAAGTCCTTGGATCTCTAGTTAGCTGTGTTGTATCTTATTACCAGCTCAAGAAAGAGCTATAGTAAGACAGTATTTAGTAGTTTATCAGTATTTTCATATGTGCTGATGGCCTCTTGGAGCAATTTATCCTGTTGTCCTTTGCCTAATGTAAAATGGTTATATTTTTTAAAATAAATGCTTTCCCACCATTAGCTGTTCTGTCTTTTAATACTTAACAATTAAAAAAAAGTTGTGAGTCTATTTGTTGTCCCTTCAATATCTAGCAAATTAATTTATTGTGTGCATCAGACTGTCGCAATGTTGTCCTTTTCCCTCTCTCCAAAAGTCAGCATGGAATTTATTAACAGCATAAAGCAACTGGGGAAAGGAGCCCCTCTGAAGAACAACTGGGGAAAAGAGTAATGCGCAGTGCTCTGGTTTGCTCCATATGGCACACATTCTAGAAGGTCAGAGGATGGCCTCGTAATCCTCTGGAGGAAGTGGGTGGCAAGTGAGACCCCTACAATGCTACTGAAGTTTTTACTGGTTGATACCGGCAGATCCACAAGAGAGATGCTATGTGTGCAAAGGGGAAGATAGGTGTGCAGGCAGCCAATCCACATTAGGAGAAAATAATACATCCAAAAAAGAGGGGCTTTTTTGCCTGCTTGGGCTCTAAGATCTTCAGGGGCATCCTTCTTTCAATCTAACCATTTCCTCAAGTTTGTTTTGTGGGAATGTGAGAGAGTCCTCTCTGGTGACTTCTCCAAGGCTTTGAAACTCCTTTTTTAGGGAGGTGAGGATGGCTCCCTCCTTGTTGTGGACAAGTGAAAACTCTTCTGTTCTTTTAAGGAATTTACTTTTTAAGAATTGACTGTGGGATAGATTTTGATGCTGTGCTGTTTTATGGTACTTTTTACTTTTTCTCTTTTACTATATCTCTTTCAAAAGGTTTTAATTCTATATATTATTTAATTGCATTTTAATAATAACTTCTACATATTTGGGTTTGTTTTGACTTCTATAAAAAGGCAGTATAAAAAGTAATAATAATAACATACATCTAGTAATATTTAATAATAATTGATTTATAAATAATTTGTTAAATAATAGTGGTGGTGTTGGGATGATGATGTCAATTATGTCCATCTAGTCTTCCAAAATCCAGAGTGGAAAAATGCTGTTTCAGGTTGTGTAATTTAGTCTGTATCATAAGCGGACATGCACTGTGGGTTTTGGGGCCTGCTGACATAAGACCTGGCTTCATTTGCATCACAGTCTGTTTTTTTATAAATGTACTGGAGGAATGCAGGCAGTAGCAAGTCTAAAAGAGCAGTAGCAGCATCTATAAACTTCTTCCCCTTCAGATGACTATAAACTGCCATCTGTCACTATTGGTCAGGCTGTCTGAGGCTGATGGAAGTTGGAGTCCAACAGTATCTAACGGGCTGCAGGCTCCCCAGCTTCTGTTGTGTCAGCCCCAACCAAACCCCAAGGCTGCTTCCTCCAGTCCCTTTCACCAGTGGTATGGAATCCTGGGGGCAGTGGTAGGGGAAGAGTGGATTACTGAATAACTGTCACCTAGATAACTGCATGAGATTTGCATCACAGCCATCTGTGCATTGGCATGTATGAAGGAAACACCTGTTGCTCAGTCATGGGTGAGGAGGCAATGCAAAAACCTAGAGAGAGGGACATTTTGTGTATCATAATTGCATAGCTGTAACCATGTCATGCTGCTATATGCTAATCTTGATGTGGTATTCAAGGTGTTTCCCCAGCCTGTTTCAAATGCAAAGTCTGCACTTGATTCAGCCCTCTGAGCTGCCCTGCCTTCTTCATTAAAATGACAGTTGAGCTGATGGCGTATGATAACCTTTCCTTATGAGTTTGTTCAGTGCTGATAACCTTGGCCTTTGCAATGCAGTGGAAGCCAATAGGTTCAAGTTGACTCTTTGTGTTATTTCTCTCTCTCTTGGCCTCAACAACATTTCAAAAGGCTTTGGCATCTAAATGAGTCCATATGTTAAAGCACTTATGGCCTATTAATATGGGTTTTATTCCTGCAGTCCTAGCATGATACTACAGGATTGATTTACTGGTCCTAAGCATTTATTTGCCTGTGGGATGTGGATTTGAAGCTGAAGAGTGAGATTCAAATTTCCAACATACATATAAATTCCACATTGGACTCACTGTATGTAAATGATTTTGTCATATGGAAGCACATTAGTACAGAATGAACATACTGTTTTTGAGCCTTTTGTTATTTTCTAATATTTAATGGGCTGATAGATTTATCTTCTCTTTTTGATTTTGTTCACATAATTTAGGTTTCAGCTTACAGGTGGCTTAATTCTTGGTATGTTTACTTGGAAGTGAGTGCCAGTGGGAGCTTAGCCCCTTGTAACTGTGTTAGCATTGCAGCCTTAATCTCTCTGAAACTCATGGGACTTGAAAGTTGGGTATTTTGCTACATGATGAAGTTGTCCGTACTTTCACAGTGGTATCTCTGGCATCAGTAGAAGTTATCCAGAAAGTTCTAAACCAGTGTTTTATAAGCTATTTGATGTAGGGGGCTGGCAAGTATTTTTTTGTCCAGGGGCCATTGACTGCACCTGTTTCTTTCTTTCCTGGAAACTCACTGCAAATTGACACGGGTCTGTAGACCACCACTTTGAGTTGCACTACTCTACCCCATCTATATTCACTTCAGTGTAACTGTTCTTGTGGATCAGGGTTTTTGGTAGCACAGTGGTGCATTTGTACATTGCTCTGATCCTGAAGGCTGTAATAACACTGTTGGCATAAGTACTGTTTTCAGATGTGCACACAACTGCAGGCTTTACATGTATGAACCTGAGTTGCAAGCACATGTGAATATCATTCTGTCAGGTAGAAAAAGGAGTGGATGGAATGCTATACATGTTTTGGAGTGGTCTTGTGTGCAAATGAATGTATACTGTGCTCCCTCCACATTTGTGGGATTGACCTCCATGAATTTGGTTATTTGCCCCATCTGGAGTGATATTCTTGATGTCATGTAGTCCATCCTTGTGTAGGATGTTGGTATACAGGGTTTCCATAGTGGTTAAGAGGGCATTCTCTGAGAGGTTGCAGATAGACTTTATTTGCCTCAGGAAATCAGTTGTATCCTTCATGTAGCTGGGAGTGTTGGTGGCATATGGTCTTAGCAGTGAGAATTCCAGTTCTTGAGACAATGAGTCTTATTTTTAGGTAGGAGATAGAATGTGCTTTGGGGTGTATCCATTTCAGTTAGGTTCTGTACGTCAATGAGGAAATCTTTCAGTATTTTCTGCAATTCCTTCTAAGATTAATCAATGAGATCTTTAGGTAGAATTCTCTAAAACATAGCATGGAACAACTGTCTCTCAGCCTCACATACATAGTCTTACTACTTCATGGTGACCATGGCTCCTCTTTTGTCAGCGTGTTTTATGACAATGTTGGGATTGTTTCTGATACTGTAAATAACATCTAGTTTCATAAGGCTGAGATGGTGTGGTAAACTGTGCCTTTTGTTGCACAGCAGCAAAAGTATTTTATGTAGTAATCCATTCCCTGTTCTTCATTTTTGTCTGGCCTTTGAATGAATGTCCTAAAGTAATAGACATAAGTTTTTCCTTTCTATTTTACTGTGATCACCCAGAGTAATTGCTACGTGAGCTCACACCCTAGCCTGCTGTACTCAGCTAGTATAGATAGCACACATTCTTGGAGAAGGAAGATTGATGAGCCCTGAAGTTCTTTTCATACCTCATGGATATTTGCAATTTCTGTGTCCTAACTAGAATCCCGTGTCTTGATTCTGAAATGGATTTTAGAGTCAGTATAGATTGCACAGGATCTATATTTTTCTGGGGGTGGACAGTGGGCTTTTGGACCCAGTGCCTTCACTGAAGCCTCATTTCTGTGCTGCCTTATCTCCTTCCCACCATGGTCACTGTGACCTGTTTGCTTGCATTCTTCCTCTGTTACCTGTTTGCTTGACTTCTTCCACCTTTACCAAGAGGAGGAGAGTGAAAGATAAGTGAATAACATTTCTCCACCTGTTTAATCTGGCTACGTTTTCCATGCTTGGAGAGGGCAGGTTGTTACCTTGTCTACTGGGGGTCCCATGAGGGACACCTAAATGCACTCACAATTAAACAAGTTGAGGAAATTAGTCAAAGAGCACAAGCTAGCAATGCGAGAGGCATGGCAACACAGTGGAATCTTTTACCCAACGTTTACAGGGTCAGGCCAAGCCAAGGAGCACACCGGAGTTTAAGAATAATTGTGATCTTTATTAAAATACAGACAAACAGTGTATGCAATGCACTCACACAGATATCTATAGAAAAATAAAAATTGGAGTGGGACAGAGGAATTTTCAAGAGGGATTTATGATTTGGGCAATACTACACCTGTCCTGAAGCCCTGGCAGTCTGAAGATTGAGTTCGTTGGTATGGAGTCTCAGTATGTGGAACTGAGGGGAAGGCTCGCCAAGCAAAGTGATGGCAAGGCGGGAGGAAAGTCGGGAGCGATCGAAGAAGCTTTCAAAGTCAGGGGTTTTTATAGGGAGAATGTAGCCGTAGGCTAGTCCGTACTTAGGGAAAAACAATGAGTTTAGGGCTGGAGACAAAGCCTCCGAAAGTCAGAATTTAATATGATTAAATTAGGTCTGAATTGACAATAGAATAGTCAGTATGCAGATGCGCAGTGCTTGACATTTGAGTATCCAGCTTGTCAAGTTGCCTGCTTGGGGCAGGGAGTTCTTTTGTAAGCAGCGTGCATACATAATTGAGTACTTGCCTTTGAGGTCTCCTAAAGCGGCGAGACGGCTATTTCTGGCTTGCCTGTATTGTGTGGAATATTGGAGCAATTATGGGCCGAGCCTGACTGCGAGCTTGTCTGGGGGACCTCGCAAATACGTGGAGAGGGATGGTGGAAGAGAGCCAAATTATTGATATCAAAATGATATCTGAGGTCACTCCAAGTGCGGCTTAGGAACTGCAGTAACAAGGTGAGCAGGCAGTAATGGCAGGGAGGAAGATGAACAGGGCCATTCAGTTGTCCAGAGTAGCCCTGTGTAGATGTGTGGGCCTAAATTGGTGCGCAGCAATTCCAGTTCCCTGACATACTGCTTTTTTGCCCTGTCATTACAGTTGTAGTATGTTGTGGAAGAGGAAGATTCATGCCAATCTGACACAAATAATAAGGTATTTCAGGCCTTTTGATCTTTGATCCTATTCACATTAAAAAGGACTTTGTGATAACTAAAGCTTCAGTCATGAAGTATTGATTTAAAAAGACAGATCAGTTGAATGAAAGCATTTTGAAAATGTCATTATCTGTTTCAGCGGTGTTACATCATAGAATGGGTTTAAGAGATTATGTTTTTGGCATTAGACAAGCACAAGTGCAATGTAAAAATTTCCACTGTTTGAAACTTTATTATAGGAAGTTATTATGAGTTGGCACCAGCACTCACTAAAGATGCTGTCTGGTGCCTAGTTAGGCCCTGTTTAGTTCCACAATAACAAGGAAGCTTTAGTAAATATAATTAATGAAGAGTTGCAGGAAATATAATTGATTCAGCAAATATAATTAAAGAGTTGCAAGCTAAATACACACTTTGACTTTACTTTGCAATATTTTTTCCCTTTCTGTACATCAATATTCTAGAACCTGGAAAAGTTACGAACTTAAAAATTTGCAAACTTCCATTTTTGTATAGCAAGAGTATCCACTGAAAACACTAAGCAGATTACCTTACTTTTCTGGCCCTGTTTCTCTTCAAGACTGATAGGCCAGGGATGGGAATCACAAGATCTCCAGATGTTTTTGGATTGCAACTCCCAGTGACCTTAGCCAGCATGGTCAATTGTGAGGATGGCACCAAATCCCTGAACTGGCTTTGACTAGGATGACACCTCTGCTGAGTGACAAATAACATGTCATTCTGTTTCTTGAACAAAACAGTCATGTATTGGAAAATAATCCACGTAAAGGGCGAGGATAGGCAAATTGCATTTAGAACAGCAAAGCAAAGACCACCTATGTGCAAGAAAGAGCAGATATCACCTGCCCTTTCAGTGTCTGGGGAAACAGGAAGTGCTATTGGAATTGGCTGCATCTCAGACACCAGGACAAAAGCATTGTGCTCAGCACTGAATGGTGCTAATCTGTAGACACAGGGCTATATAAAATAATTCTATGGGGACCCTTCTTTTGTGGCCTTCATACTTTCTGTTCTTCTCCTGTGTAAACAATTTACATAAGGCAAATAGAAGATTAACATTTCCTGCTACAGAATGCCATGATGTGCACTAGAAAGATTAGGAAAATGTGTTGTTTTTCTCTTGGATTATGCAGGCCAATCATGATGATGGGTTTTTAAAGACATGCCTTTGGATCTGTGATCTGCCCTCAGCTCTATATTCTTACAAACTGTGCTGTATATAGATTGAAAATCAGCACAAAACAGATGGACAGTTGTCAGTTTTTCTCTACTCATGCACCTGTTGCAATTGCGCATAGTAATAGCAATGGAAGTGGAATGGTTTGGCTTTAGCTTTTTTGCTCTGAGTATTTTGTGAATCTAGCTCTTGCTTGCCTGCCTTGTTTGTGTCTATTTTACTTATCTAGAATGAGATGCTTGGTAGGGGCAGAGTTTGAAAAAGTTATTGTTTTGGACTACAAATCCTCCAATCCCTGGACACTATGGGCAATTAAAATCTTGCCTTTCTACCAGCATGGGACTTAAAGTGGCTCAGGACATAGATGAAAACAAATTAGAGCTGAAACAATCATTATAATAAAGCAAGAGTTTAAAACCAAATAAGATCTAAGAAAATTTTTAAAAGACAATGCAAATAAAGCACATCACAGATGAAAACAACATCTTCCCCCTTCTCTAAACAGGCTGGGAGACCCAGTGAAGTGTAGTGGTTTGAGTGTTGGACTACAATCTTGGAGACCATGATTCAGTTCCCCACTTGGCTGTGGAAACGCACTCAATGACCTTGGGTTGTGACACACACTCTTAGCCCACAGAAAACCCTAGGATAGGTTCGCTTTAGAGTCACCATAAGTCAGGAACAACTTGAAGAAACACAACAGCACAACAGCAAATAGACTGGGAGCACAAAGTATGGGTGAGGACTGTTTTCATAGAGTTGGAAGAGATAACAGGGACCATCCAGTCCAACCCCCTGCTATGCAGGAACACCCATCAAAGCATTCCCAACAGATGGCCATCCAGCCTTTGCTTAAAAATCTCCAAAGGTTAAATCTCAGCGAGGCTTCCCTTTCACAGAATAACTTCCTAGTCAGTAAGGAACCCTAGTGGATTAACTAAAATGAGAAAGAGGCCAGGTACAAAGTTCACCCCTGTTAGAAAATGTCTTAGGCTGGTTAAGTTCAAGCAGCAAGCTAAAAATTACTCATGGCATCTGTTCAAACATTGTGGTAGAGCTGGAAGAAAAGCTGCCACCTCTTTCTTTTACATGAGGCCAATTTCCCCTCAGCACAAAACATTAGAATTGGAGCCCTAGTCAGGGAAAGCATGTAGGGGAGCCTGCTGATTGTACCCCCAGCTGCTCTCATGTGCCCTGGGAGACTTCCCTGGAGACATGTGTGCTGGTATATGCAGACTCGGCAGCAACAATATTATGCCTCTACTTTTTCTTCTCTGGTAAGGATTTCTACTACTTTCATCTTTAAAGAACAGTTTCTCTCCCTCCAGCAAAGCCACACCACCTCCTGCAGTCTGTTATGTATTGACTGAATTGAGCTATTGCCTTTTTCATCAGGTCAGGTGTGCAACTCCCTCTTGCAAAGGCTAATGTTCAATTGAAAGTGTTTTGGGTAAGCAGAAGATGTATACATGTCTTTTAGTTGGTGGTCCATGGTTTCCATGTTAAATGGGGAATGAATCCGTTCTGAGTTTTAGTCTGAACTTCAAAGGAGGATAGGATCCAGCACTTTGGAAATCTCCTTTAAAGTCTGGATTACAACCCAAAGCAGGTTTACTTTTCACTGATGTTACCATGTCCTAGTGAAGCTTCCCCACTCCCACTGTCTATAATTCCTTATCTGTGCACATCCATACTGATGGATGGAGATCTTTTTAAAATGACAGTTTAACTAGCATGGCTTCTGATAGAGAATTCTGGGAGTTGTAGTTGAGTGAGGGTCTTAATAATTCCATGTTGAGGATTCCCAGCTTCCCATAGAGAAGTAACATTGCAGATTTACCTGAGAAAAATGAGTAGCTTAAACTTTTTTTCAGCCCTGACTTGCTCTGAGTTTGGGGTTTTTTTTTTGGGGGGGTGCTAATAGTAGTGTCTGTGTGGCAGCAAATGTTCTGTTTCCCCTCAACTACTGTATGTGTACACCAAGAACTGACCATGGCTGCTTTAGTAGAGGAGCAAGTAATTTTGTTTCAACTGGCCTTTCATCTCTATGCTATTAGTCACTGTAACTCATGAGTAAAATAACTGGGGAAAAAGGGATTTATTGTTTGTTGCTCTTTTATTTTGACATTTCTATCAATCACTGTGTTATGTTTAGGCACTTTCTGTCCTGGTTGTTATTGGCTTTTTAAATGGCTTTACACTTTGAAAAGAAATTGTTTTGAAGTAAGAATAACACAATCCCTGAAAATTACAGTTACCATTTATTTAATAAGAATTGATCTTTCTTGATTTTTTCCCCATCTTAAAAGGTCTGTTTTATTAAAATTGACTATCCCTCATATTGATGTGCACTTCAGTCTTGGAGTCAGCCGCTCAAAATGTGTGCAATTATTTGAAGAAATACGTGTCTTTCACATATTCAGGCAGGTTACTTGCCTTCTAGTTATCCTTCCAGAATGCTCTGTGTGCATCTGGAGCTGGCCTAAGGCATAATGTTATTTTGGTATCCAAGACCTTTACTGGAAGCAAATAACATAACATAACCCATACTTTATCATCATTTCATGGCCTCCAAAATCAGTTTTCTGAAGTGGCTGTTTAAGTCTGCCTCATGGTCTTTAGAACTGAGTGAAAGTGGATTCCCAACATTTTCTGTGCTCTTTGAGTGTGGTGAGGTTTGTGGGGCTAATTTGCTGACTATATATCCTCTGTGGAAAGATTAATTCTCCATAATATTTGTGACTGGGGAACAGGGTGAGCAATAGAAGGATAGTATCTCTTTGCAACAAATGTTAACTCACTTCCTAATATGTTGTTAGTTCATGTAGCTGGATGAAACACAGCAAGAAGCTAAGAGAGAGATGGACAGGACTATATTATTCTTCAGTATTAAAATGAAGCAATATTAAAACTTGATCCACAGCTGCTCCTCAAATCCTCCAACTTGTTTCTGGGTGCCAAAATTAGGAATGCTGTTTTGTTGATTATTCTCTAGGGAAGGGCTGAAATTCTTAAGCATAATAGTTCTTAACTTTTTCTTTACTAGAGACCCACTGTAAATATAATTTGTTGCTGGGGTCCCCCAAGATATAACTCAAGATTTAAATATTTAAATTTAGATTTAAATATTCAGATATTTATTTAAATATTCCAATATTTTTAAAAAGTTGTTCGTCAGTTGCTAACCCTTATCCCTTGTACTTCTAGTAGGCAATGCAAAGGAAAGGAGGTTTCCTTTGTGGAGTAGCATGCTAAGATTCTTCAAGTGCCAGAAGAGCAGAATAAACTGGAATTTCCTAATGGAAGGCTATGAATGGGAGGCAGACTGAAAGAATAATTTATTTTGCCCTTTCCCTCGAAGCAGTGCCAGGAATGTATGGATCTCAGTGTAGCTTTGGAGGAAAGCATGAAAGAAATATTTCGTTCAGAAAGAACACGAAGAGAGTAGAGAGGGTAAGTGCTTCTTTTGAAAGTGCCTACCGTCTCTACTCTCTCAGTGTCCCTTCAGACGGAAATGGTGTTTTGTGCTTTCCCCTGAAGGAGCACTGAGACCCCCACCACTTTGCTTCCAAGTAGCCACAAGACTAAAAGGACTCTCTTCTATTTTCATGGCTGCTTGGAAATGAAGCTCCACCATTTTACCTCACCCTTGACTCAAGCAGCATTGCCACACTCTATACACAAGGCCTGGGCTCAGCATCTTTCATCACTTTCTGAGCTCTCCTCTTGACTTTCCGTCTTCTGGGCTCTCTGGTACACTTGTGCAATAATGCCCAGAGTCTCCAGTGCAGGATGAGATGCCCATCAGAATGTTGTCACTGCTGCCATTGCCACTGTCACTTCTGGTTTTGAGGACTCTGGGACATGCTGCATCAGCTAGCCACAACCAACTGGGACACATTTTAGTCCCTTAACTCTGGGATTGTCTCCATCTTCTGGGAAGAATGGCAACCCTATGTGGATCCCCTGTGAGGGCTTTGTAGACCCCCAGCAGTCCATGGACCCCAGGTTAAGAGCCACTGCTTTAGAAGTTCAGAAGGAGCTTGAAAGGAACCTTTAAAATGTTCCAGCAATTCTTTGTGCATAAATTTCATCCTGCAAGGATTGTAGATTGCTAGTTACATGGGGAGATACTAGGAGAAACTGGACTGTATGCTTGTAGCCTGTAGAAACCATGTTGGAGGGACTTGCCTCAGCTAAACTAGTATCCTTGCTCTAGGATATGTTAGTCTAGTGTTTTGACTCCCAAAAAGTGTTTTGTAGTGTTTTGACTCCAGAAGACATTTTAATTTCAGTCCTGTGGTATGGCAGTATTTTTTTTGGGGGGGGGGCATTTTATTCCTCCTGGAATATTTTATCCTCTGAATAACCTTTTGTTGAGATGTTCTTTCAACTAATGACAACACAATTGTTGGCAAGATTTATTTATTTATTTAGTTTGCCCATGCCTTCCTCTTGGGCTGAGAGAATGTGGGTCACCCAAGGTCATGCAGTTGTGTTTCAGTGGCAGAATAGAGATTGAGACTCTGATCTTCCGGAATCCGAGTCCAGATCTCAAACCCCAATGTCACATTGGCACCACTGTTTGTATTACCTGCCATTTGTTTATTTCTTGTGGTACTTGAATTCTTGTGGGTACAAAACATTCTAATGCTGTGTTATATAAAATACAGTATAAAGCCGATATAAAGAATTTTGAAAGACTCAAAAAGTAACAAACAATGAAAATACTTTATAATCCAGTCAGAAAAAAGCAGAAAAATCCCTCTCTTTACTGACTGAGGAAAAACCTGTATAAGGAGATATGCTGTCAACTGAAAACTCTCTCTTGAACCTGTTCTCTAATTAATGTTTGATAGTTCTTACTAATACATGAGGAGCTCATGTGAGCTTGAAAAACAACATGTAGTTTTATGATACTGATTATATTAATCATAATCATAATAACAGATATCTGGAAATAGCTAACAATATTCTGCAGTTTCTTCAGATAGTTCTTTACCAATTCAGAATTGAAGGGAATAAATCTATGAAGAGAGAGATGCCTGTTGGCTCTATGTGAACATGAACAGCCCTGAGAATTAGGCTATAAACATCACTTCTGCTAGACTGGTGGGAAAGAAGAAGATCAAGGTGCTGGCACTGCTGACCATTTGCCAAATTCTAAACTAGGAACAACAACCTAGCTCAATATCCTGAGTCATTAATTATTTTGCTTCCCCCTGCTTTTCTAATCTGTAGCTCTAGCCATCTTTCTGTCAAAACAAGTGTCAAAATGCTGAAGAGGCCTGCTTTCCTTCTCTTTCCCATCTGATGAAACTGCATCCCGCTGAAGAAAATATTTCAGAGATAGCAGAAAACAGCACCTTTCAATTTCAGGAGGATTCTTAGTTCAAATAAACAATGGAGGCTTTGTGTAATAACCAAAAAGAGATCTTATTGTCACCCTGCTCCCCAAACTTGTGACTCCTTTACCAAAGGATCAAATGAAACATCAGTATTTTTTTGAGACATAAGCAGTTGTTTCTTCAGCTTAGTAAAATGTAGAGTTTGGTGCATATGGCTGGGAGTGAATAGCATGATTATTCATTCCATTAATTGCATGTTTATAATGGTAGATTGTTAATGCGGATTTTATTGGGGTTCACCATCTTTATGCAAGTGTGTGGAAGTTGGTTTAATTGGTTAGAAAAGGGAAAACATTATTCATGTTTGTAATAAGTACGTATTAAATTTGCCACTATTTGAATATTACTACTAGGCATCTACTGTGAAGTCCCAGGGAAGATGAGATCTTTATGAATGGCTGCCATGCTACAAAAGAGGCAAGTCTCTGAAGCTGTATAATTACTGAGCATCTAGTTAATTCTTATATTTGAGTCCCTCAGGCTAGATTTTGTACAATACCATCTGGGATGGTAAATTAGTTTCAGCCGCTAACACACAGAGCAAGGGAGCACCACGTGTCATCCTCTGGTGAGAAAAAGCTGTGGGCTTGTTCTTGCTCCTCCAGCTCAGTTGCAAGTACTTAAAAAAAAAAAAAACCAGCTCTATGAGCTTTGTTCACAAAGCACTCTGACTCTGCTTGCTTTGGATCTTGAATTAAGAGAGGATTTGGTGTATGCAAAGACTGTGCAAGGTTAAGCCTCTTTGTTTTACCTTTGATTGCATTTGATACTGCTTCCTGTTCTGGTTCTTCCCTTACTTCTTTGCCTCTGTCTGCTTCACCGCTTCTGTATTATTGTTCTTATGGTTAACTTCCATTATATACTCCCTTCTTGTCAATGTACTTAAAGGTAATTTAAAATATTAAAACAACAGCATCAACAAAGTTAGAAAAGATAAAACAGTGGAGATCTGTCAAACCATTAGTGATCTCTTTAGGTTGTGGTATGACCTCTCTCTCCAGGCCTTCTCCTCTTATGCCTTCACTGCAGGGCACACAGCTCTTTAATCAGATCTTTAAGTAGATTGCAGATTATCTCTCTACAGTCAGTGTTTTGAGAGCTGTCATTCATTCCCAAGCCAGTTTTGGTGTGTGCTCATTGGGAGATAGGTCAAAGCAGCACACACACCATTCAGTTCTTCTCACCACTTTCTCATTATACTGGGGCATTTTGCTTCCCTGTGTCCCTGTTCAGGACCTAAATACCCTAAAGGCACTAGATCCCATCTGATTTTGGAAGCGAAGCAGGGTCAGCCCTGATTAGTACTTGGATGGGAAACCACCAATAAATACTAGGTGCTGTAGGCTGTATATTTCAGAGGAAGGAACTGGTAAAACCACTTGTGAGTACTCCTTACCTAAGAAAACCCTATGAAGTTTATTGGGTCACTGCAAGTTGACAGGCAACTTGAAGAAACACACACACACACACACACACCTGTTCCATGTGTTTTATGACTAGAATAATGAATGCAGTTGGAGAGACCTGGTCAGTTGCATAGTGTCTTCAGTGATCTGAAAGGTAGTGACTGGAAGGGTATCACAGGATTCTGTCCTGAACCTGGTGTTGTTCAACACCTTTTTAAAATAATTCATTAATGGAACAGAGGAAATGCTTTTCAAAAAAAAGAAATTGCAAATGACACTATACTGGGAAGGACAGCTAACATCTCAGAAGACAGAAGCAGAATTGAAGCAGACAAATTCACAAATTAGAGAACTGACCCACAAACTAACAAACGGAATTTCGATGGGATAAATGTAAAGCTCCGCATCTTAGCATGAAAAATCAGATGCACAAATTTAGTATGGGTGATACCTGGTTGGCAGCCATAGGTGTGGAAAGAATCCAGGGAATCTTAGTAGACCACAAGTTAAACATGAGTCACCAGTGTGATGCAGCAACAAAAAATACTAATACAATTCTCATCAATTATCAACAGTGTCTCCAGATCATGGGAAGTAACAATACTAATCTGTTCTACTTTAAAGTGTAAGAGAAATAACATTTCTGTTTACATAAAGACTTTGATTCAGGCAGGGAACTTCGTCTACAAAAGACAAAGAAAGTCATAATATATGATTATTTGTTTAAGATGTTTATTTGTTGCCTCCTGACCTGTCAGGGTCCTTGAAATGATGCACAATGGGTAAAATGAGCATAATGTTGCTAATAATTTTAAGACTTATACAAGGAATTACTTGTTCTAATGATGCAGAGCATTGCCCCCTCCCTGTATTCCATAGTCTGCATGTAGCCTGTTTGACCTTCATTCATCTTGAGAAATTACTACTCCTTACTTTTTTTGTGTGTTACATAAGGCAGGGCAGCCTCCATTCTTCATCAGAGTGTTTATATTTAGATGGTGCAAAGCTAAAATACAGCAGGATTTGCTGCTCTCTAGAACAACATGGGCTGAGTCAGAGAGCTATTATAATTAGCTGTTTTGTTCAGAAGACACTTTCCGAATGTTGATGCTCTTGGAGGGTGGGGGTGACTAGAGTGAGTGAGAAGCTTCAGGAATTGTGAGAAGTGGCAAAAGCTGATGAAAACATGACCTTCCAGTTTCACTGGTGGTACTAATGGCTAAAACAGCTGAAAGAGAAGTAGGCGTGATGGTCGGAAATAAAAGGAGATGGATATAGTAGAGGAGGGGAGGTAATGATGAGAGATAGCCGCCTCATAAAACATAAGGCCAAGCCAGGTGGCCTTCTGTTTTATATCAGCTGTGAGAAGCCAACATACAAGCAACGGATCAAATGAAAGATCAGTCTTTATGCAGCGCTTCTCTGAGTGCATGTATGTGTTGAGGCTGTTTTGTTGTACAGCATAACAGGTGTTCAAGAACCCAAATTGATAGTACAAATTAAATACATTTTGAGATGCTGATACTTTATATGGAAATACTGGAGGAAAATGAACATATTGATCCACCCACTTACTACTCGCTAATATCAAACTGTGCCAGAATAGGCTTCACAAAAGAAGCATCACAAAACTGCTGGTTCCATTGTGGCCTTTCCTGGGCTCTAATCTGAATTTAATCTCAGTGCACATGCTCCTTAAAGTATTACCCTGATTGTATGCAGTAAGTTGGATACAATAAAGACATTCCTAAAGATCTTAAAATAGAGTAGAATAGAGTAAAGTAGAACTGACTTTTACTGTACTAAACTGTGGACCAAAGTGTGCAAGACATGATTGCTGCATCTTTTAGCATGGGGGAGGGACATTTGCAGCCCCCTATTTGTTCTTGTTATGTGCCTTCAAGTTGACTCTGGTTTGTGATGATTCTGTCCTAAGATTTTCTTAGGAAGATTTCTTCAAGGTGAGTTTGCCATTTCCTTTCTCTAAGGATGAGAAACTGTGGTTCACCCAGTGGGTTTCCATGGCAGAACAAGGATTTGAACCCTAGTTGCCCAGAATCTTAACACTCAAACCATGTTGGCTCTCACAGCCCTCCATTGGTCCCTCGTGGGGGAATTTCACTTCCAGTGGCCACCAGTTGGCCAATTCTCCCATAAAACAAGGCTCTGCTTCTTGCCTTTTTTAGCCAAAGATGACCTTCTAGAGGTTGTGCAGATGATGGCAGGTCTGGCAGATGATCAAAAATGGTACCAAGATCCTCTGAAGTTGCCACCCTCACACTACAATAACTGTTTCCCTTAATTATTTCAGAATCAGATACCTTGGTTCATCCCATGCCTAATTGCTTTCCCATTTTATTCGGTATAGTGAGACATTCGGGACACTAAGAAACCATACAGGGGTTCCATCCAAAAATGTATAGAAAGCTAAGTGCTGTTTTAATGGAAGCTGCCAGGTGCGATGGGTGGAGAGATGAGGACTCCAAAAAGAAATTGGCAAATAGGAGGCTAAGGCCAGGATCCTCTTTGTAGCACAAGGATGAAGGCCACAAATGTGGTGTTTTTGAAGGAAGCCAGGTGGTAGAGAAATAGGGCTGCTCAGAGCCAGCAAATTTTGGTTTGCCTTCCCCCTCCATCACTGCACAGCTGTGGGGCAGAAATGCATTTGGTTAGTGTAGTTCAGTGACAGGATTCTTACGTAAGTTGGCTTGTTGCAGGTTTAAGGCCATGCCATGGCAGTAGGTCACAACTCCCATTGTTCCATGTGTACAGATAGTGCCAGCTTGCTTTAATCTGTTGCATTCTACATGTTTCTAATGAGCCCTAGCCAATATGATCCATGGTCAGATATGATGAGTATTTGGGGGTCAGATATGTGGAGGGTTGGATTATGGTATTAACCATAGGTTACAGGTCAAGAGAAGTTCTTGAGAAGCCAGTTTTATGTCACACATTTCCTTGAGCAATCCAACAATCCATGAAATGGAAATAAAATTGCTTTCCTTCTCAGCTGAATAAGATGACCCTATCAGAAGCAAGAAGAAGAGAGTTGCTGAGTAAGTCCCATGATTGCCTTGTTATGCCTCTGTTCTTTGTAGATAAGTACACTCTTTTCTGGATAACTGTGCTGGATTTCCCACCACTTTCTTAGTCCAGCTTGAAGATGCTATCCTTACTTTTAATGCTTTTTGCTGGCTACTTTTTGACCCTTATTTCCCTTTGTGTCCCTGTTGGTTCCTTTTGTTCTTTCAGTCCTTTCTTGCCAGGGATATAATTGAAGGTCTGTTCTTTATAGGATGTAGCAATCATAGAATCACAGAGTCTTTGAGTTGGAAGGGACCACAAAGGTCATCTAGTCCAACCCACTGCCATGTAAAACCGAAGCACCACAAAAGATGCCCATCCAGCCTCTGTTTAAGTACATCTGAAGATGGAGAGTCCACCACCCTCAGTGGCAATATATTCCATTGCTGAACAGTTCTTGTAATAATAAAAAAATAAAGTATTCTTAAGGTTTTGGTGGAGTCTCTCTCTTTTTTTTTTGTAATTGAAATCCTCTGATTTGTATTCCGGTCTCTGGAGCAGCAAAAGACAAGCTGGCTCCCTCTTCCCTTCAGCTATTTAAAGAAGGCTGTCCTGTCATCTACTATCTTCTCTTCTTCAAGGTAAATGTATCCAGCTCCGTAAGTCATTCTCCAGAAGGCTTTGTTTCTAGATCACTGATCATCTTGATTGCCCTTCCCTGGGCATGTTTCAGCTTGTCACTGTCCTTCTTAGAACTATGATATCTAGAACTGGACACGGTATTCCAGGTGATATCTGACTAAAGTAGAATCAAATGGCACCTAATACTTTCCTCGATTAGGACACTGTACTCCTGTTGATGCAGCTGATATTTGTATTTGCTTTTTTGGCTGCTGCATCACAGTGTTGACTCATGTTTAGTTGGTGATCCTCAGACAGGGCAATCTGCATTTTGGCAGAAGTGGGCAACTCGAAATGTTGTTGGGTTGCAACTTCCATCAGGCCCAGCTAGCATAGCTGATGGTGAGGGATGATGGAAGTTGTAGTCCAAACATATCTGGAGGGCCCAAGTTGCCTATCTCTTGTTTAGACTACAAAGGCAATAAGAAAGCATGAAGTGCCATTAGAGAACCTGTGTGGTGTAGTGGTCTGAGTGTTGACTCTGACCCTGGAGACCAGGGTTTAGTTTTTTGCTCAGTCATGGAAACTCACTGGGTGACCTTGGGCATTTCATGTACTCTCAGCCCCAGAAAACTCTTTGATAGGTTCACCTTAGAGTTGCCGTAAGTCAGAAACAACTTGAAGGCACACAACAACTACAAAGCACAGACTCGACTAGGTGCAACTCTTCTCCCAAATACTTGACCTTACTGCATTTATTGTGGATGCCAACTTTAAAAAAGCATGCGCTTAGTGACAGTTACCATGCACTGCCATATGTGTACTTTCCCACAAGCAGCTCTGCCAGATATGGAATCTGAAAGTAGGACAGACTGATCTACATTTAAGAGAACGGAACAAGGAAGAACAAATACACTAGAAAATGCAGAATTGGTGGTGTATTTAAAATAGTATGTGTGTGGGATTTGTGTGTACGTATGTGTGTGTGTTGGAGGTCAGATCCCCTTGGGATAAACTTCAGGGTCAAGAGGCACATGCATAGAGTGGATAAGGCTTAAATGAAAATGGATGAGGCTAGAACTTTTCTCTCTTCTGTCCATCCTTCCTTCTCCTCTCCAGCTCCTTTCCCCCTGCCACCCTTTGTATCTCCCGCTCTCTCTCCCCTCCCATCTCTCAGCTGATCCTTCACATCTCCCTTATAGGCTTAGGAAAAATGAGAGGAGGCAATGATGACAAGAATAATAAAGTTTACAATAATAATAAACCTTGTTTACACTCTTCCTTTCCTCCCCAAACTGGAATTCTAGGCAGCTCATAAATTAAAGCAAACACAATATAGCTTAAAAATACAGAAGGTTAACATTAAAATGCAGTTAAACTGTCAATAACATTAAACACAATTTGAAACATACAACTAAGAATAAAAAGCTGTGAAAAACAGAACAATTAAAAGCAGTATAGTGTCTAATAAAAAGTTTAATGGCTGAACCAGGTGGGCACAGGGTTAGGGCTGGTGAGGGCAGGCCTCGGGAAGCATCCCAAGGTGCCATGAACTTCAGATATGCCATTTGGGTGGGAAACAATCCTGGGTATGTGGGCTATCCTCCACTCCCTGCATGCCTCACTCCTGATTTTTTTTTACTATACTGTATATGCTTATATATAAGTTTAAAAATTTAAGTCAGAAAATTGACCCTAGAAACCTTGGACAACTTATCCACAGGCCAGTGTAAGTACTGTAGCTTAACTCTTATCAAAAAAAGGAACCATGCCTTTCTTTGAGCAGAGTGGCAGAAGTCAAGTGCTTAGTCTGTCCCAGAAGAACCTAAGAGAAGCACTGTCCCCCTTTATTCTCTTTGCTTCATTGCCACTTCTGACCTTTTTGAAAGCCTGGAGAATGGTGCATCCCCTCAATGGAGCGCTGAAAAATAGAGGAGTTGGTGCTTCTTTTAGGTTCTCCTGGGATGGACATAAGCTCTTACTTTTTGCCACTCTTCTCAGAGAAATGGATGATTCCTTTTTTATATGAATTAATATTGTTCCTTAACTTTTATCAAAAAGGGGGCCATCCTCTTCTCCATGTGGTGTGACAAAAGGCCTTTTTGAATGCCTGGGTGGGAAAATGGCAGCGGCAGTGGCCGGGGCAGCTAGCCCCCTGAGCCAGTGCTGGTGCTTTCCTCTCTCTGCAGAATGACCCTCAATTTATCCATGGGTCATATCAAAATCCATAATCCATACCAAAATCCATAATTTTGGCCCCAAACCCTGTCCTGGACTTATACAAGAGGTCGATTTGTACATGAATATATATGGTACTTAAATCAAAGTTCCCTCTGTACTTTCTCGGGCCATGGGGGCCAGTTTCACTATGTTTATATTTTAAGAATGACTTTTGGCTTATTTCCTTGTTTAAGAAGGACCTCTTCTAGGCTTAAAGCAGCCCTGGGGGTGAGTGTGGGGTAAACAAAGTGGGATCTTCTCAGAAGGTACAGGGGACATTTTGAGTAAAACCAGTTCAGATTTTTTTTTGGGGGGGGGTGCTAGGGAGCTCTTACAAGCTTCAGAAATGACATTGTTGGGGTGGTCTGTGGTCTGTGAGTTATGCCTGTCCTCCGTTGTTTAAAGAAAGGAAGAATTAACGATGGGTACATTTGTGGTTACCCAGGAGTGGAGTTTTTAAAGTTGTTTTTAAAAAAGTAACACATGAATCATTATGTACATTGGCTATGACTCATTTCTTTGAGAGTAACACGTCACATTGATGACATGCAAGTTACTTTTAGTTACTTTACTTTAAAAATTATTTTAGAATAAAATAACTGGATAGAAGATTCATTCAAAGCAACCTCAGTATACATTATTAAGTCAAGAACTTTCACTTCCTCACTTAAAGGAAGCACCTTATGGGTTATTTTAGGCTGATCAGGATTGCCAGCATCACTACTCTTGTGCTTTGGGACCATTACAAACCACACAAGCACTCAAGCAGAAGCACTTCACTATTCTATAAGGACAAGCACTTTACATACTGTACAAGCACTAGAATTTTACAGAGGGACACTGTACTGGGATCAGATCACATAACCGAGAGGACTTGTGACTGGCTGGGTAGCATTGTAACATGTGTATACTGTGAAGAAACATGAGACAGTTTGGACAATGAGAGACAGTGTGAGAGTGCAAGTGAACAAGGTGCTATTTACTGGAATTTTCTATTTCCTTCCATTTCTAGTGTAATACATTTATTACATCAATTGTTATTTAATTTAAAAGTATATATTGTCAGACCACATTTTAGCACAGGTAAGTGAGAAGAAAAGCAGGGTATAAATAAGGATGATGATAATGATGATAGTAGCAGCACAGGCAAGTGAAATCACACACACCAGTTAAACAGATATGGTGGACCTACTGTATTGAAACCTACAAATGGAGGTTCAATGCCTCTGCGAAAAGAAAACAACTGTGATTCCAGTAGAGATTGGTGCTCTGGGAGCAATTCCAAACAAAGTGACAAAACATTTGAATGAAATCAGTATATATAGGATCCTAATAGCACATTAGCAAAAAGAGATACTACATGGAACATACCACAGTATGCAGTGATACCTAGATTCTTGGATAGAATCCAGATCATTGATGGTCTAAAATTCCAGCCAGTAATACCTGGCAGACTATGAAACTCAGAAGGATAATACATTATTACTGTTGTGAAGCTATGGCATTGTTACTGTGAAAGTGATTTGTGACAGGTAACATTATTATCTGTATCACATTACTTCCTTGCTCTTACCAGGAATTATGTAGATTCCTATGAGGTCGTAGTTTGTCTTTCCAGATGTTGCACTCATAGTATCTACCTTGCCATGTGGTATAGCTTATTGATTGCTTACTCGTATGTCTAGAAATACTGATTTTTTATGATGTTGTTACTTAATGAAAGATGGTTCATTTATTAAACTCACTTGCTTTTGAAATGATACGGTTTTGTTTTGTTTTATTCTGTGCAGAGAAATTAGTTGAATTTCTCATAAAATGACTATCAATTTACATCTTTTGGTTCCTTCAGATTTCCTTATAATATTATTTGAGGACCTTCATATTTCTGTAGTCCTGTTGTTTGTCTATTGTGTACTCATAGGCTCATTTTTGCATCAGAAGTCCTTTGGGATTAAAAAGCCATGTGGTTGGTTTGCTGCAGTGGTGTTTTGAGTGATATTGTTGCCTCAAAAAGTTACATGCATGGGTTTGTTTGACAATTCAGGAAGGATTCCTATTGAGGAGTCTAATAAAGTTTTAAGAAAGCCTGGGTTGTGGAAGAGTTGATCTGTGTACCCATACATTCCAGCTGCTAATTGTAAATTACAGTTATTGCTACCTAGAGCTTGGAAATGTGATTTTTTTTTTGTCACCGGCCATGCTAGCTGCGACAGGGGGGTCGGGGGAAGAATTCTGGTGATTTTAGTTAAGAAGAGAGAGAACTTTTCCAAAGGCTGTCTCTTCCAAAGGAAAAGGAATTCCAGACAATGTTTATTTATTATATTTTTTATAAGCAAAATATATACAACAGCTGCTGTGCATCACTCAATAACTTGTCTCTTTGAAAAACTTTCTGGAGAGTGGCCAAGTAAGGGATAAAACAGAAGGGTTATGATTATGAAGAACCACAATACAGACTCTGCATTCTGCTTTTTCTTGCGTGTGAACTTGGACAGTGCAAATACATAGCACATTATAGACAGAAGTATGAGTATATACATGGTGTCACATGAACATTGAAGATACTTAGAATCAAAGACTTGCCTTTGCACTCAATTAAATTCAGAAGGAAGCATACTTAATAAAAAAGAAAGAAAAGGAGAAGGAAGAGGAGGAAGAGGAGGAGGCGGGGGAGGCAGATAACATGTACATATATGCACTGTCAGATCCTATGATGAACCAGACTGAGCTGTTTCCCTCAGGTAGTGAAGTGGGAAAGGCTGGGCAGTAAGTGCATCCTGAGCCTATCCCACAGCTCTGTTTCTTAGGCCATTTCCGCACTAGACTGTTACAGTGCTATTATTCCACTTTCAACATCCTGTGGAATTCTGGGGTTTGTAGTTTTCTGAGGCCAAAGAGCTCTCTGGTTGAGGGCAGAAATGGCTTCAGTCTCCTTCTCTGTCATCAGAATTTAGTGTATCCCCACAGATGGTGTAGCTGCATGGTTGGGAAGGGAATGAGGACCTTGCTCCCCTGTAGGAAATCTACCATCCAAAGGAAATTTTCCTTGACTCCTCAAATTTCTAGCATTGCAGAGTGTGAGACATTGAAAATTAGTCATACCTAGAACTCTTATATTTGCTTTGTTTGCCTTTTCCCGGTAACTTTCCTGGCCCTTTTCTTTGGAGGCTTGAACTGGATTTCTATCTCAGCTGACATTTTAAATTACTGCAATGCTAGAAATTTGTGGACTGAATGAAAATTTCATTAGGATTCAGGTTGAGGCAGTGATCCTTTAATTTTGCCTCTCATGTAGTTATACCCCAATCCCCCTCTGCTACCCATTGCTGCCTGAATCTTTGCCACTAGCAGCTGCTTGGCAAGGTACTCCATGGCCAGGTTGGCATCTGGTAGTTGCCATATGTGAAATACAGGAGAAAACATACAGCAAAGGGTGTCTGGCCAAAGACTCTGTTGCTGCCAGCATCTGGTCTACAGCTTGGATTTGAGGTGGTAGTGATGATGGTTGTAAGCCCCAGAATCCCACAGCTGGATGGTGGAAGCAGCAGCAATAGCTTCTGCCTTTGCTCAAACAACTGGGCTGGACTGCATGCTCATATAAGTGCAACTGTGTGTCTTTGGTATAGTCATGAGAGACATTGTAGTTGTGTTAAATGTAAAGAAATGCAAATTAATTGTTTTTCAAGTAGGTTCAAGAGCCTTCTTTTCTTACCATTAAAGAAAGATTAAGCTGTTTCTTTAACCAGATTGTTCATTTTACTCTATAAATTAATTAAAAGTCTTCAGAAAAAAACAGAAATCTTTTTTGCTGACATCTTTAGATAGAGGTAAGCAGGGATTTAGGGATCAAGAAAAATAAATATGGAGTATGGACTGTAAATGATACTTGGGACTTTCAAGTAGTAGGGGAAATTGTATCTACAGTTAGCTTTGTGTCAGCAAAATATTTTGTATTACTGAATTTTGATATTAGAGGAAAAACGGTACTCAAGCCATTATAGGCTTTATGAATATCAAGTGTATCCATTCCTAATGTTGTCTGTTTATGGAATAAACAATTTTTTTCATCCCACAGGGGCTATTATGCTGAATTTTCTTCTCACTGTTTGTCACATTTATGTAGTACTGAATTCATAGTACCTTCAGATCCAAGCTACACATTCAGAAACTGTATATGGAACAGTGGTCTCATGACTTTATAACTAGAGAATGCTGGTTCAAATTTTTCTCCATATTAAAATGAGCACAGCACTTTGCTCATGGAAGGCCAGATGGCAAGGAGGATTCCAACCTAGTATCATCAAATGAGTCAGTCATTCAACATAATGCAGGAGATCCTGTAAAGCCCACTTACATTCTGACATGGAACAATTTTAGAAGGGTTGTGCCTTGTACATAAGTTTGGAAGGCATTTATATAATTACTAGCATGTATACCTGGCATTGCCTGGGATTTTACTTTCTCACATAGGTAATGCTTGTTAGAAAGATTTGAGATTCTGTGTTTCTAATTCCCTCAACTATCCTGTCCAGTTCTGTAACTTTTACTCATATTCCCCAATCCAATCTGTGTTCAGAATTATTAACATGCAGAGGTTGGGTTCTTGAAGGAATACACTGCCCTCCTCCTTGCTGCTAGGCCTCATCTCCATAGCAACTGGCCAGGCCCAAGAGCTCTTTGGCTGAGAATTTTAAAGGCTCTTCCCTGAACTGCAAACCCCAGGATTCCGTAGAATCTTCTCATGCAGCCAATCATATGAGGTCTTTTCCTGCCTGACACAGACAAATAAACTTTGACTTTTATATATTAGTAGATAAAGAACTGGTGGCTGAATATGCTTGTTTCCTCTTCCCCATGCACCTGCTCCTCATCTCTTCTCCAACTTGTAGCGTGTCTATTAATTTGAAAGCCTTCAGGCAAGATTTCTGCACCTTTTCCTTAATCTTTGTACAGCATCTTGGGACTAGATATGCTTTATAAATAACTAACATATTTACCCAGTGTTGCTCGGGTTTTTTGTTTTCCTCTTAAGAACTCACCAAACTGTCTTGTCCATTTCCTGTAACTTTGCTCCATATTTCCCAATGCAATCTGTATCCAGAGTTATTTACATACACAATTTGGGTTCCTGAGGGAATACACTGTCCTCCTCCTTGCTGCTAAGCCTCATCTCCATAGCAACAGGTCTATTCCAGTACCTGTAACTTATCCCCATATTCCCCAATCCAGTCTGTATTCAGAGTTGTTAACATACAGAGGTTAGGTTAGGGCAGGGCTTTCCAAATGGTGTGCTGCGACGTTAGTGTGTCACCTGAAGTGTGTAGGTGTGTCGCCTACAATCTTGGAAATGTATGTTATTCTTTATAAATCATATATTTTTAAAAGTATGTGAAATGTTTTAATGAGATATATTGTATCCTCATACATCTTGTTATTATAATTTATGTAGGTGTCTGTATCTCTTATAAGTGGTTAGTTTAACCTCTGATTTGCTAGTAAAACTGAATTACTGTGTCGCGAAATGATGCATGTCTAAAAAAGTGTGTCACCAACATGAAAAGTGTGGAAAGCTCTGGGTTAGGGAATGCAGTATCCTCCTCCTTGCTGCTAGGCCTTGTGTCCATAGCAACAGACCTATTCCAGTACCTGTAACTTTTCCCCATATTCCCCAATCCAATCTGTATTCGTAGCTGTTAACATACAAAGGTTGGGTTCCTGTGGGAATACACTGTCCTTCTCCTTGCTCCTAGGCATCATCTCCATAGCAGCTAGCCTTTTCCAGTACCTGTAACTTTTCCCCATAGTCCCCAATTCAATCTGTGTTCTCTGGGGACATTGATGTATTGGCTTTTTTTTTTTCTGTTGAATTTGTGCAATGGCTTTACGTTTTTCTGGAAGCATTTTTTGTTTTGAATTTCAATGTTAAGATTCCTATGTATGGAACCCATACAATCTACTGTGTGAGGTGAGAAGATCTTGTAACTATGTTGTGTGTGTCGCTTTAATTTTTCTCACATAATGCCTCCCAAATGTTTTCTGGCATCCTTATTGATGGTAGGCCTCGTCTCCATAGCAACGGGCCTGAGGCCCAAGAGCTCTCTGGCTGAGAATTCTAAAGGCCCCTCACTAAACTCCCAACCCTAGGTTTCCATGGAATCTTTGCAGCCAGCCAATCATATGAGGCCTTCTTGCCTCACTCAGCCAATCGTATGCTGATGCAGACAGACAAACGCGCAAATATTCACTTTTATATAGTAGATAAGATTAAGGTTATTCTCAAGCTATTCTGCTTCACACATGATGCTTTATTTTTTTAAAGTTAGGTTTTGCTGATTTTACATGAAAATAAGACAGGAATACAACATAATAATAATAATGAACAAATTCTTTCCTTGCTTGTCCTTCCTCCCCCCTAACCTGAACATTAAACTACAGGCTACTGATTGATGTACATTTATGGAGGTGCATCCAATCAATGGGAGAATCAAGGCTGAGCTGGATTCCTTCAGAGAAAGGTGATAGCTCAGTGGTACAATAGGATGAGCTTGCAAAGGATCTCACTTTTAGTTCCTAGCATTTCTGGGGATGGTTAGGGGATTACTTAGAGAGTCATTAGACCCAGAGTAGGAAACCCAGTACTCTCTAGATGAATTGGATTACAACTCATGAGCCTCAGCCATCATGGCTAGTGGTCAGAAATAATGGGAGCTGCTGTCCAAAATATCTGGACAGCACCAGGTTACTTATTCGTACTGCAGACCATAGTAAAATAACTGGGGCAAACTGACATAATATAGGGCCATAGTTAGCAATAGCCCCTTTTCTTTTGCTGTTACAGTGTAATTGGGGAAATTGGCCTGCAGTTGATTTTTAAAAATGATATTCATTACATTTATTAACTTGGCTTGATGTCTCTGTGTTTGCATACCTAGGAGCAGATTTCTTTACTCAAGAAGTTCAACCTGGCCTGTCCAGCCTCAGTAGTCCTTTGGGGAACTGTAGCTGAAGCTTAACCTGGCTCGCGTGTGGTTGAGGCCTTTACCTAACAATGTAGCTAGACGGTTCCAGTCACAGAAACCAAGCTGTTTCATCCTAATCTTTGCTGTCCTCTATAGGACACCCCGAGCCATCTCTGTACTAGACCGTTATAGTGCTATTATTCCACTTTCAACATCCTATGGAATCCTGGGGTTTGCAGTTTAGGAAGGGGCCTCAAAGGACCCAGGATTCCATAGGAAGTTGAAAGTGGAATAATAGCACTATAAGAGTCTAGTTCAGAAATGGCCCTAGTTATAGGAGCTGGCCCAGTTCTGAGAATCTTCCCGTGTCCCTGGGCTAACAGTTTTAGAAGATGCTTTCCGTTTCCCTTACCCTGTGGCCCTTACTCAGCCCTTGCCCTCCATGGCCCCAACTTCCAGATTGGGGTGGGTAGCCATTCAATGTTAATAAGATACAAAGCTACAGCCCTTCCAGGGAGCACCAACATAATGTGTGATTAATTTATATCCCCCTTTGTTAGGGTTAATTTTTTACCAATTATGTTCCTGTCCATTCCCCTTCTTTGTTTGTGTTTAATGTTTCCCATCTCTTGCAAATGCACAACTGCAAAAATTTCTACGTAGGCCTCTGCTGAGGCTGCTTTCTTTATATGTGAAAAAAGCAACTATGGCACCAAATATTTGTGAAGAGAGTTCATAAACATTGTGTTGAAATGTTAGAATTAAACCCTAAGTGCGTTCTCTCCTTGCAGAAGCTCAGTATTCGTTCATTTTTCATATTAAGCCTGACTTCGAAAAAAGAATGAAAAGCTGATGATTAATAGATCAGCTGCTAAAGGGGCTGCTGACATTTTTATTATGGTGTCAGTACTGAGACAGGAGGCTGAATTTACATTTTCTCTGTCCGGGCTAGGCCCCTGTTGTGCTGTAAGTTGAATTTATATTAAACATCTCTTAATCCTCTGTACAGAAACCAAACACAGACTTATAGCAGGAGCTTTTGTGGCTTAAGTATGGCTATAGTAACAGGATTCTGAAGAGTTTCCAGAGGCATGTAGAGCCCTTTAAAGTGTAATTTAAGTAAGTGGAGCTCCAGAATCTTTTTGCATTCAAGGAACTAACAAGAATTGCTATTTCACACTCTGAACTTCCACCTTCTGGAGATAGAAAATTTTTGTTTCTTTTCCTCAAGGAAAATCATTGGCCACATTTGCATATGACCAAAGATGTTTTGGAAACAGCAGAAAAGGGACTGTCCACAAAAAGAGACTGTCCAGAAAAGGGACTGTCCATAAACTGTGCTATACCTTAAAAAAACAAAGCAAAGTTTTTATGCCTCCGTTTGCTCAGGCTTTTTGCCATTCAACCAGAAGAGTATAGCCTTCTGTCCCAGCTGTTCTTTGTGTAAACACACTATGCACAGACAACACATTCTCCTTTAAAATAGAATAATTAAACATATTTTTGTGCATGTGTTTTGGGATATGCATGCATGTGTGTGAGTGTGCGCGGGGGGACTGTCTGACTACACTGGCACAACCTTGCACAGAGTGGAACTATCTGAGCTATTCACATTTTTTTTCCTGTTTCCACACCTTGTACTTAGTTGCATCAGCTTCCCTCCATCTCATCTTTTGGCTGTCTCAGAAGCAGAAGAGACTTGGACTTGCTCCTTTTTTTGCAGTACAGCTTTTGGGTACTTTCTGTTTTATTTTAAATGGACTCTCCTGGATCTAAAATAGACAGGGAGAGAGAGAGACTGCAATATCCAGCTCTTCCACGTGGTCCCTACAAGGGAATAATGGCCTTTTTATATTAAAAACAATTGGAGTGGGTGTTAGTAAGATACAAGGGTGTGTTTGGCCCTGTGAGATCTGGGAAAAGGCTATGTGTATGAGCACCAAAGTTCTGGAAGCTGCTTATCCTTGAATTGTGTTTGCGTGTATACATGTCTTCAAGTTGCTTGTTGAGTTACGGTTTTCCTATGCAAGGAATACTTAGAGGTGGTTTTGACAGTTCTTTCCTCTGAAATACAGCCAACAGCACTTGGTATTCACTGATGGTCTCCCATCCAAGTTTAGTTTCCAAGACCAGATAGAAGCTGATGTTTTTATGCAGCTATACTTGAACTGAAAGGCAGTGTGACATAGTGGTTTGAGCATTGGGCTACAACCCTGGAGACCAGGGTTTGATTTCCCTGCTTGGCCATGGAAACACACTCAGTGACCTTGGGTGCATTGCACACTCTCAACCCCAGAAAACCCTGTGACAGGTTTGCCGTAGGATTGGCATAGGTTGGAAATGACTTGAAGGCACACAACAGCAAGCTCTGCTCTCAAGGTTGACAGTGAAAAAACAAATCTAACCTCCCTAGGAAGGTAGGTGCAAATGAGGTGCTGCTACACAAGAGGTTCTGTCTTGGGTCACCAGCAGGCATCCTTCTGAAGGAGGTGGTTCATCTTACAGGGGCCTCTAATGAAGCAAGTAAGGTCCAAGCAGGTTCACATGGGGGTGAGGTGATATATCAGATATCCTGGCCCCAAGCTGTCTTGTCATGAGTATCTTTAGCCCACTTTCTGGTGCAGTGTACTCTGTAGGCACTTAAAATTAGATCCTCATTATGGATTTGGGCATAGTTGTATGTTGGCCTGGCCTGTGATTTTGAGGGGTATGATGTGTGAATGATATGTCTGGTAGCTGGGGATTTCTAAGAAAATGGAATAGCATTGCTTTAAGTAAATCTTCTGCTTCTGTACTGGCATATGGCCCCTATACATGATGCTGCCTTGCTTCTACCCAGTAGCGTAATTTTATTCTTTTATTTCCAAAATCAGCTATCTTGTTTGTGGGCATATGTCCATTCTGCATTTAGAAAATGTTTCCCTTTACCTGTTTTTCTTTGTTTTCTAGCTTCCTCTTGATGCTGTCACATAATCTAATCTTCAGTCCATCCAGTTGTGTTTTGCCCCTCTAAGATGTACTCAGTTTTCAGCATGATATTTGCAGACACATAGGGCTAAATGCATAATGGAAAATAAGATAATAAGTGCTGTGTGGATGAAAGGTTGGACCTTTTTCTTCTTCTTTTTTTAAAATTGCCCCTAACTGTACAAGAGTTCGTTGGGTACAGCAAATTCTTCTCCTTGGACATAGTTTGCTGTACCAGGACAGCTGTATAACAGTGTGATAGAGGAAATGGGAGGGAAATAGTATGAACAAATTTATAACATATAATTGTAGATAGGCTTTAACCACCTTTCCACCTTCCTGGGGGTGGAGAGAAGTGTTTTTAACCTTTGTGTTTCGCAGTAGCTGCTACTCTCCTTTTCTGTTCCTAGTGGTTCATAAATTACTGATGATGAATGAGAATTTGAATTCTTCTTCCCACATGGCTGTGCATAATATTTGACACTTAATGCACCTAGCCATTAGCATTGGTAATACCTGGAGGGTAATGGTACATTTCTGCATGAGGCTGAGTTCCCTCTCCTCCTGTCAGACACCACCTCCTCCCTCATCTGGTTGGTTCCCCAATTTGTAGTAGAATTACAAAATAAAAGTGTTGCCACATTTATGCTGCTAATCTAAAATGAATGATTAAATACTGTAGGTGTTCCTGTCATAATACATAACTATTGTCATAACAATTTTGTCTAATATTGTGGAAGGTAATAGTGCTGAAGCAGGAAGTAATTTTGGAGCAGTGAATGTGAATTTAACAGTTATTACTGACTGGGTTGTACCAAACAAGGGACCTTGCTTCTCTGCCTGCAATTATGAGTGAGCAAAATGTGATGTGTGCCTGGGAGTAACTGTGGCCAGGACTGGCCTTACACTTGGGCAAAGAGAGATGTGGCCCAAGGTGAAGGGTGCTGGTACGTGGCATCACAGTCTTGGATGAAAGAGAGATAACTGTGCTACATGACCTGTCCTGTACCTGCTAAGATGGCCTGTTGCTTTCAGGGTAGTGAAGGTATCTCACAGATCATTTGCTAGTCCAATTGACTTATGTACATAGAATGGGAGGGAGTGCTGTCTTCTTTGCCTCAAGCAGCAAAATGTCTTGGTTCAGCCCTGCTTGTGGAACTGGACCGTAGAGTGGTTTGTTTAATGGAGAGCTTAAGGGGTGAGCACAGTGTCTGGTTTTCTTTCTGTGTCTTCTGTTTTGATGGAAAGGAATGAGTAGGTGATATTTGAATAAATAAAAGTATATTTCTTTCTTTCCCCCTTTTTCCTTCCTTCCTTCTGTCCTTCCTTCCTTCCTTCCTTTTTTACTGGACAGCAAGATGTTTTATTTTGTGTTGTATGTTGTCACATCAGTTCCAACTTATGCCGACCTTAAGGTGACCTGCCATGGGTTTTCTTGGCAAGATTTACTCTTGTGTTCCTCTGAGGCTGAGAGAGTGTAATCTGCCCAAGGTCACCCAGTAGCTCTCTAAGGCTGAGTGGTGCTGGTCTCTAGCAGTCCTAGTCTAATACTCAGACTACTACACCATGCTACATGGTACAATAGCTTTGGCTGGTGGTTGTTTTTGTTACTACAATAGCAAGGCCAACAGCCCCTTACCACTGTTGTTGCTGCTGCTGCTGTCACTACTACTACCACCACCACCACTACTTCTTTTCTGGCTGGTTCCCTGTGTATTTAATTCATATGTTTCATTCCGTTCACCATTGTCTTGAAATGTTGTTTGCTTGATCACTGTTCTCTCCTTTGTTGCCACCAGTAATTATTTCTGAAATTTCAAGGCAACTTGGGGCTTTCTGTTCTCTGTAGTTGCATATCTTCACTGAATTCTAGTCTAAACTGAATTTGCAATTTCTAAAACAAAATACCTTTCATGAGTTTGATTTAAGCGGTGTTTTTGAATGCCTGATTTTAGCATATTTTCATGTTACTTGAACAAAGATAAATTCCCTCCCTCCCAATCTGGGTCTTATTTTCTCATTGCAGTTTCTTCTCAGTGTGTCACTTGTGTGCACAACAATAAAAATAGCAAATGTGGAGGTGAATTTGGAGGAGTAGAGTGGTTAAATGACATAATGCATCCATCAAAAATGTGGGAGCTATCAGCGCTCTATTCAAGTTATTAACAGCATGAGGCATTCAAATGGTAATCCTGTACTATTAGTTCAACAGGAGTGTGGAAGAATATATGAATATCCTGTCAGACTTTTTGAAGCCATATAAATACAACAAGTAGCTCTCATTCATACAGTTTGGGAATCCAAATGGATATTTCTAATCTGAGAGGTGTCTTATTTGAAATGAAAAATGCTGGCTTATTTTTTAATTTGAGACTGGTTCAAACATACATATTCAGAGTTTGAAAAAGTTACTTTAGCTCAGGGGACCCTAGGAGTTGTACTCTGAAAAAGAGTAACTTTATCAAATCTAATGCTTGTTCATGGTTTGATGACCTGTATTCAGCAAGAATATTCATGCTTGAATGAGCTGTCACAGATCAGAGAAACATTATTCATTTTGTATTGAACCTTACCCTTCTAAATGAACTTCCCATGTATTCAAGTGCAGTTAATCAAATTTTGTGATGAAAAACTGGGGATATGAAAAAATATCACACTGTGCCTTGAAGAGGAGATGGGGGAGAGACTGATTCACCTAACCCTACCCAGCAGAGTGAGAAAGTTGGGATGGTCTAAAGCTGTGCTTGTCAGACTATCTCATTTGAGGGATTAGTACTGCCAGTTATTTTCCATTGTGTCAGGTCTGGCACCATATTTGTTCCCATTGTCTGCAGTTTTTCTTTCCTTCTTGGAAGCTTACTAAGGACCAATGCCCTGGGGAATGGTACTTGTCCATGGAGCATTACTCTGAGTAGTGCTGGTCTAGGGCAGTGCAACTCAGAGTGTCGATCCATGGAGCATGGTGTCCATGGGCACATAAGCCATTGGCTGCTGAGCCCTGGCATATTTTTAGGAAAGAAAGACCAGTTGGTACAAATATGGTCCTTGCCTCTGGCATATTGAACAAAAAATGCCAGCCCCCCCACACATCAGGTTGCTTGAGATGCAGAAGTTTAGAGAAGACATTTCATAGTTCGAACATAAATAGTGTGGCTGGAAGACTGAAGCAAAACCTTGTGGGGGTACGTTGTTCAGTTAGGGCAGATTCACATATATACAGGTGTGGGATTTTCTTCAACAAAGGCATTTGGTTGCAGTCCAGGATTGAAACAGGAATGTAAATTAATGACAATAGCAACAGTCAAACCACATAACCACAGCATAACCAGCCAGATGCCACATTGGCCACTATTGCTGTTATGTGGTATTGCTAGCAAGGATAGGAGAAAAGGACTGAAAAAAGCAAAGCAAAACAAAGCCCTCTGGTCCTGTGTCTCTTGCTGATACTGCTGCTGCTTGTTTGATTCATAGGTGCTCAGATGACTAATAGTGTACATAAAAAACACATTTTACGAATTAGCAAAATAAGAAGTCACAAATATCTAGAACAGTATACCACAAATAACAATAAATAAAATACAATACAAACAGGCAGCAGCAGAAGACAAAAAGACTTGCATATTCCCCTAAAACTTGTAGAAATATGTTTTTAACTGGCACTTGAAAGAGAAAGGTGTGGGGAATAACCAGAAGTCTAGGGCCCTTTTCGCATGGCATTTTCCATGCGAATGAGGGCCTGGAGTGTCGCGCGATTGTGAGTGTGTCGTACAAATAGCTGTTCACAATCGCACGATGCCCCAGGGGCTGGCAGGCTCTGATCAGGCACCTTTTCATTTTTGGCTAGAAGGTGAAAATGGTGCGCGATCATGCATTGCTCCCGGGCCCCACGCGTACTTGCCTGGCATGCGGAGCCTCTGGAGCCATGCCGGTTGCACTTCCTGCCCCAGCGGAGCCTGGGAAACTCCCAGACTGCACTGTGGAAGGAAGAGGAAGGGCTCTTGTGCGAGCAGGCAGCTCGTGCAGAGCCGAAGGACCCCAGATGCGAGAGCCTCTTGCCAGAGGCTGCTGGTGTGATCCCCGCACCCCAGCACCAGAAAAAGGTAAAGTGCGGAAAGGACCTAACAGATGGGAGTTCCAAAATTGGGGTGCTTCCACATTGAAGGCCCTGCCAGATGGGGTAGCTATATTTCAGAGGGAGGAACTGGCAAAACCATTTTAAGGTATTCTTTCTCTAAGAAAACCCCATGAAATTAATGGAGTCACTATAAGTTGACTGGCAACTTTGAAGCCACATAAACACAGACAAACAGGAGAGATCTTCAGGACTAACAACATGTTTGAGGCAGTCTTTCTACTCCTCTCACCCACTTATGTGTAAAGTATTTTTTCAACAAAATGGTATTGAATTTAGTTTCTTGTTAACAACCTTTTACATATCAGCATTATTAACAGTTTTCTTAAATAATAATACATCTGATGCCCATTGTCCAGTACCCTATTTTAAAAAAAGCATACAACTTGTATTGAAATAAAGAAGACACAACAATTGAGGTCATAAGTGACTTTGGGATAAGATAGTAGGAAATTTGGGATAAATTTCTCTAAAAGTGCTGACATAAAGACATGCTGATTTCTTGATGTTCAGGGTTGCAATTGCTTCCAGTCGTTGTCTTTAGCATGAGTTTAATCAGGAATAAAAAGGGAGGCGATGTCCTTGACAAAATGGCAACGATCAAGAATACTTTGAAGTCACAATACTCCCTCTGCCTTTTGCTTCAAAAACATTCCTATCTTCATTTGCAGTCTCATTCAAATGCTGCCATTAAATACCACAAATCACTACTAATAATGGCCGTTAAAAATGGACATAAGCCATTTTATTGCTAATAATGGGCAGTATCTGACATCAGACTTCTACTTGTACATCAGCAGAATTCATCAGACCCAGGAGTGGGCAGTCCACCCTCCACGATACTGTCTCCCAAACTCTGTGTTCTCCCAAAACTGGCTGTGGAGGGGTGATTAATACCCTGGAGTTTTAGGGCGGCACAGAGAGCTGCCTGTAGGAGAGAAGGGGCAGGATGAGCTAGAGTGAAATGTCAGCATTAATACTGAGTTTGGCCAAATTATTCCTCTACCCTTAAGCCAGTGTGATATAGGGATTTAAGCACTGGACTATGATCCTGGAGACCAGCATCTGATTCCCCACTTGTCCATGGAAACCCACTGGCTGACCTTGGGTGCATCACGCATACTCATCGCCAGAAAATCCTGTGATAGGTTTGCTTTGAGGTTGCCATAAATCAGAAATGACTTGAAGGCACACAACAGCAGCAGCAACAACAACAACAACAACAGCACAACCCCTGCTTTCGTACTGAGTAGCTGTATCCTCACCTAAGAGCTGTTCAATTTGGGGATCTTGTGTGGGGGTTAACAACTAGCACCCCAGCTGTTTCCTTGGTTCATATTTACTCTCCTCTGCTGTTCACAGGCCAACGCTGTGGCCTTCTCCTTCCTCCCCTCCTCGCTTTCCCCTGTTAATCCAACACATTTGTTAATCAACCTCAAATACTTTAAGTTCAGTATGAAAAAAAAGAAGTGAGGCTACCTTTCTTACCTTACAGTTATATATAACATAGCTGTGCTTTAGTTACTGAAAAAAGGGAATTAGCCCTTGGTTGTAAATCAAAGAATTGATGACAGGTAACTCATGATTTGTGAGCAGTTATTTCTAAGCTCAGATTTAGATATATTTTTAATTTCACTTTAAATTTGCCTGAAGTGTGTTTATCACTTTGAGGAAACTGTGGTAAGTGCAGCAAAACGACACTTTTTCTCAGGCTGCAAATTCTATTGTACCCCCTTATTTGTGAGTAAGCCTCACTGGACATACTCAAACTTGTTTCCAGGTAAACATGGAAAACATTATTTTGTGACTTTAGAAATTTATTAGGTGACTGTTATACCTACAATTCAATTGTAAACGTATATGCATTGATTTGATTACAGTGAGATTTATTTCCTGGCAAATATTGTATGTTTCAGTCAAAAAACTAAATTCACTTTGTCTTTTATGCTGAGTTTGTATTATGTTTATGCTATGCTATATTCCCACGGACAACAATTATGCATATCCAATTTACTTTTAAAAGTTCAAGTATATTTTCCAGTGAAGGACCTTTGTTAGTGTATTGCTTGAAGTCAGCCATAAACAAGCTGACTTGGTCTTAGTAACATCAAGGCGTTAATGATAACCGCTAGTATTTGCTTTGAAATTTTTCAACACAGACTGCAAAGCCTGATAAAGGTTGCACTGTGTAGGAACAGGAGGCAGATAAGCTTGCTTTGGTGGGTTCCTGTGAAAGACGCATCTGTGAGAACAGTGCTTCGCTCCTTGGTTTACCACCTGCCCTTGAAGATGTACAACTCTTTTGCCTCCTACTGTTTTTATCTCTGTCTGCAGGTGGACTGTGGGGGAAATGAAACAAACACTGATTGATAATATTAGTTCCATTGTGCCTGTTTGCAAAGGCCTTTCCCACTACCCTTGTTCTAATCAGTGGACATTTTACTACTGTCTTCTCTTTTCCTTCTCTCCCCTCCCCTCTTTCTCTTCTTCCAACAGTTCCCAATCACTTAGAGATGGCAATTAAAAGCATGTGAGCTATGTGGAATGGAAGTCTTAGGTTCAAATCACAGTTAAGCCAGGAACTCACTGTCCCACCTTGGACAAGACACCCCCATCTTTCACTTTTCTAACAGAGGGTTAATGATTCAAAACTATTTTACGGGTTTGTTGTGAAGGTTAGAAGAGTTACCTTTTTTTTGAACCCCAAGTCCCAGAATCCTTTTGCCACTGTGGCTTTGTTGACTGGGGGATTCTGGGTATTGGCACCCAATGTCTCAAAGCTCTGGTTTGTTTGTAAGCATGAATAAGTCAATGTACACATGATGCTATATATAAAACACTATACCTCATGCCTAAAGAACTTGGTAGCAACTCCTGTGAATGTCTAGGAATTTTCCTATTGCTGTTCCCCATAGCTCTTTGTATGGCCTGAAGAGCTGTTCCCAGGGACCACTGAATGGTCGCAGTATAGCAGGGCACGGCTCAGGAGCAGCCCTTCTTCTCTGCTTGCTGTAGTTCCTTGGTTCAGCATCTGACATGTCAGGGTAGTGCTGGGAAAAAAAGAAGTGTCTTGAAGGCACACAGCATCAGCTTGATGACATGCAGAAATGCTCTTGAGTTTATGCATGGTGCTGTTTATAATCCATTTGGAAAATTGCAATTTTTATTCGCAAATTTTAAGGAATGGCAATTGGGAATTTCTCTATTGACCATTCTTAGTTTGGGGCTGGTGTGCTTCTAAAATTGTCAAGGGATTATAGTTAAGAGTGTTTCTTCCATTCCATCCTTGCACATCAGAAATTCATATATCCGTGGATAAACAGTGTATGTGTATCTATGATATAGCTTCCTTTCAAATACCATCCATGCAGTTCCGTCTGACCTGTCACAAAGAGCTACCAGTGTAAGACTGAATAGATGACACAAATTCTGTTGTCTGAAAAAGTGGCAAGTGATTAAGATCATCACAGCAGACTTTTATTTTATTTTATTTCATTTTTTTGCCTGCAGTCAAGTAAGATTCTCCAACCGCCAGACTTTTATTTTATTTTATTTCATTTTTTTGCCTGCAGTCAAGTAAGATTCTCCAACCGCCAAAGAGCTGTGTAATTAAATTGGAGAGTCTGGGGAGGTCCTCAGCATTTCAATTGTCAGGTTGACTCATCTTTCTTTTGCCAGGTAACTCGCCTTGTTTCGAACCTAAAATCACATCCGTAATGAGGCCATTTCTCTCCCCACCTCAGCTTTATAAAAGTTGCAATAATGCAGAAGATGGACTTGAATTCAGGACCTGCACACTGGCTGTAGGGAAAGAGTAAGATCAAAGGTGACTAGTGTCTTCTGTGTCAGTGGACATGGTGAACTCATTCCAAGTTTTACTTCAAACTGTAAGCAAACTATTCCAAGGGCTGAATCTCCTCCTCAGTACAGATTCAGCACCTTGGATAGCTCTTTTAAAGTTTGGACTAAAACCCAGAGCAGATTTACCACCACACTGAGAAGGAAGCTGCCAGGCACCACTAGGTAGGATGAGGGGAAAACTGGTCATATGATGATGTGCTCAAATGCATAAGAATTTTTTTTTAAAGTACATAGATTTGTTGCCTTTCCTAGTTTTTGAAAATGGAACTTGATCTGATTTCATTAGCTGTTTACAATTGCTGACTGGAGCATACAAAGCTGATCTAATGTGATTTCCTAATATCTTATGATACATCAGTGATACTTTAGGCAAAGAGTTCTGTCATGTCAACATGTACTTAATCCATTAATCATTGAACTTGGGTGTTTGGTAATTGTTATAAGGCAGAGTGAATTGTTAGCAGTTATAACAGAGCATACTTTAAAAGCTGTATCTTTGTTTATTATTTCTTTGTTCTAGGCATGTTGTTGTTAACCAAAAAAAGCGGGGATCAATCTTGGGCAGATTTTTGAGGTAGAATTCCCTGGAAATTTTGAGAGCTCAAGTCCAAAAAAGTAGTTTTTAAAAAGTGTTACATTATTTTAAACGCAATGTTAGGTAACAGGTACAGACATTTGTAAACACAAGAATAATAGTCTCAGACCATTTCCACACTAACATGTTATAGCGCTATTATTCCACTTTCAACATCCTATGGGATTCTGGGGTTTGTAGTTTACTGAAGCCCAAGAGCTCTCTGGCTGAGAATTCTAAATGCCCCTCCCTAAACTGCAAATCCCAGGATTCTATAGGATGTTGAAAGTGGAATAATAGCGCTATAACAAGCTAGTGCAGAAATGGCCTCAGACTGAATACTGACCTCACTAATTGAATGCACATTTTCACTATCAATAATTGTGAGATCTTTTCTCCAATATTTTAATGTCTAAGGGTAGTATCCACTGTACTTCTCTCCCAATTCAATCCATATCCAGGAGTACCCTCCAGAATCACTAATGTGTACTACCAAGGCCTGCTGTTCCAGACCTGGATCTCATAAACTCATTGAATGACACCCATGTTTCAATTAATGTGTTGTCTTTTTGTCCTCTTAATGCCTTATTCCTTTCAGTTTGTTTCTAGTTTGTTTCAGACCAGATTCCATATTTTCTTCTACTAAGTAAATATGCCCATTTTCTCTTCATATTTCCAATGTTTATCAAGAATTAATCTTGCTAAAGACAAAAAAAAAAAAAAAAGAAAAGTAGTTACAAAGCTTTGTGAGTGAGTAAGTGAGTGTGATGGAGGCCAGGAGGGAGTATGCAGCTGCTGGGCCTCTTATTACTCCAGGAGCCTCTTCATGTGAACTGCTTTCATGCCCATTTCTGGAGTGTAGAGTGCAGCAAAGTTCAAGACTTGCAGGTGGATGCAGGAAACTTTCTTCTGGATGGGTTTAAATTGCAAGAAAAGAGATTCCCCTAAACCCTTCCTGATGTTAAGCGCTGTTTCACTGTGGAATGGGCTGCCTCAGGGACTGCACACCAGAAGGAAGAAATAAGAGTTGAACGCAGCTATGATGGCTCAGTAGTGGTTTAGCTGTATATCCCTGCATGCTGAGGGTTGGACTGGAAGAGTCTTGGGGTACCTTCTGACTCTGTGGCTATTTCCACACTAGCCTGTTATAGTGCTATTATTCCACTTTCAACATCCTATGGAATCCTCGGGTTTGCCGTTTAAATTGCAAACCCCAGAATTCCATAGGATGTTGAAAGTAGAATAATAGCACTATAACAGGCTAGTGTGGAAATGGCCTGTGATTCTGTTTGTTGGAAAGTACAGCCTTCAAGAGCCACTAAAAAGCTTTATTTGCCAAATATGCTACCTTTGTTCAGGACCACCAGCCTTGTACGGTTACTTTGAAAAAGAGCCTTCTGTGGAATTAACTATCTTGGTGACATTTCCGTAATGATCAGCTCCTACCTCCCCCTCAGTATATAAATCTGTACGGAGCGAACAGGCTCAAAAATGTTTTTCTCCGTTAATGGGGTTGCTGTCGAAATGCAAAGGAATAATTGGTTTTGGCTTGGTAGTAATGAAAAAAATAAGCTTGGTTGGAAAGGTTTTCTAGAAATATATAATCCTACCTCACCCACTCCTATCAATAGCTTGTAGTTGATCTTTAGGGTAATATGATCACTAATACAAAAGATTCACCTCAGTGCTTCTTGATTTCATATCTGACAAAGTATTCAGAATATTTAAATGATAAAACACTTAATGATGCTGGTAAAAGATAATAGGGGTTTTTCATTTGGTTGTGCTCCGTGGCTGTGTATTTGCTGTGTATTTTGTTTTAAACCAATACTGAATTATTTGCCAAGGTATCAAAGTCAATTTCTGATGTTGAGAGAATACTGATAGTATCTATTCCCCGTTCCCCGAAGAAAACTTGTTTGTTTGTAGTAATTACTGTGGAGTAATGTCACAAGTTTTTCTGGAGTGAAATCTGTCATTAAGTGTTACTCTCTTCAGTGAGAGTCTGTTTTGTTTTGTTTTGTTTTGTTTTGTTTTGTATCATAGAATCGTAGAGTTGGAAGAGACCAGAAGGGCCATCCAGTCCAACCCCCTGCTATGTAGGAACGCGCATCAAAGCACTCCCAACAGATGGCCATCAAACCTTTGCTTAAAAACCTCCAAAGAAGGAGAGTCCACCACACTCTGAGGCAGCATATTCCTCTGCCGGACAGTTCTGACTGTCAGGAAGTTCTTCCTGAGGTTCAGGTGGAACCTCCTTTCCTGCAGCTTGAATCCATTGCTCCTTTTCCTAGTTTCTAGAGCAGCGGAAAACAAGCCTGCTCCATGCTTTATTGTATGAGGAAAGTGAAAAGGTTAGCTTCTAATTCTTACCCATTTTAAGCTTGTATAAAATTGATTTATAACCTTTTTACACAAATCCTTATTTCTTCTTTATGGTCTCTGTGAGTCACATATATGGTCTTGTGCCAGCTGAGAGCCACAGTCAGAGCATTCTAGATTTCAGCAGAGTTTTGCTTCCCAGAGCCTTCCCCTCATTTCCCTTTTCTCTCACACTTGAGCAGCATCAAGGGAAATGTTCTCCTTGTACACTGTGGATCAGAGTGTTGAGTAGTCTTTCTTCATCTGCTTCTTTGTTCCTTGTATTTTTGCTGTCTTCAGAAGTCTTTTATCCTCCTTCACCTTTTTTTGGATCTGGTCTTTGTCTGTTCCTCAGATTCTAGTGGACTCCCATGATAACTTGGTTAGACTTAGGATGTGGTTGCAGATGTTATTGGATGCAACTTTCACCAGCAAATGCTCTCTTAGCCTGCATTAATAGAATCGTAGTTTCTAAGTCAAAAGAAGTAATAGACCCCCTGTATTCTGTCTTGTTCAGGCATCATCTGGAGTATTGCATTCATTTCTGGGCACCTCACTTTAAGAAGGGTATAGACCAGTTCAAACTAGTTCAGAGGAAGGCAACGTAGGTAAGAGGTATGGTGAACAGAACATATGAGGAGAGGTTGGAGGAGCTGGGGCATGTTCAGCATGGTAAAGAGAAGACTAAGCAGTGACAAGATCACACTCTTTCAATGCAGTGGATTCTTTGCACCTTTGACCCCCTAGATCTGTGATTTCCAGTGACCACAGAACATCACATCCTATGCATAAAATGGCAGCAGTGTGAACGTAGATGCACTGAAGCATATGCATGCACATCACCACTATTTAATAATGGGGGGTGCAATCATTAATGTTTTTTGCCATTCATGGGCACCCTGGAACTGAACATTCACAGATATGGTGGGTCCACTGTACCATAAAGAGGAGGGTGCAGGGTTGTTCTCTCCCTGCACCAGAAGGGAGAACTAACTCTAATGGTTTGAAGTTAGGGGAGTTTAGATTTCAACTGAACATTGCAAGAAACTTCTTAAAGTGAGTGCAGTTTGGCAGTGGAGCCAATTCCCTAGAGATGTGGTGGGGTCTCTTTCTCTGGATGTTGTCAGAAGAGGCTGGATGGCTATCTGCTGAAGATCTGAAGATAGCTGAAGATCCTGCATTGATCAGAAGGTTGTCCATGATGGCCCATCGGGCTCCTTCTAACTCTATGATTTCCATTTTTTTTAACATTTAATTTCTTTGTCACAAAATAATAAAATAAAAAAAATAAAAACAGAAGAAACCATCAACATTGGTAAAATGGGAAAAAATGTTTTGTCTCCTTTAGTGCTCCATGAAGACAAGCAGGCATAAAGCCCGTATAAAGAGCAGAGAAGCTGAAGCCGAGGGGTAGGAATTGCAATAATCAATTACTGTACATCTTTCTTATAGTGCTTTCCTGTTACATATTTTTAGAAATCATTTTAGGGGGAGTTAACATATAAACTCTTGTCCTAAACTTTTTATTTATTCATTCTAAAATAAAACATTCATAATTCAATTTTTGAAAATTTTCCATTTTTTCTGGAGAAAAAAAAAAGCTTCTTTAAAAAAGGAAAAAAAGATCCCCCCCCAGATCTTCATATGTCTACTTTTTGTTCTGTCTTAGGCCATTTCCGCACGGGGTATTTGAAACGTTGCAGTCCGTCCTCCAGGGAGGACGTCTGCACCTGGGAGTGGACTGGGTCCGGACTACTTAATGTAGATCTGTACCTCAGCCTGCTGCAGAACGACCCCAAGTGGTCGTCCAGCGTGCTTTTGAAGGACTGGAAAAATCAGGTCTTTCAAAAGCATGGAGCGCGCCACTGCGAGCCTGCTCCCTTGTGCAGATTCGCAGGCTCGCACCAATGTGAGCTTGTGATCTGCCGGGGGTGGGCTTTAGGCTGATGAGCTTCAGCGGTTGGTCGAGACCCTCGACCAACCAACTGGAAGCTGCCATTTTCGACACCGGAGCAGTGCAGAGCGATGAGCATGCACTGCTCTGGAGCAGCCTGGACCGGACTGGGGAGCCAGAAGATCCGGTAAGTAGCGGCACGGAGCGATTCCCTCGCCCCGTGCAGAAATAGCCTTAGTGTTTGAAGTTAAGGTGGGAGATAATTAAATGGCAAGGTAGCTCAAAGGCTTACTTTTGGAATTTTAATGATTCACTGAACCCATGAAAGAGAAACAGAATCACCTGCTATGATTTTCACTCAGCATCGTTTACCTCTATAGGAAGCTTTAGATATCCAGATTTTTATATGTTAAATAGAGCTTGGAAAGTTATTTCTTTTGGACTATAAAATCACATGCCATAACCTTGCTTGCTAGGGCGGACTGTGGGAGTTAAAGTACAAAAAGTAATTTTTTTTTTGAGCTCTGATATTAACAGGCATTTACTATTAGATTCTAGGATTCCTTTGGCAAAAGTTTTGGAGATACTGAGGGAGTTCTGCTATTTTGGATGCTGGATAGCTGAGCAAGAAGCATAACTGAGCAGTTAGAAGCTGTAAAGTGTGATATTTCCAAAACAAGACCCTAATTCTAAATGTGTGCTTTGGCTTCTAGGATGATACATAATTCACTGCTGAAAAGTTATCTGTAGGTCAAAAGCCTGTTTATTGTCTGTAAGAAATAACAAGTCAAAAAGAGAACAGTATTACATAGACTTTGAATAATTTAAACTTCAGCAAATGATGCTCGCCAGTGTATAGATTAATTCCTCCTTTTCTATTTTTTTTAAAAATTGCACTTCATTTTTGTTGATCCTGGGAAAGCAGGATGAACAGAATACTATTGGCCATGGAGGACTCCATGCAGGCTGTCACCTTGCTTGAAGTCCTTAGCTGATATGCTGGCCCATTAACATGCATGGTTGTATAGAAGTTATTTATATGCTGATGCTGCTTTCCTCTGTACCATATAGATCACCACAGACCACAAATATAGCAGGCAAAGCAGCCAACACAGAGGTTACAGGCAATTCTAGTGAAATACCATGCTATTGCAGAACCAGGCGTGGGTAAGCACTTTCTTGTATGTCCTTTATGAACCCAACTCTAGCAGCAGCCAGGACTCTGATCCAGAGAAGAAGGAGGACCAGTGTGTTACCCTGTTCTCTGGGGGTCCTGGGAGGGGCGCCCAAATAACCAAACAATAATGACACAACCTTGGGGAAGATTAGCTGGAGCACTCACTAAAGCTAGCGGGGAGGCAGGGTAATCATCTGCAACCCAGCTCTACGGGGTCAGGTCAGTCAAGCAATCAGACGGTTTAAAATAGCAAAAATGATGTTTTATTAAATACATTAAAACATTTAAAACAACACAGTCACACAGCTAACTAAAGAATTAGAAATAGGGATTTTTGGAGGGAAATGGGTGATATGGCACCTGTCTCGTAGTCCTGAGAGATATGAGATAGAGTTTGTTTGGGGTGCAGGGAAGAAGCTCAGCGCAGTTTGCCGAGGGGAGCTCGCCAAACAAGGGGGCAGCAAGGCGATCTGGAACTTGGGAGCGATCTGAGGATGGTCTCGGAATCGGAGTCTTTTATAGGGTGAATCGTGACTGCAGAGCCATACCTTACTTGGTGAGAACAATGCGGGTTTGGAGCGGGACAAAGCTTTGGAAAGGTCAGAGTTTAGCATGATGGGACTTAAAGCCGAATCAGCAATAGTTAGCCAGTATGCAAATGTGAAGCGCTTAGAACAGCTTGTGTGGGCTACCTGCTCGGGGCAGGGCGCCTTTTGTTAGTATCGTGCATAAGCAAAAGGGTTTTTTGCCGAAGAGGTCCCTGAAGCGACGAACCGGCTCTGTTTGGCCTGCCTAGGTGGGGAATGGAATGTCCAGCAATTACCGGCTGCACCTGTTTACGTGCTTGTCGGAGGCCTCGCAAACACGTGGAGCGGGGTGACAGGGGAAAGCCGAATGGTTTGATATCAAAACGATATCAAGTGCTATCTCCGGGTAGGCCTGGCTGCAGTAACAAGTGGTGCGAACAGCAGAAGGATCCAGCACTGAGTCTGACCTGGAATATGTCAGGCAGACCTCCCTATTAACTGAGACCTTAGTAACAGCCCTCCCTGAGCTAAGTTCCTTTGAGGAACTGGATCCCACTACACAACATTCCTTGCTGATGCAAAATGAGGAAAATTTAGGAGCTGGCTGAGAGGTAGGAGTGGGCTGGAACAAACCTAGAGGGCACTATCAAGTTAAGGCTCTTCACATTTGAACCAAGAGGTGGAACCTCCCAACAACAGTCTGGAGCAAGAGGGATACCAGTTGAGCTAGACTTTAGAACAAGCTCCAGACTTGTCACTTAGGCTACTTGCCTAAGCTAGCCCTTTAAGACTTGCTTGCGGTCTAGACAGGATATCACTTATACTTTGTATAGGTTGTATGGCAAGGAATTAATCAGCCAATTTCTGTACTGGTACTTCCACACAGACCGCCCGCTGTTATGCTATTTCTGTGTCAGGTTAGGGCTTTTGTTGTAATTGTTGTTTGATATGATTGCTGAATACAATGGTATGAAAAAAGTCAGAATCACGATACACATTCTGTGCCCTTAACTCTCAATACTTCAGAGGAAAGTAAAAAAACAACATGTGTCATGTCTTTCTAGTATGGCTAATGATGCCATCTGCAAGTTGTCCACTTACTGCTGCAGCTCCTGCTTGTGGAATTCTCTCTCTGTCTCTCTTTTCTTGCTTCTCTTACCTTCCTCTCTTATGGCCATTTCCACATGACACTGTTATAGTGCTATTATTCCAATTTCAACATCCAGTGGAATTGTGGGCTTTGTAGTTTACTGAGGCCCCAGCGCTCTCTGGCTGAGAATTCTAAATGTCCCTCCCTAAGCTGCAAACCCCAGGGTTCCATAGGATGTTGAAAGTGGAATAATAGCACTGTAACAGTATAGTGTGGAAATGTGTCTTTGAACATGTGTATTGACAACAGAGTAACTGAGGAGTCAATGCATTAATCATATTTCCTTTTTCCTTAACTGGAACTATAGTCTGTTGACATCATCATCATCGTCATCATCATCATCATCATCATCTTCAGCTTGTACAGAATTATGTAACTAAGCTTGGCTGATGAATTGAGTTATGATGAAATGGAAGAATAGGAATCTGCCATGCACATGAAGGTGTTAAACAATTGGAATGGATTTATTTCCCTTGCTTTTCTAGTTTTTGTCCTTTTACCCCTCTGCCTTTCATTAGACATAAGAAGTCTGAGCTGAAAAGAATTCTAATAAGAATCTGATACGCTGTCCCACAGACAGTTTTGTCCAACACTGGCCCAGTTGGCAATGAGTTGCCAATGAATCTAAGTTTGTGCTGTGAAGCGTCATGCTAGAGTTGAATGAAATAATGTATTCAAGCCTACATCCAGAGTAGACCTACTGAATCAAAGGGAACTTGGTAAGTTCCAATGCTTATGTAAGTTTGTTTGTTTGTTTTGCTTAATGTAGTTACACAGATTTACTGTTGATGCAGCTGGTTTACTGTAGTTGGGACTAGCAATTGGACCTAGGCTTTAGTTTTCAGTTGAGGCATTATTATCTGTTTTGGGGTATTGCACTGTATTCTTGCTTAGACTGTAATGGAAAAGTGTACATAAATTATGAGCTTGTTGCTAATGGGACAGGCCTTCTCAAAACACTGTGCCAGCTTTACAGCCACATTGGATTCCAGCTGGTTTCTGAGCCTACTTGAAAGTGCTGACTGCTTAAAGACCTAAATGTTCTGAATTCAGGATATGTAAGGATCACCTGTTCTTACATGAATCTATTTGGAGTTTCAGTGCTTTTCAGAGAATCTCTCTGTTAGTGTGTTAGTGTGGAGGGTGGCTCTGTGAGGCAGGGACTAGGTTGAAATGTTCCTTTGGGTTGTCTTCTGCATTCCTTCATTTCTGGCCTTTAGTTGCCAGGGCAGATGGCTCTCTTCTCAGAAGCTTGTGGGTTTCTCTGTCTGTCTTCAGTGACAAATAAAATGTTGCCACTGATAACTCTGTGCTTGGTTTAACTTTATGTCTTTATCACTTTGCACTGTTTCCTGTTTTATATGAAGTTTTCTGCTTGTATTCAGTATTTTGTGTAAGCAGGACTGAACATTTTAAATTAAAGCATTTGAGTGTGCTTGCACACTTTTGAATATTTTAAAAATTGTCCTACGTTTTTCCCATTACCTTTGATCACAGTGGTTTCTCCTGTCCCTGTATGTGCCTGCATGTGTTATCCAGGGCCGTAGCTGTTTCCCAGGAAACAATTCAAATTGTCTTGCTTCACTTTCCTTTTGTGCCACTTGCATTGAGATGCATTTAGTGGTGCTTGAGCAGAAATTGCTAATAATATTTATTAGCCCTAACTCAAGTGCTAGGATTCAAATGCTACTTGTTTTAATGAGACTTGTGGCCTGATAACATCTTATGTTTATGTGGCATAATAAGGTGAAGCAAGTGTGGTATAATTCTTTCTTCTAGTACATGGGGTACTGGGTCCTAGGTAGCAGCTTCTAGGTAGCAATGGCCACCTCTGAAAGCAAGGGAACTTTCTCAGCCATATACAGCTCCTAGGTAGCATAAGGTTGCATTGCCATTAAGACTGTTAAGGTGGGACACAAAGAACGCTAGCTCAACGCAGGTGGGAGGTGATTCTTGCACAGCACTCCCATAACTGCATCAAAGGCACAATAAATAGTTAGATCTATAGGTTTGGACACCAAAATGGAAATCATAAGAAAAGTGGAAGCTGGTGAAAGAAGCTCTCAAATTGTCTCATAATATTCACAATATTTTGTTTACTATGCAAGGTTTACCTGATCTGGTTGTTTCATTTCACATGTGCATATATTGTTAGTTTTGGATAAAAAAAGTGTGTTGAAACATGTTGAACTGCTTTTTTTTTGTGGTATACAGGCCTATCTGTATTTTTTCATGTTGTTTTTGCCACTGGTATCAAATTTTCAGTTAAAGAAGTAATGCCAAACAACACATCTACTTCTTTAACTGAGGAATACCTTTAATTCAGCAACATAGCCTAATTGGAACATCAAAAAAGATTTATTGAGTTCAATGTACTAATTCAAGACATGATCCATGGCATAATTGTTCACACAAGAGAAAAAAATGTTTCCTTTGTACATATTAATGGAGAAGTGATTGTAAATTGGTTGCATAAGAGAGACTGGAGTCATGGATAAAGGGAGAAAAAACAACTGTTGTTTCAAGGCAACAGGAAGCTGAAAGTGAGCTGACCCATGGGCGGAAGAGAATGTTCTGAGTGTTGAAGATTTGCTATTGATTCAACATGACATGAGTTTTGTAATTTGTGTGTACTTGAAACTGGCAATCACTTGCTTCTTGTCTTGTCTATAAATGGACTGAATATTTCAACTGCTCATCATTTTCAAAAGCTGAATGTTGACACTTCATAAGAAATTCACACATAGATAACAATAATTTGTTGCCTGCTTGTGCAAGCAAGTAGTTGTTGGACACTCTCTCAAAGGGCAAAACCTTTTTTTTATTTTGATGGAAGTGATTACTCATCTTTGGGTAGCAGATGCTTTTGAATTCTGCTTGGCTGAGTAATACTATCTCAGTTTTTTAAAATAAATATTCTAAAGTTGGATATGTGTTCCTGAGTACTTCTGGAAACTTGCTTCTTCCCTGGTCCACATCTGCTTAAAGTAATGAAGGGTTAATGAAATCTCTAAAGGCCATCGTTTCCTCCCATGCGTGATGGGCTTCCTCTGTGCATAACAGAGAACTTAATTGGCATTAGGATGTAAAAAGTTTGTGGTAGATTTTGCTGCTTATCAAATTGCTACATTTTCAAATTGTCTTAGCAAGCACTGTGTCCTGCAATACCAATTACTGGCACTGTAAATGATGAAAAGTGCCTTTTCATAATTTTGTTCATTTAGTATCTTTCAAGGGACAGATTTATAAGTGCCCTGTCTTCAGGTCTTCCAGTGCTATGTTCTGAATTTCAGGTTTATATGCTGCAGTTTTGTGGACTGCCAAGAAACTAAACTGAGTAGTAAATTTGAAAATGTAGACAAAAGGATTCACAGTTCAAATGTATTTTTTTAAAACATCTGTCAACATTTGGAAACATTGACTTCAATTTTTTAACATGTTTTCTGACAAACTCCTAAGGGCCTTTCTGCACTATATTATTATAATGCTTTTATTCCACTTTCAACATCCTGTGGAATCCTGGGGTTTGCAGTTAGGGAGGGGTATTTAGAATTCCCAACCAGAGAGCTCTTGGACCTCAGTAAACGACAAACCCCATAATTCCACAAGATGTTGAAAGTGGAATAATAGCACTGTAACAGCAAAGTGCAGAAAGGCCCTTCATCTATCTTGCTTTTATTTTTGTATTTAAATCTTGGTTTCTATTGTTTACATCTGTTAAGATGAAATCATAGTGAATTTCAAACATTTAATTTTATAGTAACTTAGTTTTAAAACTGGTAGTATAAAGAATATTTAATATAAATAACTAACCCTATTTGGGGGCTGTTTTTCAGGTAGTTTCAAATTTGTGATGATGTTATTTATTGCTACAACAACAACGAATCAGTACAAACAGTCTTTTCCAACCAATTCCAGTGCCAGGATAATCTTTGCATGGCATTATCCTAGATGCATATCAATAGTGCATCTTTTGGGAAATCCTGCACAGCTCTGTTCATTGTCTCCCGTGAGCATTGTCTAGCAGCTGGTTCAGTGGTGATTCCTTGGAGGAAATCTGCTTTTGATCTAGTTCGTGAAAGCCACATGACCTCATTAAAACCACCGTCCCATGATAGGCATTTAGCATTATTTTGTAACAGAAAGCCTTCCCCCTTCCTTTTGTTAGGTATGCATATTTTAATCAGATCAGGAGAAGTTGCTTTTTATTGTCAATATCAAAGTTAAAGTTAACTTTGTGATATAGCTTGGAGCGTGCAATTGTGGAAGGTTGATGGTCAATTGCTCTGCTTTTGGGACTACTGGGAGCCATACAAACTTCTAAAACTGAACAAACAAACAAACAAACCCAAAACCAAAAATGCCCCATGGTGTGTGTGTGTCTGAGAGAGAACAAAACCAGAAGTGGCTGGAAGGGATTTTCTTAAAAAAATATTGAACGATGTGGGGAAGAGAGGCTGCAACTAATGCAGAAGGTAAACCTGGAGACTTCCAGGAGAGGCACCTCACTCTTCTTATGAGCAGAAGAAAGGCAGTCTGTGGGAATTTGGAGGGGTCAAGGGCCATGAAATATCATTGGGGGGCTGCATGCAGCCCACGGCTACCCTTTGCCAACCCTGATAAAGGTATGTATGCACAGCTGTGGCTAGTCCCATTGATATAAATAGCACAGCTGTGCCCATTCCTTTAGGTATTTATGCACATGTGCTTGCAGGCAAAGCTTCAGAGGACTCCCTGTGCTGGCCAGGGGTAAAGGTGCAATCAGAGGATAAGAAGATGAAAGTGCAAAGCAGCAAGGTAAGTAAGAGACATTGGGATGCAAAGAGGTTCAGAAAAGGTCTCAGCCAGAACTGGGGGAGATCACATTGAGCAATACACAGTTGGAGGAAAGAAGGCCGTAGCATTAGCTGTCTATCATTGGGGTGCTTCACAATATTATTTTGCTTGCCATGTTATTCTTTTTGTCCAAGCCAGCAAAAATAAATAAATAAATATTTATTAAGGCTGCAAAGCATCAGGATTTTCTTCCCCTCTCCAGTTACACCTGATGACTCTGATGTCAGTGGGGTGGTGAATCTACTTGAGGCTTCAGTCTAAACTTGAAAGGAACTATCAAGGATGCTGAACCTTTTTACTGAGGCAGCTGAGCCCTAAAGATTGGACCAAAAGTTGGGGTGAGTTTGCTACCTGCTTCCCCTGAGTTCTCTGCAGTGCTATAAGGCTGCTCTGGAGGGTTCTCTAGTCCTTTGAAGCAGGTTTTTGGTGCACGCAGGGGAGGAGGGAAGGGAGATTGCCCACTTTCACCTCTGGAAGCTGCTGCTGCTCCTGGAAGCACATATTGGCTTCTAGTCTAAATGGCTGTACTTGAAACTTAGGTCTCTTTCACACAACAGAGTCATGGTGCTATGGTTCCTGACTAACTTCCACGGCTGCTTCTATGAGATCCTGGGATTGGCAGTTTAGGCAGGAGTACTTAGAATTCCCACCCATAGAGTTTCTCTAGTGCCTCCCTGAACTACATATCCCCAGATTCCATGCATTGCAGTCATGTCAATTGAAGTGACATCATACTAGTATAACTGTGTTCTGTGAAGAGACCTAAATTACAAGTAATTTTTGCTTCAGTGGGCAGCCTAATCCTGAACCAGTATTCCCACAATTCTTTTTTCTACCTGTGTGGTGGTAAACTCCTGCTGTGGTTGGCCAGCTGCCTACTTGCTTGATTTACTTGCTTCCAGTATTTGTAGGTGGCTTTGCAATGAAGGTTTCAGGACTTCTCATAGCTTGTGTTTTCCAAATCTGAATGGCTATACTCCTGATTTGAGATCTCTGTCCAAATGTAGAAGAGGTTTTCTTTTTCCCTTTTTTTAATTTCCTTCTGGGTGTAATTCCATACCATTCACAGTAATGGATGGTTGCTTTCAAAGAATACCACTTTTGCAAAGACTTTGTTCTTGTACTTCAAGTGACATTGAATGTCCTGCATATAGGCATTTAACAGCAGTTTTTAGTTGCAAGCAAATACTTCTTGTCTTCTTCACCTAAACATCAGGAAGAACTTCCTGACTGTAAGGGCCATTTGACAGTGGAATATGCTGCCTTGGAGTGTGGTGGAGTCACCTTCTTTGGAGGCTTTTAAACAGAGGCTGGATAGCCATTTGCTGGGGGTGCTTTGAATGTGGATTCCTGCACAGCAGGGAGTCGGATTTGATGGCCTTCCAACCCTGTAATTCTTCCACAGAGGAATTTTGTGGCAGATTGAGGAAGTGGTCTTGGTGGGGCCAGTATTGGTATTCATAAACATTTTATTACTTAAGTGCTAATTTAATAATCAGATTTTGTTCTTGATACTGTATGGTATACTTTTTTCTTTCATTTGTTTTAAATATAATCCATAATAATACGAGCAACAGTGGAAGTATAAATATAGCCTAAAAACAAGCCCACAGAGGGTAAAAGCAGCTTAAAGCTTGTCTTTGTGCACACAATCAGTTAATGGTTTGAACCTTTGCATTATTTCAAATGTTTGGTGCTTCTTTGAGCAGCCAAGTGTGTCAAGGATCCAGTGAACAGTTGGCTGAACACCACCTCCAGATAACCTCATGAATCCCTTCCTTTCCCAGGAGAATATAAAAAACAGTGGTTGAAGAAGAGATTAAGCTGATGGAAAAGTGTATTTGAGATGGAATTCTTCATGTGGATGCACAGAGATTGCAAAACCTTTTATAAAAGGGGATACATGAAAAAAACCTTCCAAGATATTATAACTTTTCCTACCACTGAAACAAGAAGAGGCTCAGACTTTGAAAATGTTTTCGTCTGAGTGCTTTGAAAATAGCTATTTGTCTCTATTGTCAGAGATTAAACACTGGTGTGAAGTAGTGGTTGGAGTGTGGGACTGGAATTTAGGAGAGTCAGATTCAGTTTCCCACTGAGTCATAGGTGGCCAATCATACTCGTCAGCTGACCTACTTAACAAGGGTATAGTGAGGATAAAGAGTGTCTATCTGTCTGTCTTTGTTTACAAGCAGGAGAAGAAGTAGGTATACTGCTTTGAGTTTATTGGAAAAGAGATGGAATGTTAACATAACCATTAACATGAATGAATGAGACTGTAAAATCTGTCAAGTCTTACAAGCTGACTTTGACATATACCATTTTCCTCCAACTGTAGAGAAGGTTCTTGGCTGTCCAGAACCTGCTTATACATTACACTCATTCCATGAGAACATTACCTCCCCCAATCCAAAGACATTGAAAGAAGGCTGATGGGTAACACACAGAAAAATAGTCATCTGGACTTGAAAGTTGGAGGAAGAGCAAGGAAAATTATCCACTCATTGTAAACAGTGATTTTCCTCTCCTGAATTATTGGTTGGAGAACCTTCAAAAATCTTGGTGGTGAAACTGTCCTTAAGGGTAACGTGGAGCCAGTCTCAGAAGGATACAACAGACTCCTCCTCTTTGAGATCAGTGTATGACTGTCTGTCTGTCTGTCTTTTCTTCCTGCTATTCATTTATTCTATTCTATAAACCATGTTAGGAACTGCTGGCCTCTAGCGTATGGTATTCATTGTCAGCCTCCCATCCAAGAGCCAATTAGAGTTGACTCTGCTTAGTTTCCATGATCAGATGGGATGTGGTTCCTCAATACACTTCCCTAGAAAAAACTTCAGTGGATTCTCTTGGTGTTCTAGTGGACTAAAAAAGAGCTTCTGAAGCACAGTTGCATAACCAGATCTGTATGGTATAAGAGCTCAAAAGAAAAGAGTGCAAGGAAAGGAATGGAATAAATTTTGTTTTGTTTACATTGTTGTGTGAGAAAAGAAGTTACAGTCAGGTTGCCCAGATGGGGTAGCTGTACCCATCATGAAGCTGTAACCATCATTGGTCAAGCAGAAGGTGCAAGAAAATAACTAAGAAAATATTAGTATCCTGTGACACCTATTTCTTTCTTGACCATGATCTCATTTATGTAAGAGCCTGGTGAAATCAAATGGTTGCTGTTAAATGATTCTGTGAACTTAAATGAATGTACCTTTATATTCATATAACAAGGAATAGAGAATTCCTATGGTACAATTATAACAATGATCCTGTTCAGAAGGAAGTTTCCTAGTCTTTGGTGACATACAGTACCACCTAAGCAAATATATGGTTTCAGCCTTAGTTTATGAGTTTTTGAAAGGAATCTAGATCTTCTCAAGTGAAGGAGGCCAAGAACATTTCATGGTGTTATGTGGATCAGTTTTAGCGGCTGACTCACTTGCTAACAAAGCCTCTGCAAATAAACAATGTTCAGAGATATTAAAGCAGCTTTGCAACAGCTTAGAACTCTGGAGCCTGGTTGTTGAGTTTAGTTTGGTACTGTCTGACTTCTCTGAGTGCTTGATAATTCCAGTTAAGCCTTAAAAAGCAATCTTGTTCTTGCTACAGTTTCTAAAAAGTTCCCAAAGTCAATAAGTTACCCCCCCACACACACTGTTGTTTCCAATTTATAAGCAGAAAGATTTAAAATTCCTCATACCAAGATTTATGGCATTGGACAACCTTTATAGAATCTGCTCCATCTTTCCAAGTTTTGGTTATCACACGGCCAATTCACATGCTCAGTTCCCATGGAAGAGTGGGTGTGAACTCTCCTCCCCTTCACGATCACTCACGTGACATTGAGTATGTCATTGGCAGACTTTATTTGTGATGGTGGAAGGGGGCGTCCCTCTACTTGGGAGGAGGATCACCCCCACCCCCTGAGAACAGTAGCCCAGATTCCTGTTGTTCATAGAGCATACTTTGTGAACTCTGTGTTCACAGAGGAAATTATTCAAATGTTTCAGATGAAACACAGTGGCCCATTCAGTCAAGTGGGAGGTACACCTGTGTGCTCTTTGGTCCGAAGGGCCCCTCCTGCCTCCTGACAGATAGTCAGCATAGTTAAAACCAAAGGAGCTCAAGGAATATGAATCTATCTGCTGTGTGCCTGCTCCTTTGGATCCCTCTGTTTATTTGGACATCATTCTGTTAGCAGCAACCTAAGGATAAACTTTGCAAATTTAATTTTCAAAAAAGTTATGCTGGAACAAATTGTTAAAAATTAAAAAGATGTTAAGAATCCCTAGCATACCTATTAAACCTAAAATATACTCCTGTATATTTTGCCCTTTCAGGTTTCTTGAGAAATGATTGCAAGTTAGAATACTATTTTGCAGGGGTGAGGAAACAAGAAAAGTTGCCCCCTGCTTGGTTTACTTTCATTTCATATATGTAATTGGGATTGTCCTCTGAGGTTTTTAGTGCTGGAATGCAGTCAAGTACATGACATTAATAGTACCACATTTTGCCAACATTAACACATGCTGATAAATGGGATATAGCCACTGAAAAAGAGCAGTAACCTGCTCTGAGCAGCACAAATGAGACATTATTTTTTTAGCTATTCAGCTGTTTATGCTGCAGATTTTATCTTGTTTTTAGAGAATGCCTATTCATCTTTCCATGTCTGTATAATAAACTTAACCATTTTTTTTGCTTCTCCACCTCAAATGGTAACATTTGTTCTTAAAATAATTTTGCCGCTGTTTTAGATCATGCTTCATACTGTCAGAAAAGCATTTAGAAGAGCTGAAATATTACCATAAATAGGTGGAGTAGTCATCACCCACAATTCCTTTCTTTGGTTAAAAGGCCTTTACTGTCTGTCTTGTAAATGTGTCCTTCTCTCCTTATGCATCAGAAAGAATGGGGCATCAGTAAGATCCCAGTGGTGACATTAATCAGAAAGTGATCTTGATTGTTCTGGTTGAAAGAAGGCCACGAAAGAAAATATGCAAAGAAGTAAATGCTCAGGAGATGACTTTTTCAAAGTAAAAGTTCAGTGTCTGGTGGGTTTTTTTTGGGGGGTACATGTCAGGGGTTGGAATAAATCAGTCTCCATAGGTTGTTGGATGATAACTCTCAACATTCTTCATCATATTTGAGGGCTGCTGAGAGTTGCAGTCCAGCAACCCTTGAAGGACTGCGCAATTCCCACCTCTAGTGTATGTTCGTTTTTTAAAACTTAAATTCTATGTAACATGCGTATTGACTTCCTAGTTAGTAAATATCTGCACTAGCATTTCACTATAGCAGTGGTTCCCAAACTTTGGTCCTTTAAGCATTTTGGCCTTGAGCGCCCAGCCACCTTGGCTGAAGTTCAGGGATTATTGGAGCTGAAGCTTAAAACACTTAAAGGACCAGGGTTTGGGAACCAGAGTTTATGTATCCTGGTGCCATTCTGCCCAACTCTTGCTGCTGATGTTGCCACAACACAATACAGACCCTTCTGGCAGGTTCACTATGGTGCTGAGGAGTGGGAAGGGTTTTCTATAAAACTGCCATTTACTAATCATCACTCCAGTTTTTGCTAGACCAAGACACTTGTATGTGGCATGTAAGTGACACTGAAGGTCAAGTATATCTGCTGCTGCCAGTCCCTGCTTCAGCTTTGGCCCAGTCAGCCATTTTGTGGAATCAGTAGAAGGAAGAAGATGGGTATGAAATGTCATATAAGAAAGTATACTAGCTACAGAAGAACTAGAGAAGGTGAAAAGGAGAGGGTAACATGAGCTAGTGGGAAAGACAATGGAGAGACTGAGGATATGGAAACTGTGCAGCAGAGGTTGGGGAGCACATTGCTCTCCATGTGTTGCTGGACCACCCAGTCCCAGGATTCCTCACAATTGGCTATGCTTGCTAGAGCTGCTGGGAGTTGCAGCCCAGCAAGATGTGAAAGACTGCATGTTTCCCATCCCTATTTTACAGGAGGTTTTGGGGCTCTGAATGAACAAAGATTTTGTTGCTGCTTGCATTTCTGATAATGTAGGTGAAACTTACAGAACCAAACAGTGGAAATATGGACCAACCTGATGGTAACGATCGCTAATTAAACTAGTTTGAATTGTTTTTTAGGAGTATTTTGCCACAATGCAAATGTAGTGTTTGGAAACACTGTTTACAGAACTGTGCAGCAGCAGCTGTTGCAGAAATAGGTGAAAAATATAAGATAAGAAGAAAAATGGAAAAGAAAAAAAAGAGAGAGAGAGGAAAACAAGTTCTGTTATTTTGGGAAACCATATGATTCAACTCATTTGCCAGGAGCAGTGTGTGATACAAAGAGAGTGTTATACCAGGACTTAATATTGAATGAGGTACCTCAAAATAATCTGCTTGCTGGATTTGCTCTACTTTACTAGATAACATTAATGAATAAATGAATTCGTGTTTCCTTTTTTGTGAAATCAGGTACACTTCTGATATGACTGTGTTTGTGAACATGATTATACTAGAAGTCATGCAAAAATTATGCTTCAGATGTGCTAGCACAGTATTCTAAATATTGCTTATTCGTGGGGTGAAGTGCCACTTTAAATTTTAGCACTGGCTGGTTTGTTATTTTTTTTAAATGAGAAGTTATAATTCACAGTACACCTAATTGTCAAGTGAAATAGTAGGAACTAATGAAATTATTGTGTAATGTAGCTTGTGCTCTGACATACTCAAAGGACAACAATGTTAGAAATACACTGTGACTAACTTTTGGAGACTGAAGCACACCTCATTAAAAAAAACACCTGGTTTTGGCAAACTGAAGACTTTCAAAATTAGTGTGTAATATGATATAAATTCAAATTTGTTGTGTGTGTGATGTTTAATCAACAACCTCACTTGGCTGTACCCAAAATAGCTCTTGGGATTCTAGCCAATATTACTTTTACAGAGTGTAAGGCAGGCATAGATAACCTGATGCCCCTCAACCAGCATGACAAACCACCAGATGTTATACTCCAAATCATCTAGAGAGCACTAGGTTGCTTACTCCTGGTTTAAGCTATTTAAATAAATAACTATGAACTCCTAAGATTTAAATTTTAGGTGAAGCAGGTTTTGAGGAACAAGAAGATCATAAGAAGCCTTAGAAATCACGATGAAATGCATGATTTTTTTCCCTTTTGCATGTGGTCTTAACTAGGTGATACCAGCTGAGCATCTGGCCAATTTGTTCAGATTTTTTCAGAAAAAATAAAAAAAATATTTCAAGGCTTAAATTAAAAAATACCATTTGATTTTGGAGAACGCAGGTTGTTTCTTTTTGGACTCTCCAGTCTTTATTTTAAATTTAAACAAGATACTAAAATCAATGTTTGGAAGACAGCAGGTCTTCTGTGTAACCAAGACTGATTCAGGTAAGGAGATAGGATGGTGGGTTGTGGGGGTGGAGGCAGAGTACAAAATGCTCTATCCTGTAATTTCTGTTTGAATTAGATGGGTTTATGAGATGCTCTAAGATGATTTTTCTCTTTCTCCGTTTTCTCCTCTTTGTTTTCTTTAAATAGATTTTATTTAATAGATGTTATTTTATTTTATCTATTTATTTTATCTATTTATCTATTATTTATCTATTTTATTTAAATATATTTTATTTAAAAGATTTACACAGATTTTATGCTTTACTGTTACTATTGGTGAAGTTATGCTTTCCCTGACTACTACTTCCCTTCTTCTGATATCTCTTCCTCCATAAAGAGCCACTTGTGACTGTGCTGCCAGGTATACCCTGCACTGTCTTTTGAATTAAGAAAAGATCACCTGAATCCATCATTGTTAGTTGGCTTGCAAAAGAACGTTAACATCTATAACAAATCAAGTCCCTCTCTCTCTCAGTTTCTGTCTCTGTATATACCCTGCTCTTTCTTGGAGGCACTCTGGAAATTCCCACATGTGAAAGTGATAATGCAAATGGACTACTAGGGACAGTAAAAGCATGTAGGGCAATGATGTGATCACAGTTATTTGCCCCTGCCCTCTGTGTTTGAAAGCCACTTGAACAGCACTGAAGTTGCAGCCCATTACAGTTTTCTGAGGAGTGTATCTTACATTAACAAATGGGTTTGTCACATTCACACTTTTAAGCAGAGCTCTTAAATCATCTTTGGTGAGTAGTTCAAAACTGGAGTGCATGAAGTACTGTAGTCCTTGATCTCCTCCAGGAGCATAGCTTCAGGAAATCACCTCAAAGCAAGTAAAAAAAACCAACACAGTTTTGTTCTTCTAGACTCTTGAATCACAGTTGGTATAATCTTTTAGAGTGGGAATTGCTCAGCCCTCCAATGTTCTTGAACTCCAGCTCCTAGCATCCCTAGCCAGTACTGCTAGTGGTGAAGAATTCTACGAGCTGTAGTCCAGCAACATCTGGAGTGCCACACCATCCTAATTTTTGCTTTAAAAAATGGGAAAAGTAAAGCCTGCTTACATTCACTTGGCTGTATCTGCGCTGTAATTTTGATCCTCTTAAAGGAAGTTACTTTCATGAATTGCAAAGGACTACACTCCGGAGTTAATGTGCTTAGGGAACTGAAACCTAATTTGTTAAAGGTTGGGTAGGTAACATGTAGCCCTCCTGATGTTCTTGGACTGATACTTCCAGCAGCTACAGCCACTAGAACCAATGGAGAGGGATGAGAAGAGTTGAAGTACAGCAACATCTGGCCAGATGTCTCCCCTCCATACACTGTGCATGCTAAAGACTGTTGTGGCTTCACATTGAACCAAACACCAAATACAGAATGGGTGTCCTTTGGATACAAGAAGGATTTAAAATAGAAAACCATGCTGATTTTTATTCAGGAGCCAGTGTGATATAGTGATTTGAGCAATAGCAGTAGCATGTGTATTTCTATACCATTTATCAGCTAAATGCTCTCTAAGCAGTTTACAGTGTGTTAGCTAATTGCCCCCAACAAGCTGGGTACTCATTTTACTGATCTGTGGAAGGATGGAAGGCTGAGTCATCCTGGAGCCTGGCAGGATTGAACTCACAATGTTGTGGCTGCAGTACCGGCATTTAACCACTGCGCCACCAGCACTGGGCTATGTCTCTGGAAACCAAGGCTCGATTCTCAGCTCAGCCGTGGAAACCCACTGGGTGACTTTGGGCAAATCACACACTCTCAGCCCACAGAAAACCCCATGATAGGTTCACCTTAGGATCACCATAAGTTGGAAACAACTTGAAGGCACACAACAACAACATTATTTTAAAAAATTACTTCATTTGTATTCTGCCTTTCTTCCAGTGTGGGATCCAACTGGCTTACAGTCACACAGGTCCAACTGGCTCACAGACACAGTGGAGTCAGTGTACTAAACCTTCAACTCTGCCTCAATCTCCTCTGTTTTTCTGTTGTCTGACTCTGAATTTTTCATAAATGGCAAATGCATATTATTAAGAATGGATTTACAAGGCATTTGATCACCATCATGTGAATCCTCAGGCTATTTAGATTGCTGTCACATAAATTATACTTATTTGATAGAGTGTAAAATGTAAGTACAATGAGATATTTACCATATATTATTGGATATTTTTATTTTGAAGCTGCAATTGGAGTTGGTCCTTTCCCATCAACTCTGACTCCACCCACAAGTGCTTCCAACTCTGACTTCCTAGCCTTGTTCGCAATATAAGATTAAAACTGAATATAGTTAAAGCAATCAATACAAAAGTTAAAAAAAAAATTATTTTAGATCAGTTCGAAAGGCAATCGCAACATCGTGTTGATTAAAAAATATAGCACATCACCATTAAAAGATCTTTTAATAATCAAAGGTCTGGGTAAATGAGAAGGCGGTGTTGCACAGAAATGGATTGGCCTGACTTGCCTGCACACACCTTTCTGTGTGTGTGTGTGTGTGTGTGTGTGTGTGTGTGTGTCAGAAGAGAGCTTGAAAGGTGGTTCTGGTGATCTGTTCACCTGGGAGGAGCTGTTAGTTGCCTCTGGCACGGTGCTGTGTAGAAAAAAAGCCCAGTTTATGGAGCAGCTGTTGATTGTCAGGCTTATGTCCAGCAAGTCATTAACCATATGAGACTGACATCCATTCTTTCGACCAGATGATCAGCTGGTGTTTCTTTGGCTGTGTTTCAAAACATTAAGGAGCCAATCCAATTTTAAAACAGCTGAGCGTTTGGCCCAAATTTGTCTAATAGCAGGCTTGCAGAGAGAATGAATAAAAGATGCTGCATGTCTGCGAAGGTACTTCTGTTTGCAAATGCTGAAGCCAAACCCAGAGAGCAGCGATTTGTATGTACACCCCACACACTTTATGAGAACACTGCTATTTAAAAAAAGAAAGGCTTTGGCTGGTTTGGAAGGCAACATGGTCTAAACAGTGTAGTCTCAGCCCTGTTTAGAGGAGATGCACTGTGTGCCACTTTGTGTTACCGCGAACTGGGTATGGACATCCCACAAGAGCTCTTTATGAGTTGCTCTCCAACATTCTTGTTTGTGGAAGACAACACCATGTCCATATTCTGTGTGCTTGACATCTATACTTGTGTCTTTCTGGTTGTAGCTAAAAATGTGTTTATTTTCCCAGGCCTTTAAGGCAGTAAATATGCCTGTATTTTACTGTTGTTATTCTAGTTCTATGGAACTTTTTCATCAGGATCTTCCTTCTGATATCATGTGTTTAGCTTATATGTAGTTTATTTTAGTATGTATTTTATGTGTTTATCTTTTTTTGTGTAAGCTTCCTTGGATTTTCCTGTAGACATTTCTTTACTTTTTAGAGAGGTGAAATATAAACCCAATTAAATACATTCATGCAGAGTTTTACTCCATTAATGCCCTTTTGGTTGTTGTCACTGGGATTCCCTAGTCCCTCTGAAATTGATGTACTTTAAGGCCAGATTAAATGAGTTGGACCACTACTGTATGTTAAAGTTCTGTTGGTGTTTTCATGTAAAGCAGAGTTGAGTGGATCTGTTCTTTACACAAAAAGATGCATGGAGGAAGAGAGAAAAATCTTCCCAACTCCTCTTTATTACCACACTGTGCCCAACTATTTTAAAGTATTTGTTATTACTACTACTACTATTACTATTATTATTATTATTGTTAAAATATTTTTATCCCACCCTTTAATCAGAAGATCTCAGTGCAGCAAACATATAAAACAATATAAACTAAACAATCCTAGATTAAAATCGATTAATGATTTGAACAAGATGAACAATATATAAACCATTCAAGCAAGTTAAATTATCTCAAAAAGGCTAAAAGGGTTAAAACCATGTATATGCTTTCAAATAAATTAGGCCCCAGAAGTTTTACTAAAAAGCCATTATCTTGGCTAGTGGTGCTGAAAAGAAACCAGTGGTGGCATCAGTCTGACTTCTAGGGGGAGGACATTAACAAGTGGGGTGCCACAGCTGAGAAGGCCCTGTCCCATGTCTTCCCCTATCAAATTGCCCCCACTGGGGGACACAGAGGAGGGCTTCTCCAGCATATCTCAGTCCTTGGCCAGGCACATATGTAGGAAGAGCTGCTCCTTCAAGTATGGAGGTCCTGATCTGGCTGAAGATCCCTGTGCTTGGCTCTGATACCAGAAGAGAGTAGGCAAGGGAAGGACTGCATAACATTAAGGCAAGAAGGTAAGGTAGAGAAGGGGTAATGAGTTGATTCCCCTTCCTCATGCACAATATTTCTTGAAAAATTGGGTGGTTTTTTTTTTTGGTTTTTTTTTGGACTATGCCTTCCGGAATCACTGTGTCAGCATGGACAGTGACTGTGGAGTGGCTTGGAGTGGTGCTCCAAAAAGTAGCTGATGAAGTCCTGCTCAATTTTATGTATCCTGCTTTGTGTGTGAAAGTTGTGAATGTTCATCTAACATATATGTGGTTGTCCTGAACTCCTGGTGTGCAGCTGAGTGTTGGTGTTTTATTGTTTATACCCATAACGGCCTTTCCAACCAGAGTGAACCAACTCCAAAGCCTAACAATGGTTTTCTAACTTGGAAGTTAAAATGTTATAAAAACACAACTTTCCTCATAGATTCCATTATGCTAAGAACCCTTGTACGTTAGTGATAATTTTAAAAGCAGGATGTGTTAAAAAGACTCCTTAAAAGAAGCCGAATTCACCCTTCTGGTTTCTAATATAACCTTGCTAAAATTTTTTGCAGTGCAATAGATTTTACTTTTTTGGGCTTTTTCTATATCATTCCCATTTTTGACATCTGTTACAAACATACTGAGGAACAGTAGACCGAAATATATGTAGATAACCAGCCACTTGGAATGGGATGTTTCCAATACATTTTCTGGATGCTGATGATGAAGATATTTTTGTTGTTGTTGTTGTTACTGTTGTATGCCCTTGAGTCATTTTCAGTGCTGAGGCAACCCTAACACAGGATTTTCTCTGCAAGATTTGTTCAGAGTGGATTTCCTTCTGCCTTCCTCTGAGGCTGAGAGAGTGGGACTCGCTCAAGGACACCAACTGAGTTTCCATGGCCAAGTGGAAATTTAAACCTTGCTCTTCCAGAGTCCTAGTCTAACATTCAGACCACTACCATCCTGGCTCTCACTCTATGCTATAAAGTCGGGGAAACATAAAAATGTCCTGTTAGTTCAAATTACATTTTTGTTGGTGCTTTAAATTGTCATTTGCTATACTTCCTGTAGGACTCCTGGCAAGCTGGGCTGTCTTTCTGAGGCTCTGTTCTTAGACTTTACTGTATATAGTTCTGTTGGTTTTTTTCGTTTTTAGCTGAACAGTCATTGTGAGGAAAAGTACTGAGCAGTGCTTCCTGTGGTTACTACAAACTATTATTGGCATGGAGCACTCTTTCCTGACCTCATTAATCAGAGAAAGAGAGGACAGAAAAAGAGAAAAGAATACAGAAAGATAGACATGGTGCTTAAATTTGGTCTGTGAATTAGGTGTCCTTAATTAGTTGGAAAGGTACCATGCGTATATGCTACTGTTGCTGCCAGATGGGTAATTTGTAGTGCTGTTAACATGCATAATGGGTAATCATTTTTGCCTTGTTTTAAGAGAACTGTTAGTTCCTCCCCACCTCCCTCGCGAGGCTGTTATTCTTTTAGTACATGATTGATAATATCCATTGACATTGGCAGCAGAGTTTTGGGCACTGGGGCTAAAGCTGATTCAGATATTTAGGGAAGCATATTGTTGTTGTTGTTTGTTGTACCTTCTTCCCATTTCAGGACTCAAGGTGGCTTACAACGGATAAAAAAAAAGTTGAAAATTCTTCCACACATGCAAAAAAGTAGGACCAGTTCAAAAACATAAACCATTAAAAAAAAAGAAAAGAAAATCCAGCACATTGTTTAGGGGTGTTCCCTTGTACAATCTGTCCTCAAAAGCCTATTGGGGTCAGAGGGAAGAGCCTCTGCAGCTGATCTCAAAACACAGATAAGTTTGTAAAGAAGAAAGCAGTCTTTTGAATGATCTGAACCTGAGCTGTATGGTACAGTCCTGTAAGGAATCTAACTTAGAGCCCTGGTGGTGCAGTGGTGAAATGCCGGTACTGCAGCCACAACGTTCAGTCTTGCAGAGCTCCAGGTTGACTTAGCCTTCCATCCTTCCCTATATAGGTTGGTAAAATGAGTACCCAGCTTGTTGGGGGCAATTAGCTAAAATAAATTGTAAACTGCTTAGGAATGCTTCACACTGATAAGTGGTATAGAAATGTAACTGCTATTGCTACTGCTAACTGTCCCCAAATGTTAGGAGAAAAATGGTTTCATACCAAAAGCTCCTTGAGTGAGTGTGTAAAAATATAGATAATATTTTTGTTTGTTAGATGCTTAGACAGTACAGATATTGAAATCCCATAAAACTAGTTAAGATGGTATAATAGACTTAGTGGGTAAAACAAATTCAGTAGTTACTCTGTCAGTGAAACAGGTAGTACTATGGCAATACTCAGTTTATCTGTCCACTGAAACATCTTGAAAACCCTTCTGTAAATGATAACACTCAAAAGTCCTGAAAAAGTATCAGTCTTCTTTAGCTTGCCATCTTCTAGTTCAGTGGGAATATACTTTACATCATCCTTTGTGAACATGACCGGGCATGATTTTCCTTGTGAATGTTAAAGAAAGGGAAATTATATGGGTTTGAAAGAAATGAAAACGAACTGGATGTATTGATGAAAGGGGACCAGAAAAAGATAATTTCCTGATTTTACAAAATATTGTTACAAAGAGAGATGGAACCAGAAACTGTTAAAAATAACATGGTTAGATGGGCTCAAAATATAGGACATCCAATTGAGTTGGATACATGGGTGAGGGCATGGAAGACAGATGTAAAATTTACACCAAGTTTGAATTTAAGAGAAAATTTTTATAAAATGTTATATAGATGGTACATGATGCCTGTAAAATTGAAAAAAATAACAAGAAATGGGTATGGAAAATGTTGGAAATGTGATGAGAAAGAGGGATCTTTTCTTCATATGTGGTGGACCTGTAAAATAGCAAAAAAGTTTTGGAAAGAAATACATGATGAAATTCAAAGAATGTATGGTTTTAACTTTGAAATGAAGCCAGAACTTTATTTGTTGAATATGTTAGGGCAACAAAGAGAAATAAGATCTCATCAAAAGACACTGTTATATATAATAACTGCAGCAAGATTGACTTATGCTCAACATTGGAAAGAAGGAAAATATATTGATATAAGAGAATGGAAATTCAAAGTCCTGGATATGGTAGCGACAGAAAAGCTAACTTTTTCACTTAAAAATAAGCCAGTCCAGGGCCTTGAAAGAGAAGTATTGAATTGGGTAAAATGATGAAATAGGGGGAAAGAAAGAAAGGCTGTGAGAAAGGAGGAAGACAAAATGAGGTGGTAAAAGATAAATTGTAAATAGTTACATATAAGCTAAAAGTAATAGTATACAATTATTATAAAATGGAGATAATGTACGGAACAGAATGTTTATATGGAATGGAATGTTAAACTCAGATTCAACTGGGGAAATTGATGTCTGGAAGTGGGGAGGGTTTTTTTATTGTTTTTTCATTAAAAATTTTAATAAAAATTAATTAAAAAAAAAAAAAGGGAAACTTGACCTGCTCTACGTAAAGTCTCCCATAAAATAGCTGCTGCAACAGATAATGCCCCATTACTCAGTGATCTGCAACATGGTGTCTGTTATGAGGAGGACTCTACCACATCAGAAGTGGCACATATGCATCATCTGTTTACAAATGAAAATTCATTAAAGTTAAAATCTACCAGTGATGCAGCAGTTCTATCAAATTGCATTTGATAGAACACTAATAGCAGCCATGTGGTAGATCTTAGATCCAGGGTTTTAGAAAAGCGTGTTTCTTTTAAAGCTGCCTTTATAGTCTGAACAAATCTCATAAGCTGTTTCTTTTAAAACATCAGGCGTCTCTGCTTGAAAGGGTTTTGTGTTGGAATTGTGGCAATTGCAATTACTAGACTTGTCGTTCATTGGGAAATGCATACCCCGCAGGAATGGCAAGAATCCAACTTCAAATATGGTGTGAATATGCTCTGTGCTGAGCAGTCTCAACTGTTGCATTGAGAAAGCCTGGTCAATGTTTAAGTAATGATTCTTAAGATTTTGTTTTTCTTTTTGTAAAGAGACATTACTTTTATCATCTAGCTTAATTCTTGCAGACATGAGTTATCTGTAAGAGTAGTGTCTACATATGTGGCCGTTGACAAGATCAGGATCGATATATTTCAGAATGCTTTAGAAGCCATAAAGTGCTAAGCAGCTGGTTCCTGGGAATCTCAGTGCTGGCTCTCCTCTCTTCTATACAGGCTTTGTGTCTGATGCAGATGACCTATTTATCCAATGAATGAGCCAATCCTGTTTGGGATTATGCCCAAAAATTTAATTTTTGATGTGAATATTCACCCTTCTGTCAACTTGCTTTTAAGGTTGACAGCCTTTTAAAAAATGGCAGCTTAGCTCCCCCACCCGAAAGAGTGTGATTCTCCCACTCACTATGAAACAGATAAGATGAAACCATTTCTGGGTATAAGGAAAGTGCTTTTCGTTTGTAAAGGAACCAGTTTAGAGCCTTTTTTTAAAAAAGAGTAGACATAAGCACAAATATCCCTAAACTGTAGCATGCAAAATAGGCTGCCATGTAATATTTTTGGATAGGGGATCTGCAAACAATGAAGACCTAAATCCAATTGTATGACCCAACTAGAATAAATGTATTGAATCAGTTAGGCTTACTGAGGAGTTGACTTACTAAGAATACTCCCAGCTTTTCATTCTCCATTTCTGTTGATAAGTAATGACAATAACACATTGCCTAAGACAATAAGGACACGAAAAGATGGCCCTTTCCGCATGGCATTTTCCATGCGAAAGGGCACCTGGAGAGTTGTGCAATTGTGAGGAGTGATCTGCACGATGCACTCACAATTGCATGATGCTCCAGGGGCCAGCAGGCACCGATCGCGCAACTTTTCATTTATGGCTAGAAGCCGAAAATGGTGTGCGATCATGCATTGCTCCCGGGCCCCACGTTCACTTACCTGATGTGCGGAGCCTCTGGAGCTGCGTTCCTGCCCCAGCACAGCCTGGGAAACTCCCAAGCTGCACTGCGGAAGGAAGAGGTGGGGCTCTTGTGCGAGCAGGCAGCTTGTGCGGAGCTGAAGCAGCAGCGATATGAGAGCCTCTCACCAGAGGCTGCTTGCGCAATCCCTGCATCCCAGCTCTGGAAGAAGGTAAAGTGCAGAAAGCGCCATGGATTTCATATTTACATTTACACTTACAGAAGCAAGGTCAGAAATAATTAGTATACTTTATATAAAAATGTAGTACATGTCACCCTATATGTAGTAATAGTATGGTACATATGGGCATGAGTATGACAAGGTGATGTATGCGTCTTCTCACTTTGCTATCCAGTGGCCAACTTGGACGGTCAACTTCAGGGCTCCTGCTCTTCTTTCTAATGCAGAGGTAGGCAATTGCATGGAGTCCATGGCCCAATCTAGACCTCCCAATTGGCTGCATCACAGCATAGCAAGCCTAATTATCTCTGTTTTCTTTTGCAAATTCTCTCAGAATGATGATAGGAAGTTAAGTAATGCCACTTCTAGTTTCCATTTTGAGAGGGACTATAGGTGAAAATGGAGACATATTGGGGTAGTACAAGTTTTGGGGTTCTCCTAGGTGTGGAGTGTGGGTATCTTCCTATGTTTTCATGTGTTTGGGGGGCATTGCTGTATGGTTTGAGGCAAAAATTGCATGAAAATCACTCCATTTTTTTTAAACGGAGGAGAGGCCTTGCAGAATGGTGGTGATTTCAGAGATCACAAAAGTGGGTTCCAAGGACCATGTGCAGCCCATTGACTGCAATTGCTCATCTTTATTATAATGTTAAACCAGATTTAGACTGGACAGAGGATCCCTTCAGAGGATCTTGTCAAATGAGGACAATAGTTTGAAAAGCAGATCACATGGTTCCTTTTAGTATTCATTGCTGTTGGATGGAATTGACAAATTTCTCCTTTCTTGAATCTTCTCAATCTATCTGATTAAAAAAAAATACTGTGAGAAGTGTGGGGCTTTTTCAGTAGTGTACCGGTATGGTACAACTGCCTCCCCTGAAAAGCTTGCCATGAATTTCCAAATGAGGGGCTTTGAGAATTGATATGAGCTGTGGATTGAGTTTAATACTACAGGTGTTTCTTTTAAAATCCATTGTAATTTTAATTATCTTTAAAAAAATACTGACATTATGTTGACCAATTTGGTATGCTAGGTGGGCTATACCTTTGTCAGAACAGTAATGAAAATGTATACAGTAGTTCATTCCCCCTCAGTTCTGGAGTTTGTAAAGTGTGTTTGCCTCGCTTTTCTTATGTTCCTGAGATTATAGGACTGTTCATGTCATCTGTTCATCTGCTGTTACTTTTCATATTTTTTCCTCCAAAAATAAATCAAAAGTATTTACTTAGAGTTGGGAATGTAGGTGATATGATGAAAATCCCTAATTATATTTGCATCACTTAGAGATAAATAGGTACATTTTGTGCCCTGTTTGAATAATACATCTAATCATAGTATATCATTGCCTTTTACTTATATGTAAGTCTGTTCTGGTTCTGATTGCTATTTACTTGATTATGTTTTCCTTTTGAAATCCTGAGTGAAGATGATGATGGTGCAGTTGTGTGTATGCGTGTATTCTTGTGTGAAGAGGAAGAAAAAAACCAACCTGTTTTCCTGAATTTGTTGATGATAGAATTGAGGTGCATGATTATATTTCTTCTTGTTCTTCTCCATACTTTGGTGGGTCCTCAGATGAAACAAAAAAGAAGCATATCTTGCAAAGAAGCCTATTTTAGAAGATAAATTTGATGTGAACAGTGTGGCCTCTAACATTATTTGAGCCATTACTTAACAACAGCCTCATCATCTGTTCCTTCAGCAGTAATGAGCATGAATGCAGTTTGATAGCACTTTCAGTGAAACATTATGCAAACTGGGAAAGGAGAAAATATCTTTGAGGCAGAACTGAAAGAGAGTGGGAAGGGAAAAAAAAAGTCTGGTTTGTTTCATAAATGTTATTTGGGAAGATGAGGCAAAGAAGACCTAATTCTGGAAACTTCTGTGACTGGTTGAATCTTCCAGTCGATCCATAGAACTTATTTTAGAAGAAATTCATTTTGCCTTGTATGGTAGTGTTCTTGAACACTATAAGAGAAATTGGCTTATTGACAAGGATTGATTCTACACTACAAGTTATACTACTGGCTGTGTACGTGTTCCACTGCCATGGCTCCGCCAAGCAAATCCTGGGAATTATATTGAGGGTGCTGAGAATTAACTGTTAAATCAGCAATGTAGATAAAGGCTAGATACCATTCAAAGACTTCTGTAGTCCTGTGTTTGCAAGTATTTGTATTTGTGGACCCATTAGAGCAGATATATGTGGTTGCTGAGTAGAGGCTGAAGGTGCCACACTGCAGGGGCACAAGTTTCAAAACACCATTGCAAGCTAGTTGCAGTACTAATCTCTACCTCACATACACTGAAAGCCTCTTGCATTACAGGAATGTTTCCCACCAACACGAAGAAGAAACTTTGCTTTCCTGTCATCATTTTCCAAAAGGAGTATTATTGTGACTATTGGTAATAAGAATGCTTAGAGGAATGCAGAATCCAGAAATATTACGTTTCAGTGCTTCTATCCCTGGAGCTTAACGTTTGTTAAAAAAATGCTAGGTTCCCCCCCCCAGTGTGTCATTCCCTTTTATTTGGCAAATCAGCTGCATGGGCATGTTTGGGCAGTGGTTTGGTCAGAATTTAGAGAGCGGGAGTGCTTATTCTTTATATGCATAGCAAAGAGTACCGTGAGAGGTTGCTTCTCTGGGTCCAAATTAGAACCAAACTCAGTGTTACACTAAATGTAAGGCTGTCACCCAAATGCTTAGTTCCTCACCTCATCCTCATATGTCTTGCAAGTTACATTAGGCAACTGTGATGTATCCATTTTCCCTGCTCCCAGTCAAAAGCAGCCAGTGAAGTAGAGCCAGCGAAGGGATGTTGCACAATAAAAGGCACATTCTACCAATACCTTCAGGTGGGATTTATAACACAAAGATAAAAGGAGGAGTGTTCCTGTTCAGGCTGACAGGCAGCAATGCTGTCTTCTGAAATACCCCATTCCATCTCTGGTTTCTGTCCTCCCCCTATAATATTCCTGTGCCTCCAAATTCACATTTATTCTGTAGCCAGGGGCATACTCAGCCCTCACTGAACTGTCTGTCCTTCCTTCCTACCTGCCTGCCTGCCTCCCTGCATTACTTGGAGTTCTCCTGAGCATGCTTATTTCCCATGTTGTGTCAAATTGGCCCTTTTTCTGATTACAGTCCTCTCAGCACCCACCACTAGACTTCACTATTAGAGTGATGGTGATGGAAAGGGAAACCAAATGTGTGGTAGATGTTTTCTGTTTCACCTATCCATAAAAATTCAGCATTTGGCTCTTTTATGTTCTCTTTTTAAAAATGGATATATCAATGTGCCCTTATTTTCTGGAGTAGTTTATGTGAAGTAGATAACTTTTAGTCTTCTTTTAAAAAACAACAACAAAAAGAAAGGCTGTCCTTTCAATTACCAGCCTAAAGGGATAGTATTGTTAGGACACTTCAATTTCCTGTCTGTGGAAACTGAGAATGTAACATTCTGAGAATGTCTGAGAATGTAAAATTCAGCTTTGTTTTGTAAACTAAAATGAATTACATAGAGATGATTTACTTTCAGGATTGTTACTTTTTCTTTCAAACTCAACACTGTGTTTTTTTTTCCCCAGCTTAAAAACTAATATGAAGTTATTTATTAAGATTTCCAATGGCTTTTAATGCCACTGGAGGATGTTTTTATAAATATCCCACTGATTTTGTACTGTAGCATGCAATCTGAACTGTAAAGATTATGGATAATCACCTTCTGTGCCTGAAAGCTTTGGAAGTGTATGGGGCACACAGACAGCTGGTGTGGGAGGATCACTCCAGGAAGGCTGTTTTGCAGTATATCTGATCTTTGCAAGGAGATGTTATAAATATCATGGGGGTTTATTAAAATGATTGAATAGTATGTTGACACTTTTGCGTAGATCAAGAGCATAACGTGATGCTCTTTCAAGCAGTGTGAGTTTGAATGCTTAATTTTTGCTACCCTGAGGCTCCTTTGAAATTATTCTATTGAAAAAAAAAAAAGAATGTGAGAAGGCAGTGCCAAGCCACCAATTCTGTTGAATGGGCATGAAGTGTGGGCTTCTTTTCAGGCTGTGAGACTCTAAGGGAAATGCCCAGACAGAACAAATTTGAAGCCAGTAGAACGCAAGGAAAGGAAGGCAATTTAGGCACAAGCCCTCTAGAGGTAGAGTTGTGCCACTTGTAGCTTCAATCCATTTGAATTAGAGTGGTCCAAAAACCAGATGAAAGGCAATGCAAACTCAGGCACTAAAGGTCCATCACAACAGGACTCAGAGGATCCAATACGGGCAGGGAAGGCTTGATCCAGTGACTGAATATACTTCTAGCAACTTTCCTGTCTCAGAGCTGAGGTTTAGAAAACTGAGCTTCTAGAGCTCCATTGCAGCCCAGCTAGCAAGGAGACTTTTTGTCCTGAAGAGGCATTCCTTGTAGGCCAACATTCCTTCAAGTAGGCACCACCTACCTTATCTTTGTCTGTAACCATCTCTTTGGTGAGAGTCCTCCCCCTTCCTCTGACTTGGAGACAGAGCTCTTCCTTCTTGTAGCGAGGCTCTCAGATCTTTCCTTGGCCCAGGAGGCTCAGGTTCATCCTTGGGGGTGGATCTCTCTAGCTGGGTCATGATGGTTGTATAATAGAATTTCCAGTTGCTGCTGCTGCTCCTGCTGTGCCACCAGGAAGCTATCCTGCAACCTTGGAGAGCAAATCATAGATGAGATCCCAATGTGATCTACTGTCCAAGCACACTGTCACTGTTCTGATTGTGCTGTGTCTAGGAGCAGGTATTTCATATCCATGCAAGGCCTCCCTTTGCCTTCTCCATCAAATACCCTAGGTCTTGCTCTTGCAAGGGCCCCTGCTGTTTTTCCCCCCTTCATGGAAGGAAGAGTAGACCTTCATGTGGGATGTGGGTTGCTTATAGGGTATAGGATTGCTTTCATTCTTTTTAAGTGGACATTTCCCAAAAGAGTAAAATGGCTCCATCATCCAGGGAGAAAAATGAATGGCTGCATGTATTTGACCAACTTGGTGAAGAAACTTTCTTAAAAACAAAACAAAAGCAAAAACAAAAAACAAAACAACTCTGGGTGTGTGCTTTTTAGGATCAAAGAGCTAATCCATGGTAGTTTAGAAGTGATTCCCCTGTCTCCCATAATGATAGATTATGATGAATGGTGTAACAGCAGCATGACTCAGATTTTTAAAATAAATTACATCCATATGGTTGGCCTGTTTGGAAAAGCAATCTAGAAATAATATAGGTGAGAACATATGTTTCCTCCTCCTTCTCAATATCTTTTCCCAAGGCAAGAGGGCAGTTTGCATACTTTATGGGTGTTATTTTTTTTTAACATGAACATTCAAAATCTGAAAGTACAAGGAGAAAGATGGATTATTTCCAATATGCTATACAGTACTTTTATTATCTAATGTCTAGAGCCTTAAGCTATGAATGAATTTGAAGCTGTAAGTTTCGAGGCTAACTCATGGTAGAATGGACAATTTAATATTGCTCAGATAATAGCAGTGACAGAAAGAAGGAGAAAGAGCTATCCAAAAGTTTTGGAAGAGTAACATTTTTAAAGATAATAAACACCATCAGTCCCCCTAATTCAGGTGGTGAGACAGATCTGCTGCTTATCTGCTGACAGATAAGAAGCCAAATGGGAAAACTGAGAAACGAGAGAGGAATAGTGGCATGTTGAAAGCTGAGGCTTGCAGAAATGCCATTTTAAAAATGAAAAAGTGGTGGAGAAAACCACATAACAACCCAGGGATGGATGTGTGTGCTCATTAGCTATGGAATATTGAGAGTTAGTTGGAAAAGAAAGCCATCAAACTGCTGAGGGGAACAGGCTCCTGGAGGACAGAGTGGCCAGCTGGCTGAAACCATGAACAGGAGCAGTCTTGTTAGAAGGAAAGGATATACTGCAGTATCTTCTTATAGGTCCCATGTGTCTTTTTTGGAAAAAAGGAAAGACTAGACCCCAGAAAAGTTACTTTTTGGACTATGAACCTCAGGAACAACTTCCTCACGGTCAGAGCTGTCCGGCAGAGAAATATGCTGCCTTGGAGTGTGGTGGAGTCTCCTTCTTTGGAGGTTTTTAAGCAGAGGCTGGTGGGGCTTTTAATGGGGAGTTCCATCTGTCAGGGGTGCTTTGAGTGTGTTCCTGCATAGCAAGGGGTTGGACTGGATGGCCCCTGTGGTCTCTTCCAACTCTGTGATTCTATGGAATCTTGAAACCAGTGTGGCTAGCATCCAAGTTTTGGAAATGGTATTCCCCAAAAAGTGATGTTACCAACTTTGAAATGTACAAAACACTTCCAAAACTGCTCAGCCCAAAAGAAACATGTAAGTCTTTGTGAGAGATTAATACTTTTAAATATACAAAACACTCTAACAATGGTAAAATTTGCTAGCCAGAAAAAGGTATTAAGCAGTGGTTCATGAGCTACAAGCTGTTGCGAACTAGGCACCTGAGCTTGTATGTGTGCCTGCACATATGCCAGTAAAGAGTGGTTGGCAAAATCTGAAAGTAATTGCAAGCACTCCTGAGAAGATTCCTTTATTGATAGTCTGATGATGGTTCTTGGACATTGGTATGTGGCCTCTGCACTCATAAAGATCCCTCAGCTACTCTGTACTGTGAAGTAAGGTTTAAGATTTTCGGTTTAAGAGAGAACTGCCTGAAGTAGGCTATTTTGCCCAAACAGTACATCACATAGCAAAACGCCTCTACATGTACTACTCTGCTGTGTGGCAGAACTGTGTAAAACAGTAGAATAGTAAAAATAACTGTTACTGTATTGTAAGGTTTCAAACTGTTTACCATGGTACCCAGTTTTGTCTGTGATCTGCATGTTGACTAACTAGTTTGGGAACTGCAGCAGGAAAATATCTATGATGAAGAAACTTTAATTATCCACTTTAATCTCTCTCTCTCTCTCTTTCATATCCTGCCCTTGTCTTACTAATGAACTTGTACATAACTTACAGCATGATTAAGAACAGTCAAAACTGAAAATATAATTTGTAATATAAAGACACAATGTAAATAGATTATTATATTAAATAATTCTAAAAACTTATCAGAAGAAGGGTGGTGTAAGTGGTTTGTCTGTTGGAGTGGAGCTCTGGAAGACAAGGGTTTGAATCCCCACTTGGCCATGGAAATTGCTGAGTAATCTGAACAGGTCACACCCTCTCAGCCTCAGAGGAAGACAAACTCCATCTGAACAAATTTTGCCAAGAAAACCCTGTGATCAGGGTCGCCTTGGAGTTGCCATAAATTGGAAAATGAATTGAAGGCACAGAACAATAGTATCAAATGAAAAAAGAAAAAAAAAGTACAGCACCTCCTCATTAAAAGCTTCACCTTCAACAGCTAGTCAATGGCCAAAAGCCTGTCTGAATAAAATATTTTCGTCTACAACAGAGGGATAGACAAGAAATTGTCAACTTAGGCTTCCTTGGAAGGAAGTTTCACAGCCTGGGAGAAGTCAGTAGGAAAGTCCCTCTCTTAAGTCCTCATCAAATGTGCCTGTGAGAGTGGTGGAACCAAAAGAAGATCCTTCCCTGAAGGTCATACTGGGAGTCACAGTCTTTCAGATAGTCCAGAGCCAAGACATAGGAAGCTTTGCAGGTCAAAACTAGCACTTTAAACTGTGTATAGAAATTAACTGTAGACTGTGAAGGTATCATACAAGGAACTTCTTTTCTACCTGGAACAACCTTCAATCTAGTAACAACACTGGGAACCTGTTAAAGTTTAAGAACATTTTTCCAAATGTAACTTCACAAAGAGTGCGTTCCAGTAATTTAGACTTTTAAAGGAAGTACTTAACGCAACACATCATTAAACTATGAAAGCAAATGAGGGTTTCATTTGCTTGTGGGTTTCATGGATACCTCAGGACTCGGAAGCATGCTCCCACATGTAAAACAATACCAATTTATTCCTTCTGGATTGTGAGCTCCCTGAAGGGTGGAGCTGGGCAAAAAGTAGTTAGAAGCCATGGTTATTTAGTTTTTGTTCTCAGATTATAGCGGCCCCTCCACTTTCGCGAGAGTTCCTTTGTGGACCCTTGTGAAAGTGGAAAAACCGAATAACTCCATCATGCTCTCCCTCCCATTCCCTTCTGGGGCTCCTCCCTCACATTCCCTTGCTTTTTGCCCTGGTGTATAAGCCTTGCTTCTCAGAGCCAGGCAAAAGGTGAGGGAGTGGGGGGGGGGCAGCATTGGAGGGGAGAAGGAAGGTATGTGTGTGTCTTCCCTCCCAATTCCCTTGCCCTTTGCCTTGGGGTGCATTCTCATCACTGAGGAGAGAGGTAAGGGAATGGGAGAGGGGAGCTCTGGAGGGTAGAAGGAAGGGATGTGCAGTCCTCCCCCCATTCCCTTGCCCTTTGCCTCAGTGTATGTTCTCCCCGCTGGGTCAAAGGCAAGGAATGGGGGGAGGACTGTATATTGCTGGCCAGATACTCTCAGGATGTTTAGAAATTCTGAGGGGTAGATAAATCTGTGAGACAGGAGAAATAAAGCAAATGCGATGGGGAAGACAATGGGAAAAGAAAAGCTGAAGATAAACATCTGCAAGAAGAATAATGAGTTTAATTCTGAGAGAAACCAAATAACTCCTTTGCCATTCAAGACGATTCAAATAATTCTACCTCAAAACTTATTAGAGAATAAAGATTTTGTTTTCATCTGGGGAAAAAAAAAGCAATGTTACCTGCTATATGCAATGTACTCTAGACTGGCTTAACGGGGAACAACAATACATTTTGTATAAAGAAGGAGCACATGTAACGTTTGCCAGTAGGATACTTTTGAAGAAAGGTTCTTTGTGATGCGCAAATCCTGTCCTGGCCATAACATGTAATAATACTGGCTGCTTGACGTTGTTTTTGAACCACTGCAGCTGCAGAAAAAACGGTTTGGGGTGTGGAGGCTGGCTGTGTAGAACTCTCCCATCCCCTTTGTGGTACTAATGCATATTAGGCCCAGCTTGGGTCTCTCACCATGAGAAGCCTCTTTTTTTTATTATTTCTTTGGCAGCATCCTCATGGCAAATGTGGTTTCTAAGTCAACAGCTTATTCAAATTTTTTCTTTGTTATCTTCATTATCCCTGTATATTTTGCTTGCTTTTGTTTGGCTGCTTTTGTGACTATGACATTGTTCTTGGCTCCAGTGACCCAGAGATAAATACGCCACTGTTTCGTCCCTGTCATCAAAGTGGTGTATTGAGGTCCACATCATACTGGCATGTTTTCAAAAGCATGACTCAAAAATGAAGGCTTTAATGAAAATGCCATGGTCCACAACCTCCATACAGCCTGCTTTGTTTGTGCTCCCTGATATCCAAGAAACACATTGTGATCTTGGAAACTGGTAAACAATCCGCAACAACAATCTTAGAAGAATAGCAAGTGTAAGGGGTGGGTGTAGCCTTGAAGAGATTTTTTTGGTGGAAACGATTGTAGGAGATGATTCACACCCACACATTCATTATTTGGTGAGTGTAACATCAAGGATGGTTTGCATGGGTGCATGAACTATCACAGATACAACACCATATGCAGAACTCTTAGGTCTCCTCAGCTGCAACGACAATCTGTAGTGAAGAGTAGAGAAGGCAAATAATGTCCATGCATGTGCAAATCAGCCCTCAAAATGGGTGGAGTACCTATAGCCCCCAGAAATGGTTGGACTCCAACTCCCATCAGTCCCACCCATTATGACTGATAGTGAGAAATAGTGAGTGTTGTAGTTCAGTAACGGTTGGTCTTGATGGACTAGTACACTTTTCTATATCTATAGCGGCCATGTGTGAGACCACTTTAGAAAATTTGGAAGGGGAATACTGTATTACTTTTAAGTAGACCATTGGAAACAAATGTTTCAAAAAGAGACACATGAAAAACTCTCTGTCCCTATTTCCAGCTTTTTTTTCCATATCAGATTGCCAGATTTCCCCCCCTTGCTCCATGGAAATTTGTCCTTATTTTCTATATACATTTTCTATAATGTACACATTTAATAATATTGGTTTCCTAACGTATGCATTTTTGTTGCGTTTCCCCATTGTTTGTAGAATGAATGGTGCAAAACAACTCCAGGCTATTCTTGGATGAAATGAATTACTTGGAACCTTTACAAATTGGATTCAGACCTGGTTTTGAGGCAGGAACAGCCTTCATTGAAGGCATACTGGACAGGTGATACCAGAATGTCCTCGTGTGTTCTGCTGGAGCTCTCAGTGGCATTCAGTGCCATCACTTTGGGTAGCCTTCTGAGTCATAGGTCTTGGTCCACTGTTTTGCTATGGCTCTTGGCTGAACATTCCCAAGTGTTCATGTTGAGGAATGTTATTCATCCTTCTGGCTGTTAGCCTATGTGGTTCCTCAGCCTTCCCCTGCCCTCCATACTTTTTGATATCTACATGAAGCTGCTGAGGAAAGTCATCTGGAAGTCTGGGGTTGGGTCTCACCACTGTGTTGATGGTACCTAGCACTTGCCTCTTTTTCTCAATGGACAGCAAGAAGGCTGTGGAAATCCTTAAATTCTAGATGCAGTGAGGGATTGGATGTGGGTGAACAACTGGAGGTTCAGTCCAGACAAGACAAATGTATTTTTGGTCAGAAAAGATAGGCCGGGACTGGGTTTGCAGCCTGTTTTGGATATTGTTGAATTGTGACTCCCAACAGGACTGGCCAGCATACCCATTGGTGAGGAGTACTGAGAGTTGCAGTCCAATAACCTCTGGAGGGCTGTATGATTCCCATCCTGCCTTAAACTGCTGGGACCAGGATGTCTCAACGGCTGCCTCCTCCTATGAGTCTGGCTGGTATTCTCAGTCCTTAATGTTGAAGGATATTTTCCATATCCCCTGTCTCTAGAGGGTAGGTTCATTGCTACATGAGAGAGGTCTGTCTCTCTAATAGGCATAGCACTTCCATAGTGGAATCCTCTTCCAAAGGGAAGTCAGATTGTCTCTATCCCTGCTGAGTTTCTAGCTGGTGGCCAAGACTGTCTCCTTCCTCATGGTCCTTGGTCCTTAAACCAATTGTAGGGTTGGTTTTCGGTATGGTTTTAATCTATTACAGCATGTTTGCTTTTTCAAATTTTTTTCAAAATTTGTTTTAATTTGTTAAATATTTTTCCCTTTTGTGCATTTTCTTGGGAGATCTGGTGGGATACAAGGTGATAAACTTACTTTATGCATTTTGCCTGTTTGCATTTTTAAAACCTTTTGGTGATTTCATGCATTAAGCAATCAAACCTCGCATACCACAAACCTCGCAGATATACAGATTTCTGAGGCATGGCTCACTTTATCTCCCAATGAGTTTCAGTGAGAATCTTGCTGCCACTGAAACTTTTTCTATCCCTGTTTAAAACTGTACTTGTATGCTTGTCAAAGAATAATATGATAGCTAAAAATCCAGGAGTCCATCAAGATGAGTGTACTTCCTAAAGCTGCCCTTAGGTTACTACACACATGTACTTGTTAGAACTGTGAACCTTGAGTTTGCTTACTGCATTTGGAAGAGGTTTGCTCATAACACTGGGCCACTGGCAGAATGGATTGCTAGCTGTGTGTCAGTCTCTCCTGATGTAATTATGCTGATGGTCCAGAAGATAATATCTGCTCCTTCTTTCCCCATTGTGCAGGAGTAGGCAGATAGCTAGAGCCAGTGTGGTGTAGTGGAGCATTGAACTACAATCTGGAGACCAGGGTTCAGTTCCCTGCTCAGCTGTGGAAACCCACTGGGTGGCCTTGGGTATGTCACACACCACCAGGCCCCCAGAAAAAACTGTGTCTATTTCCACACTAGACTCTTATAGCACTATAATTCCACTTGCAACATCCTATGGAATCCTGAGGTTTGCAGTTTCGGGAGCTGGCCCCTCCCAAACTGCAAATCCCAGGATTCCATAGGATGTTGCAAGGGGAATCATAGCGCTATAACAGTCTTGTGCGGAAATGCTCACTGATAGGTTTGCCTTAGGGTCTCCATAAGTGGGAAATGACTTGAAGGCACATAACAATAACAACAACAGCAGCAGGCGGCGGCAGCAACAATAAATAACAACAACAACAGGCAGATAACTAAAAGAGCCCCCTACTGGCCACTGATTAGCTACAACTTGCCCTTCCACCCCCGGAGAAGGGCCAGCTTTCACCTTCCTGGAGGAGGGCAGAAGCTGATCCTTCTCTCCTGGCTGTGTAAAGACAGATCCTTTGAAGGCAGCCAGGGGCTAGGAGCATATAGGGCTGTGCCAGGGGGCTTGTAGGTCTCCTCTGGTGCACCCAGATCAAAGGTGTAGTTCAGAGGATGTACTGCTTCTGCTGGCATAAGTGTGGGTTACACCAGTGTAAGGCTTTGGCATGTGTCACATTGGAGGCAAACCTTTTGTGCAGATCCCTTTTGTGATCATGAAAAATAAACTTACTGTATATAACCGTAAGTGGTAAAAACTGGTACTGGGTATCCTGTGAGTAATTGCCATAACCCACCAAGACAGTCTCAGAAAGAAAGAGCTTTGTCAAGAGCAGGATGCTCTTGTGAGATACAATGATAACAGGATGGGAGTGTTCCACTTCCTCCTGACAACTTTATAGGAACAAACTTCCTCAGAATGGAAACAGCTTCTTGATCAGACAACATGAAAACAAAGCAATCCCCTCACTACCCGCCCTCTGTCATCCCCTCTATTCCGTGATTGCTATCTAACCTTGGCTGTGATCCGAAACACATTTTGTTCCAGTGAGAACTGCAGCTCGTACATTCTAAACATCATGGCTGAGGCACCACATCTTTTGTTAATCCTTAAAAGTTCTCTGTGTGCCTCTGTCCTTGATGCTTTGTCTGTCAGTACGCTAACCCACTCAAGGCACACTAGAAAACAACTTTCAGGTGTTTTTCTCTCTAAACTCCTGGATTAGAGAGGGAGGGAGAGTAGGTATTTAACCCCCAGGCCTGTTCACACAGCCCAATTATGGCACTATGATTCTTCTTTAACTGCCATGGCTATAACCTGAGTAATCCTGCACTCTGATGAGACACTAGATCTCTCTGGCTGAGGATTCTAAGTACCCATTCTTAAAATGTCAGTCACAGGATTCTGTAGGATTCATGCATGGCAGTAAAGGTAGGATCATAGCTCTGTAACTGGGTAGTGTGAAAGGGCCCCCTTTCTTTTCCTGTTGCAGCCCTGAGTTAAAAAAAACTATCCATTGGTGCCCGTGGGGGACTTCCTCCCAATGCAAATAGTAACTTCAGAGAAGGGAATTCTCTCAGCACTGGAGCAGAGGAAGCATCCATGCCTGCTATAACGCCTGTATAATGAGGCCCCTCCAGCTGATGTTGTTAATTTTTAAAAAAGTCTACTTATTGAAGGCCAAAGTGCGTTTTGATCTTGTTGTCTAGGTTGGCCTTTTTGCGTATTCATGGTGGTATCAGAATTGTGAAGGCACTTTTGGAACAGAGATAAAGCTGAAACATGATGTTTCTTTCTTCTTCTTCTTTCAGTATAGGATACGTATGAGGTTCAAGCCAGCTTCTTTTAGTTGGAAGGGTTGGAGGGGTAGGCAAAGTGACGTCTTCCTGATACTATTGAACTGCAGGTCCCATAAGCTGGAGCGGGCATAGTCAGTGGGGAGGAATGCTGGGATCTGCTGTCCCACAACGTCTAGAGTAGAGCTTTCCAAACTTTTCGTGTTGGTGACACACTTTTTAGACCTGTATCATTTTGCAACAGAGTAATTCAGTTTTATGTATTATAAATAAATAAATAAAGCATAAAGCATATATTTTTAAAAATATAAATGAAAGGTTTTATGATATATGTTGTGTCCCCATACATTTCATTATTACAATTTATGCATGTATATGTCCATATCTCTTATAACAAGTTAGTTACTAGCAAACCAGAGAGTTAAACTAGTTAATCTGCTGCCCTTGCCTGGGTCCTTCTTGGCCCAGGGCAGCAGTGGTGATGACACACCTACACATTGCAGCCGACACACTAGTGTGTCGCGACACACAGTTTGAAAAGCTCTGATCTAGACGGCTGTGCTTTGACCACACTTGCATTATTTCTGTGTGCATACTAGGCATTGCATGAGTGTTTGTCTTTCTCTCTGTTGCTCTAGGTCTTATGCCCCAACAGGAAGGCATTGAATCCTGGTTTTGTGAAAAAGGGAGAGGACTGATGCTGCTGATTATTGTTTTCCCTCTCTTTGATTCTGCTGTTCCCTGAAATTGTCACATCTGTAATCCAAGCTTTCCTTTTCTCAATCCCTGTTATGTCTGGCATATTATGTTCTGACTGTTTGCCCATTTCAGTCTTAAAAGTCCCATAGGATTTCTATTCCATCATTTTCAACAACTATTTCAGGCTTATGTTCCCATGAGTTCTTGGCAGATAATAAATCGTGTTTTTTGCACAGATTCCAGCTTATCGTTGCAGCCATTTTATCATGGTGTTTCTTGTATTCAGAAGAAAGCTATGGTTTGTCTTCATTGTCTCTGTGACTCCTACATGTGGGTTGTTCTAGAGCTGAAAAACATCTCTAAGCAGATGCTTTCCCCAACTCTGTGTGCAGGACTCTGGTGATCCTATCAAAACTCTCAGCTCCAGAGACCGTGCAGCAAAGGATAAGATAATTTGAGGAGCAGAGATTGACAATCAGAGGGGAGGAGGACAGGTTGTATAACTTCACAGATGACTACCGTACTCGAAGAACCATAGTTACAAGTAAGCAGCTGCTTTTGTTTGTGGCCTCTCTGACATACGTGTGGGTAGAATATCAGGCTGTACTTACTGCCTGGAGGTGGGAAGGGTGTCAGTCCTTGGCTGCTGAAAGGACCATGTATGTCCCAAATTGGTTTGTTTCATTGACTTGGTGTCCACGTTGTAATGGCGAATAAACATGGATGTTTGAGCCCAAGTCACTGAGTGTCAGAGGTCATGGAAAGTGATTCCTTGGAGAAACACTGTAGAAGCCACAGAGGCATAAGTAGAGTGGCTTCTAATATGAAGAGGGAGGAATCTTCAACTGATCTGATAGGCCAGGAAGATTCTGTGCACAATTACTGAGGATATAAGGAAGCCCTTCCCAGTCCGCCATAGCAAATGAAAGGCCTTGACATTCTTTGAAGGAATTTGATTCTGTTGAGAGAGAAGTCTAAAGCTTTTCTAGCATCTAGGGAGTATACAAAATGTAGACAAAAATGCAGTGGAAATGGGATAGAATTGATCCCATCTGAAATTGGTGCTGCGATGGAACCTTCTGCATCCACTGTTTTGGTGAGCAGAGAAGCACCACACATGCCTCTAACTGTTAGGCGGTCCTGCTGCAGCACTATACAAGCTTCTTAGTTGGTGGGTTACAGGGACACTTGCTGTCCTTGAGCTGTTACTCTGGGGGTGGAGAAACTGTCAGCAGACTTTCCAGTTGCTGCTCAAAGTAGGCATACATACCATCCTCCCTCCATTCTGTGTTTGCCCAAACCTTGGAGGATGTTTGTGGAACAACCTGGCTCACTCTATAGGAATTGTAGCATGACTTGAAATCTCCAGCCACATTCTAGCTTTCCAAAATGAAAAAGTTTATCAAAAACAAAAAGGAGTGAGGGAGGAATAGGGAAAGTACAGGGTAAATATAAACAAACATAAGTACAGGGTAAACATAGGTACAGGGTAAATGTAAACAAACATAAATCTCTCTAGTCTGAGCTTAAATCAAGTAATAGAAGCTATACACTTTTATGCTGTGAAGCTCATGGTTCTTCTTGATGGCTCAGTTGAAGGGAAAAATTATCACCTTTCTTTATTTTGGCATCAGGAGGATGGATGAAGGGTAGCTCAGCAGAGGTCAGGCAGTGGGAAGGTGCCCTGGCTCAGTGAGCATTACGTCATGGAGGCCAGAGATCCTTCCATACTGAGACAGTCTTCACTTTGCCTGAGTGGATACAGTGGTAAGTAGTAAGGCAAGTTCCTTGTCATCAGGCTAGGTCACAGGTAGACTAAGTGCAGCCCTTCAGCTTTTACTGAGTGCATCCCCCAGCGTTGCCCCTCCCATAAGAATTCTGTCCCTGCATGAAACTTTTTCCTTAGTCTTCAGGTATTTGCAGTAACTTAACACTTTAGCTGAACCTTAGAAATACAGCTTAAGCATCCAAAGAAAAGGGGCAGACAAAGTGACCAAGGGAATAGGAACTCTAAGCTTTTCCCAGAGCTTGGAAAGGTTACTTTTGGGCTACAACTCCCAGAATCCCCCCAGTGGCCATGCTGGTTCAGGGGTTTGGGGAATTTTAGTCCAAAGAGTGACATTCTGAAGTTCTGCCTCCACTTGAAGTAACTTCTGATTGAGCAGGGTGTGTGCGTGTGTGTGTGCGTATGGGTGCATACATGTATGTATCAAGCTAGGAAAAAGTTGCTGTGAAAGCCTGCAGTATACAACTAAACATCAGACTTGTGTGCTAAATGTTTCAACAATGTCTCACTTGCAGGACATGGAGATTTTTTAAAGGGCAGTCAGGAATTCCCTCTGTTTTCAGAAAGCAAGTGTCTTTGCAGTGCTGTCCTAGCCTCACTCTTCCTTTCTCTCAGGCCGTTTCTGCACTAGACTGTTATAGTGCTATTATTCCACTTTCAACATCCTTGAAGATCCCTTCCTAAACTACAAACCCCAGGATTCTATAGGATGTTGAAAGTGGAATAACAGCACTACAACAGTCTAGTGTGGAAATGGCCTCAATGTTCCTTTCTCTCAGTCTTTTTTTCTCCCCCCCCCATTTTTACAGGATGGTGGTTGATCGCTACTGTGGTATAATTCCTGGTTGACTGGTTTTATAAACACAATTTTTTAGTACCTCACATCAAGGGCTGTCTTAACAAATGATAAACAGCTCCAAACAAACAATAAAAAAGAGTTTGTAAGTTGGGTTTTATATAAGCATACATAAATATATTTGTAGGAAAAAATCTCTACCCTTTTGGCCTAACATTTGTATTGCTTTGTGTGAGAAAAGTTTGAGGATCTGGCCTCTATTTAATTTAAAGGAAGGAGGTGGATTTAAGAGGATAAACCAACATCAGCAATTGCTTATGATTGATTGGAGCTACAAAGTTCTTTACTAGCTAAAATACAGTCAAGTTGGATGGGCAGGGGAGAGGGAGAGTTCCAGTCCATGCCCCATTTCTCCATGCTATTCCCTATTGCTTCTTAAAGACTTCTCATACACCACTGTTATTTGTTCTACGGACTTTAATGGGTGCTCCTGGGAATCAGTGAGGGCGATTGTATTTTATTGAGTGCTCTCCTCCATTTAAATAGGCTGTCATAGGGCAGTTTTCTGACTGAAGGGCTGTCTGGTCAAATATTAGTACAAAGTTCAGGAACCATGAGAGGGGAGAGTGAGCTGAAGGAGTGAGCAGAAGTTGCCCCATCCATATCCTGAAGCACCTTGAAACAAGATGAGGCAGCAGACCCATGCCTCATCTCATCACTGCCTGCTCTAATTATGGAGGGATAGATTGCATGGCTAATCAGATTACAGTAATTTCAAACATTTCAATTGGTATATGCTAATTTTATGCAAAACAATTTTCCTTTTGTTTGTGTGTTCTCTCTCTCTCTCTCTGTTAGTCTTCCCCCTTTTCAAGGATGTACAAGTGGCCACCTAAAAATGTACTGCTCTTGCTGAAGTGTGACAGTGTGATAATGATGACAGACTCGCTCATGAGGCCTGGACCCATGTAGACTTGCTCCAGCAGCAATCCACTGCCGGGGCATCCCCGTGTGTGTTCAGCTGCCTTAGGTGTAGCCAGTATCTCTGTGTGACAACAAATGTTGGGCAAATCAGGGTTACCTCTTTCATAAAAATGTTCTTTTTCCATCTGTGGATAAGACATGAGAGGATTTTCCTGACCCTTCTACCCAACAGGTTTGGGGAAAAGGGTGAAATATTTTTGAGAACATTGTTGAACAAAATGTGATCCAAGTTCTGAAGCAAAGGTGGGGAACCTCTTTTTAGTCTGAAGATCAAGTTCAGTTTCAAGTAAATTCTTGGAAAGCTGTATTCTTGTGGTAGGCAGGGCCAGAGGCAAAAGGAAAGACCAGAAATACCAGACTATTTTAGATTCATGTACTTATGATCTGAGGAGAGGTGTTTCAACTTTTTAGAATATGAAAGAGAACTATGCAGAAGTTGGGAAACTATGAAACAATTGTGTTTTGGGAAAAGAGGTGTGGCCATCCTAGCAACACTAGAGGGCTAGAGTAGGATCCCAATAGGAGGGCCAGATTTGGACACAGAGCCTGATGTTCCCCACCTTGAATTTGTAGTAGTGAGCTCAGGGGAGAAACAAGGTTATTGAGGCTATTAAAATGAAGATACACACCAGTCATAAACATTTGGGCTAAAAAGACCCAAGGGCTCACTTTGGAATTAACAGAGGTTTTCCATCTGGGTGAAAAAGAGCAGTTCCACTGAGCTCTGCTTTCATCAAGATTCTCGCATTGGGGAAGTACAACTGTGTACAACTTGGAAGTACATCCAAGTACAACTGTGGCCCTGATCGTATCTGGAGTCTGTGGGATTGCTTTTTACATTGCCATGGCTAGTTTCGTGCAGTTCTGGTTTGGCCTGCTTTATGTTCACTTTCATGATATTTATTGTCTTTACTTTTCTTTTTAATTTTATGTCGTCGTTGAGCAGATGCAAGTCTGATCTTAAGATTACTAGCACGGTGCTGACAGAATAATGGAGTAATTGCTGATTTGTTTTCTCAGCTTGCCAACAAGAGAAGACAACAAGAGCCATTTAGTTGATTCTCTTTTGGATCTAATTACATTGAAATGCAGTGTCTGTCCCATGATGCTGACTATCATTCTGGTCCTTAAGCAGTCACTTGGGAATACCTAGGGTTTGTTTCCAAGTTAATAACTTGGAGTGTGTGGTGAATTCTGCACAGTTGCTCTAAATCAAGCTGGAGTTTGTCACATTTGGCACATACTATATAATTGAGTTCTGCCTATGAGCAAATTACATCTGAATTTGTTGTTTTAAGTACTATGTAATTGCCATGCATGGCTCATCCAAGAAAAAAAAAAAGGGGTAGCCACACACTGATTTGTAAATGATAAAATCTAAAATCCTCAAACCACCATGGAATGTGTATAACTTGGTAGGAATGTACAAGATTATCTTTTAGCAAAGGCTGGTGGAAAGGAATACAGAGTTATAAAAAAGTGTTCATTGAAGTCATATTCCTTTTAATATTGCTCTCTGTGAATTAATGAACTTGCTTTCTTGAATGTAAATCATCACTCTCAATCCAGTGATCAATGACAACAGTATCATTTATATTTTAAGTGGACCTGGGAAAAGTTGCTTTTGTGGTCTGCAGCTCCCAAAACTAACCATCCAGGCTGGGGGCATGGGAGATTCTGGAGTTGTGGTCCAAAATAATAACTTTTCTAAGCTTTAAGGTTTATCATCTGAGGTCCTGCTCAGTTAAGTAGGGGAAAGGAGATAATGTAGCCAGTCATTTGGCCATTCTTTGGTATGTAGAAGTAAGTGAAGTTCTGAACTCAGTAATAGGAATTCATTGATGGTGAACAATCTCCTTACAAGGTTAGCCAAAAGAAGTCAGAGTTTCTGGGAACAAATACCAGCAATGAGCAAAGGGGAGGAGGAAAGGCTGACCTTTGGGAAGCTGTATTTAAAAAAAGCTCCAGTGAGATGCTCATCAACCCATATCAACCTACTGTGAAACATTATTTAAAATGAATTACCTGCTACTGAAAACAAAGATTTAAAAAATAACTAAGAACTGGTTTAAGTCAAATGCATACTTGAGAGTTTCTCTAAATTCATGTATCTATCAAGGTTTTTAATCTTGTCATAAGCTATTCCAATTCAAGTATTGGCTAAAAATATTCAGGAGCTGGATATGTTCTTCAAATGTAATGGGGGAGGAGTACCCAAATGTTATGAAATAGATTACAGATGTCAGCTAGTAAGGACTGACTTGGTTTAGAGAAAAACAGCTGTATATGGGAAGATGGTATTGAAGAAAAGCCTTTTTTGGAAGGAAATTGTCTGTATCAATAAGTCAGGAAATCTCTCTGAGCCATTGCTTTGAAATAGATTTAAGCAGGGATATTTCCTTAACTTATTGATAAAGACAATTTATAAATTTATCAATTACCTTGAAATGTGTTTAAAACATGTTGGAAATAAAAGATGTACCATCTTGTATTCTGTAGGAGTGGTAGTAGCAGCAGGAGCTTTTCCTGTAGAACTTCTGCAGGTATTATTATGTCTTTAGAAGTTCTTGCTGTTGAATTTCATTTTGTTAGCACACGGTCTGACTAACAAGGGGGAGGAGCCTTATTAGAAGCTCCCAACGGCCCTCTAGCTCATTTCCCAGAGGAGAGAGCAGAGGAGAGCTGGGTCTGTGAAGACATCCTAGACCAGGTTTGTTTACAGGCTTGTGGGGCTGTGTTTGTCTGTTTGTTTGTTTTTGTGCTGGCCGTGTGCTCTCCCTGAGCCCACGGTCTGACTAACAAGGGGGAGGAGCCACTGGGGAGCTATTAAGAGCTCCCAACGGCGCGTGCCTTTGGCGTGCACGCTTGAACTCCTCTACTTCAATCCTCCAAGTTTAACCCTTGGCAAGCGGTAGAGCAGACATAGCTTATACAGCTGAATTTCAGAAAGAAAGCCCAGTTATTCTTTTAAGAACTACTCCCTGTACTATTCTCTGTAGTTTCAAGGATGGAAGGTGAGGGAGCTGCCACAGTCACCTGTAACACTTGTGGGACGTTCCTTTTCTTGCCACAAGATGTTCTCGGGTACACCTGCACCAAGTGCAAGCTGGTCACCTTCTTGGAGGAGAAGGTTCACCAGCTGGAGGCACGAGTTTCTGATCTTCATCTTATTAGGGAAGGGGAGGAATTTTTGGATAGGGCAGAGAAGACCTACCGGAAGACCGAATGCAGGGAGGCGCTGCCAGATCAGGAAGTCAGCACACTGTGCCAGGAAACGGAGGCTTGGGCGAATGTCACACGGAGGAGTAGAAGGTCCAGGAAGGTAACAGAGACTCTTAACCTACACAATCGCTTCAGAGTTCTTGGCCTTACGAACAATGAGGACCACCACGCGGAGGGAACAGAATGTCAACAAGAAGAAATCCAACTTCGGCAACAGGAACTAGATCAACGCTCCCAGCCTCAACAGAATGCCCAGGCAGTCCTAGTAGAACATGTTCGTCGAGGAGCCCTGGACAAGCCTCAGAGGAGGCGAGTTCTGGTTGTAGGTGACTCTTTGCTCAGAGGAACCGAAACGGCAATTTGCAAACTGGACAAGCTCAATCGAGAGGTCTGCTGTCTTCCTGGGGCCAGAATCAACCACATCACAGAGAGGCTAACCAGGCTGGTCAAACCCACTGACCAGAAGCCCCTCATTTTGGTTCATGTCGGAACCAATGACACTGCAAGGAGCAGCTTTTACCACATCGCAAAGGGCTACGAGCTCATGGGGACAAAGCTTAAGGACCTTGGTGCGCAGGTGGTCATTTTGTCTCTCCTCCCTGTTCAAGGATATGGCGCACGTACGGAAAGGGCAATAGCAGAGGTCAACAACTGGCTCCGCACGTGGTGCCGCCGGCAACGGTTTGGGTTTTTGGAACACGGCCTGAATTTCCATGAATGTGGACTTCTGGCGAGGGATGGGTTGCACCTCACAAAACTTGGCAGGAATGTTTTTGCAAACAGTCTCACAAGGAGGATTAAGAGGTCTTTAAACTAAGTTCCGATGGGGAGGGAGACAATATTATTCAGGGCAAGGACTCGGCGAGCACAGGGGGAAAAGGCCCAAATGATACTGGACAAGTAGTAAAAACGGCCAATGGTGGGAGGAGTAGAAACTATAGTACAGGACTTGCAGGAAGGGCCTGGGGTCTTAAGTGTCTCTACACTAATGCACGGAGTATGGGAAACAAGCAGGATGAACTTGAACTCCTAGTACAACAAAAAAAATACTATTTGATAGGTATCACTGAGAGCTGGTGGGATGAGTCTCATGATTGGAATATAAGAATAGAGGGGTATAGCCTATTTTGTAAAAATAGACCAAACAAGAAAGGAGGAGGAGTAGCCTTGTATGTCAAGGATGTTTTCACCTGTGAAGAGATCTGGGACTTAAATCCAGAAAGCCAGGTCGAGAGCATTTGGGTAAGAATTAAGGCAGCGAGAAACAATAGGGATATTCTGGTGGGGGTTTACTACAGACCTCCAACCCAGGCTGAGGATTTTGATGACGCCTTCCTCAACCAAATGACTGTACATTCAAAAAGGAGAGATATAGTAATAATGGGAGATTTCAATTACCCAGATATATGCTGGCAGTCAAACTCTGCCAAGGCAGCAAGGTCCAGCAAGTTTCTTGCTTGTCTTGCAGACAACTTCATGGTCCAGAAGGTAGAAGAGGCCACAAGGGGATCAAATATTCTAGATCTGATCCTGACCAACAGGGATGACCTTGTTAATGAGGTAGAAGTGGTTGGATCTTTAGGAGGGAGTGACCATGCCCTGTTGGAATTTAGCATTCAGTGGGAAGGAGAAGATAAGTGTAGCCAGACACTCATCTTAGATTTTAAAAAAGTGGACTTCTGTAAACTTTAGGGAGCTGCTGGCTGGAATTCCGTGGTCAAGAATAGTGAAAGGGAGCAAATGTTGTCCCCATCTTCAAGAAGGGAAAAAAAGAAGTCCCAAATAATTATCACCCAGTCAGCCTGACATCAGTGCCCGGAAAGATCCTGGAGCAGATCATTAAGCAGTCAGTTTCTAATCACTTAGAAAGCAACGCGGTAATCACGAGAAGTCAATATGGATTTCTCAAAAATAAGTCATGCCAGACTAATCTTATCTCTTTTTATGATAGAGTTACTAGCTTGATAGATGAAGGGAATGCTGTGGATGTAGCATATCTCGATTTCAGTAAGGCCTTTGACAAAGTTCCCCATGACATTCTTGCAACGAAGCTGGTAAAATGTGGGCTGGACAGGGCTACTGTTAGTTGGATTTGTAATTGGTTGACTGACCGAAGCCAAAGGGTGATCACGAATGGCTGCTTTTCATCCTGGAGAGAAGTGACTAGCGGGGTGCCACAGGGTTCTTTCCTGGGCCCAGTGCTGTTCAATGTTTTTATCAATGACTTGGATGAAGGAATAGAGGGCATGCTCATCAAATTTGCAGATGACACCAAATTGGGAGGGGTTGCTAATACTCCAGAGGACAGGATCAGAATTCAAAATGACCTGGATAGATTGGAGAGCTGGGCCAAGGCTAACAAAATGAAATTCAACAGAGAGAAGACATAATAATACCTGCAGAAGTTCTACAGAAGGCTAACAAAATGAAATTCAACAGAGAGATGTGTAAGGTCCTACACTTAGGTTGAAAAAATGGAATACAGAAATATAGGATGGGGGACACGTGTCTGGATAGCAGTACGTGTGAAAGGGATCTAGGAGTATTCATAGACCACAAGCTGAACATGAGTCAGCAGTGTGATGAGGCAGCCAAGAAAGCCAATGCAGTTCTCGGCTGCATCAACAGGAGTATGGTGTCTAGATCGAGGGAGGTACTGATACCACTCTACTCTGCTTTGGTTAGACCTCATCGTGAATACTGTGTCCAGTTCTGGGCACCCCAATTCAAGAAGGACATGGTCAAGCTGGAGCAAGTCCAGAGGAGGGCGACCAAAATGGTGAGGGGCCTGGAAGCCGTGCCCTATGAGAATAGACTTAGAGAGCTGGGTATGTTTAGTCTGCAGAAGAGAAGGTTAAGAGGAGACATGATAACCATGTTTAAATATTTGAAGGGATGCCATGTAGAGGAAGGAGAGGGCTTGTTTTCTGCTGCACCAGAGACCAGGACAAGGAGCAATGGATTCAAGCTGCAGGAAAGGAGATTCCACCTGAACCTCAGGAAGAACTTCCTGACAGTCAGGGCTGTCCGGCAGTGGAATGTGCTGCCTCGGAGTGTAGTGGAGCCTCTTCCTTGGAGGTTTTTAGGCAGAGGCTAGATGACCATCTGTTTAGGAGTGCTTTGAGGGTGTTCCTGCATGGCAGGGGGTTGGACTGGATGGCCCCTGTGGTCTCTTCCAACTCTACATTTCTATGATTCTATTTTGTCCTTTTAGATCTTAGCTTAGTTTGCCTTGAATTACTATTTTCCTTGAGGCTATTTGAGTTGGACAGAAGAGAGAACAACAATCTGAGTTGTTGGAAAATGGTGCTAAGGGCTTTCTAGCTGGGAAGGAGAATCAGTCTTTGGGGGCCACATGGTTTGTGGTTACTTTTTGGGGACTGATGCTCCTTTGGAAATAGGTTTGTCAGCCTGAGAGTTTTTGTGATTCCCATCCAATCTCCCTGTACATTTGTGAATAAAACTCTTTCTTATGTAAAGTATTCTAAGGCTCCAGCCCTCTTCCTTCCTCAGGAACTATCTGCTTGTCAGGAAAGTGGGCAGCACAAAACAATATTGACAGTATTTTTACCTCTGTGCATTAATGGGATAAAAGCAATCAGACTGATAGAAGAGATGTCAATCAGAACAAAGGAGAATTGTGCATAGTTAAGACTAAATGGTTTTTCCTCTGTGCTATAGAAGAGGTGTTGAGTGTATGCAACTATTTTTGTGGTTTGTCTTTTGTGTGCATGCTTTGTTGCAACCATATCTTTTAAAAAGTACTCATATATCCCATCTCAATATCTCCCATAGTGGGGAAGACTCTGCAGCTGCCAGTTCTTGATGGCATCTTCAAGGAACCTGCTCCCACTTCTGTATGCTCCTGACGCTTCTTTACTCCAAGGGTATTATTACACTAGCACAGAAATATGCAACCATTTTGTAGCCCCTGAGGGCCACATCCAGTGTTGTGGGATGCACACATAGACACAAACACAGTGTGTAGTTTCACATTGGCAACAGGACAGTGTCTTCAACTATACATGGGATGGTAGGCTAGTTCAAGGGGTGAGAGAAAAGCCATATGACACATCTCCAGCTCCTCATTAAACACTCCCTGCTCTTCTGAATAGGAATGGAAAGAATATTAGAAAAATATTTGAGAAATGTAAAAAAATATTTTTCGTTAGTGTTGAGAAAGTCTGATGAGAAGAATCCCACGTTGATGAGAATCTTTCTAGTTTGGGGCTTATTCTGCATGAAGTTAACACTTTTTTGTGCAGAAAACAGCATTTTATGTACAGGAAACATATTTTCTATGCTGGAAATAATATTTCTGCACAGATGCCTTTCAGATTCCGTTCAGTTCAACTGAGACTTCATCTTGGAGAGATTTTCTTACTTCTTTCATGGGACTGTAACTATGATGCCTATTTCATTTGCTTGTAGTGAACCATATGGAGCTTTGCTGATGAAAAGAATAATTAATGAATAATAATAAAGAATAATTAATGCTTTTTGTCAACATCTAGAGCTGAATCGGGCATCGCACTGAACATGCTTGCCTGTTCCTTTGGGAGTCCCTGCATTTTCAAACTGTCTGACCAATGAGGATGTAACTAAAAGTATTAGAAGTAGTCATACTTAGGATTTTTTAATCAGCAACCCTTTATCTAAGCCTTGAAGCACAGTTGTTTGATTTCAATAGATTTATTTACAAGCAGCAATTTCCAGAGGGGTAGCTGTGTTAGTTACTTGTAGCAAACAAACAGAAAGAGTCTTGTGGTGCTTTAAAGACTAAAAAGTTGTTTGGTGTAAGTTTTGTGGACTACTGCTGGATTATAGATCTGTGGAAGTTTATGCCAAATAAAACTTGCTGTTCTTCAAGGTTTCTGAAACTCTTTTTAAAAATGTATTTACAAAGACATCTAAGGATTTGGGTTTGATTGTGAAGAGAAGTTATCTGAGTAGCAATGGGGGCAGTCTTTTTCCAATCCACAAAAAAGAAGAAGGGAGGGAAAGAGAGAAAAAGTAATGTAGCAGCACCTTAACTAGTTGTTATTTTAGCATGAGCTTTTGTGGGTATAAACCCACTTCTTCAGATACAGTACAATGTCCGGAGAATGTAATGCAGCATCTGTACGGCATCTGAAGAAGAGGGTTTATGCCCACAAAAGTTAATGCTAATAAAAACCAGTTAGTCTGAAAGGTGCTGCTACATTCATTTTCACCTTTCCCTCTTTCTCCTTTTTATGTTACAAGAGACTAACACAGCTACTTCTTTGAGAACTATAGTGGTCCCTCTACTTTTGTGAAGGTTTGGGGCACAGAACTCTCGCAAAAGTAGAAAAAATGTGAATAACTTCCCTCTGCAATCCTCCTCCCATTCCCTTGGTTTTTGTGTGCCAGGGCCAGAGGAAACGGAATGGGAGGGAGGAGCTCTAAAGGGGAGAAGGAAGACTTGTGCAAGCTATTCCCTTCAGTCCATTGCCTTTTGCCCCAGTGCAAGTTCTCAGCATCAGGGCCAGAGGCAAGGGAATGATAAGGGAGCTCCAGAGGGGAGAAGGAAGGTGCACGTGTGTCTCCCTTTCATTTCCTTGTCTTTGTCCGGGCATTTGCCTTCCTTCTTTGTGCCCGGCAAAATGCAAGGGAATGGGAGGAAGAGAATGGGGTTGGAGAGGCATACGCACACCTTGTGAATATCTTCAAACCCACAAATGTGGAGGGAGGACTGTATTTCTAATCCATGTCACTTTTATATATATTCATTTAGAAATCTGTTCCGTCTTGCTTCCATGATAACAATTAAAACAAATTCACATTTAAATATGTATTTGAATAGATATTTATAAAAATTTTTCTTGTAAATTCCTCCTTGCTAAATGAATTATGATATGTGTTATTGAGGCAAGGGCAGAGCTGGAAAATCCAGGTCTTCCTTAAGGTAACAATTCAGGAACTGCCCCAGGCTTGTAGAGAAAGAAATTTTTACCTGCATGCTGCTCACAAAAGGTTCACATCTGGTCCATTTGTACTGGCATCCTCAAAGAGCCAATTCATCAAGCATCCCTCCACTTGACCCATGTTGCCCAGGACAAAGCTGGAGAAAGCTCCTTTTGGACTTCATTGTTCTGTGCTTTCTAGTTACTTTTGACTTACGGTGACCCTAAGGCAAAACTATCAGAGGGTTTTCTTAGCAAGATTTGTTCAGAGGGGGGTTGCCCTATTCTTCCTCTGAGAGAATGTGACTTGCCCAAGGTCATCCAGTGGGTTTCCATGGCCAAGCAGGGATTCAAACCCTGGTCTCTCAGGGTCTTAGTCAAACACTTAAATCATTGTATCACACTGGCTAATAAATGGCTGTGCTGTCTAAGGAAAATCTGATTGTTGTAGCCCCCAAAGGTAACTTTCTACAGCTGTGGTCCCAGAGCAAAAATGATGCCATATGTTCATCGAAGGGGACTGAATTTTACATATATGGTTGTTGCTCAACTATTTGCTGCAACAGTAGCTGCTGGAGCTGGATAAACTGTTTGTTAAATCAAGAAGAAAGGGAAAGCAAGAGAACATCTTTATTGCAACATTTTTGGCTAGCACAGAGCGGAATAGAAAACCACCCAAAACCAGGGTATATCTTGCATGTGTGTGTTTACAAGCTAAAAACATGACAGAAGTTTGGTCTACATGTCTGTGATGTCTGTGTTTTCACAGCAGATGACAAGTATAATTTATAGGCATGGGAACAGACTCTCCTCCAGGTGCTCTGGGAGATAAACCTGAGAGAGGTTGTTATAACAGAAGATACAGTACTGCCATCTGGATACAGGAACTCCCCCTGAGCATTTCTAGAACATTGTGTTACTACTCTTTTGCTTTGTTACATCAAGCAAAGAAGAATCTCTTCCTAGATTTTTGCCGGAGGACCTTTGGACCTCATGATGTTGTCGGACTCCAGGTCCTATCAGCCCCACCTACCGTGCAGAGTGATGGGGAATCATGAGAATAATAATTCAGTAGCAACTGGGATGTAAAGCCCTGTCCCTAGCCCTGTTCTCTACTCTGCTGCTTGATGGAGGATCGTAAGGATTTTATTAATGGCTGCCAATGATTCACCAGGATAGTCTTTATCGGAAGGCCAATGGGTGACATATATGAAGCTGCAGGGAGAGATGGTGTAGCTAGTTGGGGACAGGAGGATAATATGACAGGGAGAGAAAGAAAGAGAGAGGGGAGGGGTCTTTTAAAAGAAGAGTCGTAGAATCATAGAGCTGGAAAGGGCCTCATAGACCATCTTGCCCAACTCCCTGCTCAAAGCATCCCCAGCAGGTAACTGTCAAGATGGGGTTGTTGTGTTGCAACTAAAGTTGTACTGGTGGTGAGGCTAGCCCAAAACATTTACTCCTTGAAGCAGAGAATGCTCCCCTTACAGTTCCACCCATTGAAGCCAACAAGAATGGAAACTGATTCTCATTTCAGATCTGATGGAGGGACAGCAATGGAGGGACCCCCATGAAAGTGGAAAAATCATGAATAACTCTATTCCTCCCCTGAAACTGTATGTAACACACAAAAAAGCATGATCACCATGTTCAACTCACTGTGGATTCATTTGAGGCATCAGGGTTCCGTCATAAGGCAGAAGTGGGCAGCTAGTGAGGCTTCCTGCCACCTCCACTGCCGCCCTACACCATTTTAAGAGGGACTTACAAGCCTTGATCGCAGTTTCTCAGTCTCATGAGGCTTGCAGTCCCTATTAAAAATGGCACAAGGAGGCCCCAAAGGGGACAGCAAATATCTGTGAATAATCAAATTCACAAAAAGGTGAAACTCGCAAATGTGGAGGGCTGAGTATATGTAATGTTTCCTGGGTTGTACCCTGGGTTTCTTTCATTTCTTCAGAAATGCACGTGTGTGATCAGAAAGAAGAGAGGGGATTTAGTGGAGATAGTAATATTAAAACGTTGCTGGTATGCAGTTCTTATGTGGTTTATGGAAAAATAAAGTTGTTTTAGCACTCTGAAATACACCATTGATCTCTTCATATGCATATATGGTAGCAAAGGAAAGGAAAGTAGAGAGCCAGGGCTTGGAATGTGTCTCTTTGTAGCAATGTTGGGCTGTTCCAGAAGAAAGTTTTATGATACTTATGTTTTAGATTTTTCTCAGTTCCTGTAAACTTCAGGCTATCTGAGTAAGTGTCAGGTATTATACAGGATATAAATAATTGTATACAAGACTTTCAACCTTATGTTTCAGTTCAGAATTGCACCCCACCACAATAATGGCCTTGAAGAGATTGCAGTTTTGCCATCTGCTCAGATAAATATTTCACATACAAGTTCAAGTTAGTGTATTTATTATCTTTGATCTATGTATTTGCAAATGCCAGTAGCTCATGCAGTGTGACAAAAATGTTTAGGGCTCATTGGCCTGAAAAAAAAAGTGATAAGGGAGGGTGGAACTTTCGGAATATGTGCTGAGTTCCTTCTTTGTAGTTGAATTGGGAAGATGTAACCTTAAGGTAAAGGATTGATCCTCCCTTAAATCTGTATCCCTCATTTCATTTGGACAGACAAGCAGTTTCTCTTCCAGTCAAGAATGCTGTGATGAGGAGGCTTGCTATTCCTTTCTGTGTAAGGGTATGCTCTCCAGATGTTGGTGGACTACAACTCCCAATCGCTCCAGTCAGCATAGCCAGAGGTGAGGGATGATGAAAGCGATGTTGAGAGTTCTGCAGTCCAGAAACATCAGGTGGGCGAGAAGTAGTTTTCCCCTGTCCTACAATTTTTCTGTGTGATGGGAAAGGTTTTGATGGCTCTGAAAGTGTGGCCCTTTTTGCACATTACCCGTTTGCGCAGCTGGGGGGGGCATCTCATGTGAAAAGCCTCAGCAGGAACGCTGCCGCTTTCTTGATGCTTGAGTTCTACAGCGCTTCCTGGTTGTGCGAGCGTCCCGCCCCTTCCTACTGCAGTGCAACCTGGGAATTGTAGGCTAGTGCTGCGGCAGGAAGCACGACCGGCCTGGCTCCCAACGTACCGCACAGCAGGTAAGTGCACGCGGGCCCCGGGAGCATTGCGCAACTGCACACCATTTTCGGCTTAAAGCTGAAAATAGAAAGATGCGTGTCTGCTCTGCTTCTGGCTCGTGAGCATCGCGTAAATGGGAGTGCGTCGTACGGCTCAGGGGGCCCTCTCGCAAAAGAAACTGTGCGAAAAGGGCCTGTGTGTGTGTGTTATGGTTTCTTCCATTTGCTTGCAGAGGACTACATGGAGCAGAGTATGGCTTTATTCTCCACATCCTGCTGAGGGAGGAGCTCTGAAAATGTCCCAACCTAGAGCTGTTCCCCAGCAGCATGGGCCCAAACTTCTCACTCCTCACTTGTGACTAGGGATATGACTCTCTTCCAATTTTCTTCTCTAAGAGCAGCAAGTAATTTTAGTGGTTTTCTTCTTGCCATGAGAAAGTCTTCAAAAACTGTGCAGTTTGGAATGTATTGTGTGCAAAATTCACACATGGTTCTTTTGTGCAGAACACATCATTTTCTGTGCAGGAAACAGTATTTTTTTGCACAGAAAATAATGTTTTTATGTAGAAGTAGTATTTTCTGTGCAGAAAATCCTGTTTCCTGTGCAAAATAACCATGTACACATTTTATATAGGCTAGGTCCTCAACTGTAGCATTTTCTGCACAGGAAACAGCAAGATCATATAGAACTAGAAAATGCTGTTTCCTGTGCATAAAATGCTGTTCTCTACATAAAACAATCATGTGCAAATTTTGTGTAGATTAAGTCCTAAAATGCAAAGAATCTTTTCAGTCCAGGATTTCTCTGAGTAGAGTTTTTCTTGAGAAACACTATTTTGGCTATTTTTTTTCAAATATTCTTCCCTTTTGTACCAGTGATTATGCAAATCCAGGTACATGGTCAAGGAGTAGGGCATTCCTCACCTGAACAGGAGAAAACAGGTATAGTTTAGTGAAAGTAGTTGGCTGGCAGGGCTAGATCTCAGTAGAGCAGCAATTAACAAATCCACCCACCCATCCAAACTGAATTGTGTAACACCCAAAGCCAATACCATTATTTTTGTACATGTGGCTGAGGATCCCATAAGCATATTTCACAATCTCTGGTAGTAGATACATAAAACGATAAACAAGTTAACAGTTGTGCTGTTTTTGTAACAGAATCCAACATTTGTTCCTTGAAATCTAAGATCTGCCTAATGCTGGAACTGGGTATGAGTATTGTTGTTTTTTTCTAGGCACCGTCAGAACTTTCAGAATGTCCTAGTTGTCATTGTTGCATCCATGTGCAAAAATTAAAGAACAAGTGCACTGTCCCACAGCTGGAGAGGATCTCTCCAACTGAAACACCTTCCTTAATTCTGAGTGTTTTCTGGAAGTGTTGCCAAGAGGACAAAATGGCTTTGGGTGTCTTTTGGCTGTGTTGCTCTAGGTAGCAAGTCTCACACATGAAGTAATAAGAATTTTCCTCGAGACTGGAGAGTCAAATAGTGAAATTGTGATAACTCTAGCAAACTGGGTAGTCCTCTCAGCATCACCAGAACTTCTTAGGGACATTTGGCTGAGTATGGTTAGCTAAGCTGATTTTAAGCAAACCAAAACAACCCCCTCTAATGCAAAACGGCAACCTTGCTTGACATGACATTCATGAGCTGGTGGATTAAGAGTTTGCTAAAAGTGGGCATTGGAACACTGAGTACAGATGAAGAGAAAAAGGCACTATGTGTTGAAAGGAACAGATTTGCCTCATTGCCTCATTACAGTAGGTGTAATGTGATTGCCATTTTGTAAATGGCACTGTTGCAAATATATCTAAAGCAGTAGGTGGGAGGCTGAAGTCTTGTGGGAGTGAACAGCACTTGCTTTCTGATTATTTAATATCATTGAACAGTTTTCTTTCCCTTTCTTTACTTGTAGCAGAGATTATGTGAGTATGACAGAGAGAGAGAGAGAGAGAGCGAGGTTAGCACAATACACATTGCAATGGTGATACACCCATGGTTGCTTGGTGGTTATTGAGTAGATTCTTTCTGACAGGAGGGCAGAATCAGTGGTCCTACCCATAGGCCAGATGCAGCCCAGCCAGCTGCCCTTTCCCAACTGCCCAGCTTTCAGATCTGTTTCCATTGTAGGTGGAGTTTGAGGAGAGGTGCTTGGAGAGGAAAGGAATGATCCTTCTTATGAGCTCCCCCAATACTCTTTGCAAGGCAGAACTCAAAGATACAGTGTGTTAGTCTGGATCAGTAAGCAAAGGGATATTGTAGTACCATTGGCATTAACGGAGAGAAAGAAATTGGTAGCATACGATTTTGTAGACTGGGTCTACTTCGTCAGCTGCAAGGCAATTTGACTTTAAAAAGCTGCTCATAGGGAGAGAGGCATGGTGTCTTTATAATGGCAGGGATTTGACCCTATTCACTTTGTTTTGGCTGTAATCACTGTTAGAACCTGGAAAGGATATTTTCAACTACAGTTCCAAGATAATTCTGTCCAGCACAATCATGGGAGTTGTAGTTTGAAAAGGGAAAATTTTCCCAAAGCTCTTGCCCGATGCTGTCACACAGACCCTGGATAATTTTCCACAAGGTAAATGGATCTGTTAGACTACAAAAGCACTCCCTCTCTTCACACTCTGACCTAGAGCGTCTTTCCTTCACAACCAGAAGGGCAGTTTGGGAAGGGTCTTTATCACTAGAGGTGGCAAGTAGCAGAGGGAGGGTGTGCCCCCTAAATAAGCAATGTTGGGTGTGTAGCTGACTCCAGTTGCTCTTGCCAAGAGGTCTTGCTTTGACCTGCATTCTTTTACATTATTTATTATACAGTGTCACTGACTTTTTATAGAGTGTCAGAGGTCAGAAATAGACAGATCTGCCTCCCCGCAGAGCTTGGAAGTTGCTGTTTCCAAGTAGCTGCTTACTTGTTACCAAGTCTATCTGATAACCAAGGCACATAGCTACTGTTAAGTTTACGAGGGTTAAATTTACATCCTTTTGCCATTGAACTGTAACTTCCTGGTTAATTTTGCACCTACAGAGATCTTGTCTCACTAAGTGATGGAGGAGGAATATCATATGATTCAACTGCTAGATCGTGTTGCTGGCTCTACAAGCCAGCATCTTGTTGATTTAAGGAATTATTTTTTTTCAATTTTATTACAAAAAATATTAAAATATAACAGAAAGCAAAAAAGAGAAGAAAAAATTATTCATACAGTACAGATTTTCTGTAAGTTTTTTCCCCATTACTTACCAAATTCTCAAATACATACCGTTTACTAGATATGTACATGTCTCTTCTTCAGAATCACACTAAATCTTCCCTTAACAGCTTCATCCTATATACAATTGTTCTATAATTGTATTTAATATACTTTCTTATTTACAACACTTCCTACTCATCTTTATTGGTTTATTTAAAGGTATGAACACACCATTATTACTGTAGCCTCTATATCTCCACATATATTTTGAAATTTAACCTTATAATATCTTATGTGCTGCATCGTTATTATTAAAGTAATAATTTTCAAATATTCCATAACAATTTCTATTTTTGCTTCAATGTTAGATCATTCATAAACTCACATTTACTTTTCTCCCTTATCTATTGAATATCAAATGCTTTCTTACATTTGTTGTGCAGCTTCGCTGTTCATACTATCAATGATAACTACGTCGCCATATCTTTTTTCTAGATAGTTTAGAACTGGACGCCATTCAGTCTCATATATAGTTTTTTTTTCATCCTTCAGTAATTTGGTCAAGTAGTCACAATTCATCATCTCTCATAAGCGAATCAGCCAATCTTCAACCTTTGGAACCTGTGGGTTTTTCCAGTAATTCGCATATACTAGCCTAGCAGCTGTAATCATATATATCACTATTTTCCATCTATTTTTAACATTTAACTGATGTATGTTCAGAATTATATTGAGAAGATACATCTCTGGGATAATCGGTATTTTAATTTCAAAAATTTCTTCCATTACTTTATTGACTTCATTCCAATATTTTTTTGCTGAGTTACAAGTCCACCACAGATGGTAAAAAGTACCTTCTATCCTGCCACATTTCCAGCAGTCCTTTTTTCCTGTTTTATACATTTTATCTAGTTTAGATGGACTTAGGTACCATCTGTGGAACATCTTTAAATGATTCTCTTTAAATTTTGGGGAAAGCTGTTTTAAAATTCTTTAACCTCCCAGTTTCCCAACCAATTTCTTTTCCATTTGTACCCATTTCAACATTGTCGGTTTGATTGTCTCAGTTTCCAGTTCTCTATTTAATAGAAGTTTATATAATTGAGACATTAAATGCTGTGGCCCTAAAGATCGCTATTTCAAAGTCATTTCTTTTTCTTTAAGGGAAATCCCTTCTTTTAAGTCCATTTTAAATCTTTCATATAGTTGTCTATGTAGAAACCACTGACTGGGAAAAACCCTTTCTTGTTCTAACTCCGGTCTTTTTTAACTTTAAATGTCCCCGTCAATTATGATATCTTTATACCGAATCCACTTCTCTTGTGGTGACTTCCATCTTCCGAAGAGAGCCTCATGCGAGGAGACCCATTGGGGGATTTTAAAATATGTTCGGGTTTTTAAAATCTTTTCCAGATGGTCAAAAAGATTTCCTGATATAAGGGTTTTAAAAAAGTCCTTATCAACTTTCTCTTTTCCATACCAAAGGTATGCGTACCCGAATTTGTTGTTGGCCCCTTCTAAAGCCAAAAGTCTTTCATCTTCTAAGGTCATCCAGTCTGCTATCCATGATAGTCCTGCTGCTTGGTAGATTTTTGAAATTAAGGGGAAATACCCTTCTGTTTAAGTTCCGTCAGATATCTCCTTTTAAATTTAGGTTTTTTTCCCAGCCCAAATAAATTTAGAAATTTCTTTTTGCCAGTTGCGAAACATTTATCATTTATAATTATTGGTATATTCTGGAAAAAAAAGCTTTTTTTGGGGAAGAACGTTCATCTTTATGGCCGATACTTGTCCGGTAGCGAAAGACTGATTTATTCCAATTTTAATATTTTTACGAATTTCAGCCGAAATTTTTTTATAGTTTTTTTCAAAAGTTAATATTCCGTTTGGATAAATATATACCTAAGTACCTTATTTTTTTATCAATCTTAAACTGGAAGTTTGAAACAATTTTTTCTCTTTTTTTTCTCCAATATTTTTTGTTAACATCTTCGTTTTACCTTTATTAAGTTTCAAACCAGCCATCTTTTCAAATTCTTCTAATTTATGCAATAATCTCTTGATATTTACCTGGGGGTCTTCCATAAAGCCACCAAATCATAGCATAGGCCTTTAATTTGAACTCATATCCTTTAATTTTCCCCCTTTTATCTTGCTTCTCTTATCTCATTCGTAAGACTTCAGTGAGAAATAAATAATAATGGAGATAGAGGGCAACCTTGCCTAGTCCCTTTTTTCAATTCTAAAGGTTTTTGTTTTCTCTCCGTTGAAAATTAAATGCCAATTGAGTGGAGTAAATTTTTTTATCATCTCTATAAATCCCTGATCACAATCCATTCTTTTAGTATTTCAAACATAAGTCCCATCTACTAGTCAAACGCTTTCGAAATCTATGAAGAGCATTGCAAGTTTTCTTTCTTTATGCTTCTTGAAATGCTCAATCATATTTATGACCGTTCTTATGTTATTTCTCTTTAAATTATTTGGTAGAAACCCGCTCTGATATTCGTGTAAAAGTTCCACAATATTTTCTTCAACCTCTCTGCTAATATAGACGTAAAGATCTTGTAGTCAACGTTAAGCAGAGAGATGGGCCGTTTTCCCAGGATCTTTGATATCTTTTTTTTTTTTGGAATTAAGCTTATGTTAGCATAATTCCATGTCTCTGGCTTCCCTTTAACCCATCTATTCAAGCTGCTAATGGCAAAAGTAATTTGTCTTCAAGAGATTTATAAAAAAAAAACAGTAAATCCGTCAGGACCTGGAGCTTTAAAGGGTTGAGTCTCCGAAAGCTTTAGTAATTTCAGCCACTGTGATTGATGAATTTAACATATTTTTTTGTTCTTCCTAAGTTTTTTTTTTCTTTTTTGTATCTAAATACTTTTTCAACTGCTCATTTCTATTCAGTTCCAAATTCTTCTGTTTGTATAATTCTGAGAATATTTCACAAAATTTTTTTATCGGTTCTATCTGCGTATTTACCTCCATAACTAATTTCCTAATCTGTTTCCTTTTTCCCCTTCCCTTTCCCAATTTGTGAGCTAGCCATTTTCCTGGTTTATTAGCATTTTCAAAATGCTTTTGCTTAATTCTCTTTAATTTCTTTTCCAATTGTATCAGATTTTCTTTTTTAGCCTTTGTAATAATTTAATTTGCTTTTTCACATCATCATTTGTGGGGTTTTTAATTTTTTTCTTTTTTCTGAAGTTTTTTCTTTTAAGTTCTTTTGCCTCTCTTGCCTTTTTTATTCTGAGCCCCATTTAATTAAATGACCCCTGATGACTGCTTTACCAGCATCCCAAACAGTTTTCATAGAGATTTCCCCAGGAATATTCTTTAAAAAGTTTTCATTTCCTGCTTAGCTTGTTGTAGAAATATCTCTTGTGAATAAAGAAAATTTAACTTCCAACTTGGGCTCTGGCATTTTGTAAAAAGTTTAAGTTTATTAAATTGTGGTCAGAGAGATATTTTGGAAGGATTTCCATCTCTTTAATGGATGTATGTAAGGTTTAAAAGAAAAATGTCGATTCTAGATAGTGATTGATGTACCTTGGATTAAAAATGAAACCTCTTGCATTACCATATTTATAGTACACATCCAGTAATGCAAAATTGTCCATTAGGTTAAAGAAACTTCTAGGAAGTTTCCCTTGTAGTTTCTTTCCAGCTATTTGAGAAGATCTATCTTAACAGGGTTTTTGACAGCGTTCAAACTCCCGAAGTAACAAGTTTGCCTGGTCTTTTTTTTGAGAGTTTTATCAGTTCTTGTTCAAGCTTATTGTAGAATTTATCTTTTGTTTATAGGGAGTATATCCCAACTACTAAAAATTTGTTCCCATTAATTTACTTCAATACCAATATAATGTCCATTTATATTACAAATACTTCTTCTGATTCATATCTGGGGTTTACAAAAATTCCACGCCCCGTTTCTTTTTTGAAAGGTTAACATGAAGTCTCCCCAGTTTGGGGTTCCTTAAATATTTAATATCTTTTTCTCTTATTCTGGTTTCTTGTATACATATTAAGTCTGCTTTTTTCTTTTTGAGTAAGTGGAATATCTGTGCCTTTTGTAATTTGAGTTAATTCCTTTAACGTTCCAAGATTGGATTGTTATCACCATATTAACTTTCTACTGATCTGTTTCTTCTTGATATAAAATATTTTCCCCTCCTCTATCTCTTCAATTACAGCCTCTTCATCCTATTCTATCTCGCCCCGCTGTTCTAGCGGGGCTGCTGCCTGGTCCGCTTCCATCGTCGGCGGTTCTTGATCTCCTTCTCTTCTATGATTCTTAAATTGCTTTAAGGAATTTTTTAAAAAGTAAATCAAAATAGCTGTTAGTTACACTTGAGAAGAATGTAAAGAAAGTTACTTTAGAATGTATCTATAACTTTTTCAGCAGTTGCTTTTTAAAAGTAACTCTGCTGCTTTTGGCCCTAAATTACCTTAGGAATTGAAAGAATATTTGAAAATATTCAAAAAATGGTTTAAAAAAACCCCTGTTTTTCAAGTGTTGAGAAACCCTAACAAGAACAACCCTGGAATGAGAAGAATCTTTGCAGTTCAAGATTTATTCTGCACAAAATTTACAAATGGTTGGAAAATAATATTTCAAAGCAGAAATATTAATTCCTGCACAGAAAATGCTGTTTTCTGTGCAAATAATGCTGCAATTGCAGGTTTATTCTGTGTAAAATTTGCACATAGTTGATTTATGTAGAAAACAGCATTTTTTCTACAGAAATTAACACTTTCTGCTTAAGAATGTTTAATATTTCTGCATTGAAATGTTATTTTCCATGCTGAAACTACTATTTGCTACCTTGAGAAGAAAGTTAGTGACAAACTTCACCCCTACAAGCTGAGTTGGTCAATAGAGACTATGGAGAAAGCATAGGCAATGTTGGAGGTAGTGTGAGTTACATGTACAAGCCTCATGAGAATGAGAGAGGCTATGAGAGACTGCGATTGCAAGATAAGACTTGGAAGTTCCTGTTAAAAGTGGCATAGGGCAGCAGTGGAAATGTCAGCAAGCCCCATCAGCCACCCACTTCTGCCTTGTGAAGGAATCCCACTGCCTCGAAGGCAGAAATGGGCACTGGCATGCTCCCCACCATGGATTCAGCTGTGTTGCACTTCTTCATGTGTGTTATATATGGTTTGCAGAGGGGTTATAGATATTTGTGGTTTTTTTCCACTGTTGGGAGGGATCCTGCACCCCATTCCCTACAAATGTGGAGGGACAACTGCATTTCTCTTTAAAATCCAAGTTAAATGTCTTGAATTTTTTTTAAAAAATGATACTCATTAAATTCTTCTTATTTTAAAATAAATAATACATAGCTGAGATGATGATATGGCAGATTCTCAGCTTTTTTATTATTATTTTGGAGATAACTCTTTGAGAGATATTGCCAGTAGTTTATATATCATCTAATAACTTACTGCAGTATTTTAGAGTCGACTAGCGTGTGAACAAATCAGCTTGGAGGATGTAAACATGAATTGCCCTCTGGGTCAGCACTATCTCATGAAGAAAACATTATGTGGGATGAGAGTCTTGGAAAAAATATTAATTAAGATGTCAGGTTAGTAATTGGGTCATTTTAGTTATTCTTCTTTTTTGGACTATATGAATAGTTATGAATTGTATTAATGCTCAGATTATTTTAACAGGAGTTTAAGAGACTTCAGTTAGGACTGAGGATGCATTATGCAAGATTTTGCAACTGATAAGCTGTTAGAATGAGTATATTAAAAGAATAGGTGAAACAGGGGTAGTGGTGGTCCTGGGAGTAATGGTGGCAGTAAAAGGCACACTTTCAAACATGTTTTTTTTTTAAAAAAAAGAATATCATAGATCAACAGAGATGACCATTTGGAAGGCCTTCGTTCTTTCCTGTAAAAGTTATCTTCTGATTCCAACAATATTTGCTCATTGTACCAGGTCAATATCAATTACTTTGAAGAGGACTGAATTTTAATCTATTTCTGATTATTTTGGCAATTGAATTGATGCCTGAGATTCTTTCATAGTACCTATAGCAGAATGATTGCAGCTGCCTCCATAGTTTCACTTCTACCAATTCTTCTGCAAGGAAGAGTTATTTACATGGGTCAACTACAGAATGTATGTCATGCAGTTTCCAAGGTCTGGCTGGTATACCATAAGAATATGTTTCTTGCCTTTACCTCTGATATCATATTTGTCTTCTTGGCATCTTTGGCCAAGGCTGCATACAGATTAGATGCTCTTGAAAGGTGTGTTCGTTTGCTTCAAAATTAGATTTGATGTATAAAAAGAATTGAAATCTCCAGGAAACTTGTAATCATCTAGTTAGGTTTTCCAAATGTGTGCCTGTCTTTTGATGTGAAGGATATTTCTAGAGACTGAGCTTAGATGGGTGGACAGCTTTAGAAGGAGCAGGAAAATTGCTTATGAAGAAATACATCTGCAAGTACTATGTCTAGGAAGAAAACACAGCTGTTTAGCTGATAGACCCTTGCTCCTATCCCCCCCCCCATTGCATATGTACTTTTTGATATAGCAAATAAGCTTGGGGAGAAAATATTTTCAGGAGTGCCAAAATCTATCCAAACCTGACTCTTTCAGGGCAACAAAATTTCTGTCCCCTAAAAGAAACAGGCCACCTGCAAAAGTTGACAGCTAGACTTTCCTGTGATTGATCAGCAGTTTCTCTCATAACAATCCATAGGTGGACCCAGGTTACTTTGCAGTATTGCTTTAGAGGGAAAACTTTGGAGGTGCATTGTATCACCATAGCACCATTAAATGTCTGAAATGTAGAATGAGAAATAGGGAGGAAGTCTTGGCTGGACAATATGTGGATAAGATCACCCTGAGCTGTGTTTCATGGAATGTGACAGATAGGACATCACCACACAGGAGGGCCAGTGGAGCTATTTCATTCATGTGTTGTTTTGACAGAAGAATGTATTGTTTTCAGTAGCCCTGGGAATTAACTCCCCAATGTGTTTTTGTGGCATACATCAATGAGGATTAATTTGGAACCAAGAGTAGTCATTGTTTAGAGGGACAGTAGAAAGGCCAGACATAGAAGCAGACTGCTAATCCTCAAATAGATTCCTGTGTAACTATACAATGTGTTTACTTTGGCCAAGGTTCTTCTCTCTTGTATGGCATCCAAGTGAGTGAAAAATACTCTTTGTCAGTTCTGTGCCTTTTATGCTTCGGCCAGGTACATAAAGGCACTGGACAGCCATGTTCAGTTGCAGGAAATGAAACTTCCCTGGAGGAGCGAAGAGGTGGGAGAATAAATGTATTCCCTGAGGACTGTGTGATGATGACGCGACGTTCATTTGATATTCATCCTTTTAATTTGCTTTCATATTGAAGAATTCAGGCAGAAATTAGTTCTGAAGAGTGTCAGCAACCTCTAGCAAGACTGGAAGGTTATGGCTGCCTCTCCCCCCCCCCCACATAAGGGATGGAAAGCAGTTTAGCTATGATGGGTAGGGTTCACAGTTCCCTAGAGAAATACAGAGACAGAGCAACACATTACTGTACTAGCAGCTTTAGAAGATATAGTATGTGGAATTGTCATTAGGTTGTCAAAAGTCTCTATATCAGCACAACACCTTCTGGATATGATTACTTCCTGCATGATGATATCAAGCTACGTGATGAACCTTACACAGACTGCTGTAGCTTTGTGAAGCGTGTACCAAATCATAGTTTTCTCAGAACATGGGAAAATACTGTGTTTTATTTTTGGGAGTAAGAAAAATCTTCATTTATTTTATTCTTGCTTAGAAGAACGAAACATTAAATAATTTCGTCCTGCTGGACAAGAGAATAAGGTTTTATTTCAGTAGTTTCTGGGAAAAAAAGGTATAATGTTTTTGTGCAAATTGCAACATTTTGGGGCAGAATATGGTGTGCTCCCCCCTTGTAGCTGTTTGCTGTTTGGTCAGCCAACAGCTACAGCATCCATACAGGGGCAAAAGCATAGTGTGTCCATTGATAATTTTTTGGACAGTGTATCTTGATGGGTTGATGGTTTATTGAAGATTGTAAAAGGAATGCTCATTTACACTATTACTTGGCAGTTCATCATATTAAAGAATGTCCCAACTGTGACACATGCAAAAGAAGAATGTGCTAACATGAATTTTTGACTGGAGGACCAGTGGTTGATGGAAGATTCTAGAAGCTCCTTCCCAGACGAAGTAAGGGAAAAGGTTGGTTTTATTTTGTCCATCAGCTGGTTGACCAACAGCATGCTTCCTGTCCCTTCCAGAGGTAACTCTGCAGTAGTTGCCCTCTGGCTGTAGAAGTGAGGGAAAACCTCTTTGGTTCAGAGGAATATGAGATATTGGGAAGATACTCCCAACCCCACCAAACAAAACTATAGAGACAAATGTTAGTCATTCCCAGGGCCAAACTGCAGCATACATGACAGGAGCAGGTTTTGTCCCACCTCCTTTTTAAAATTGTTCTCAGTATCTTTTCTGACATAGGTGAGAGAATAAATTAGTAGAAGGACCTTCGATTGAGAAAATAGTTGGAAAGGAAAAGGACTAAGAAGCCCCTGTGCCACTTGTCCACTCCTGGTGGTGGCTTTATGAAGGCTGGTTTTTTCCATGTTCATAAAAAGATAGAAGAAAGAATCACGCAACCATTTGTAATGTACATTTATACAGTTGTAACATACAGATTTGGATGTTGTATAATATTGAGAGGAAAGCATGTCAAAATGTTCATTTTGAAATAACTGTAAAATTTTAGATATTTTGGATAAGTACTTTCAAGGGTAGAAAAAAGTATATGAATGGAACTAATGAATAACAAATACTTATAAACTATCAGAGGCAAAGAATCTGTGCATTTCTATATGTGTGTGTGTGTGTATGTGTGTGTGTTATAATAAAACTGTTTCTTGGGAAGACATTTGTTCCACTGCTAGTTTTACTTGGTGCTGTATGATGACCTGTGGCCCTGATTGTATCATTCTAAAAAGGATCTGCAGTAGACGTAGTAAAGCTTGAAGTACAAGTGATTCATTAGTCATAAAGTAAGTGGTCTGTTTTATGCTGGAAATTTGAGCTTGATTATCTTCACTGTCTACGGATTCTGAAACCTAGGGCTCCGTATGCCATTAACAGCTTTGTACATAAAGAGTGCTCTGTAACTGAGAAGCATTACTATTTTAACTGCACTGTGGAAAAAAAATGAAGAAGCTGTAGTAAAAACTCCTTGAAAAGAATTCCATATGGCACCATTTTTAGCAGCATCAGATTAAACGGCATCTGTGCAATGGAGAGCGATAAAAAGGGAAAGGCTAAAAATATGTTTTTAAACCTTGGTAGCCTCCTTAGGCCTCTGATTTTTACCAGCTTCTTCCTAAGCACTTCAATTCCAAACCACAAACCTGTTTTTCTTGTTAAAAGCTATTAATTTTAATCATTAAATGATTCGTTTTTTATTTCAACACATACATAAGTGGATCGCGCAGGGCTTGTGTACTGCCGTGATAGGTATTTCAGAAATGTGTTTAGATATTTGTAGATTATATATGCTGAAATATGTAGAAATAACTTCTAACTCAGCAGAAAGATCTGATGCACACACTGTGAAACTTATCATCGTCGTCGTCGTCATCATCAAAATAGAACTAAAGAAAACACTTGTGATTCCAGTGATGTACTGGAAGCCATCCCAAATGGACTTTTAAAATGTCTGAATGAAATCACTACAGATAGGATCACAACAGCACAACTGCAAAAAGTGGGCCTGCCTGGAACATGCAACATTATCTAATCACAGATTCCTAGATTCTTGAATAGAACCCAAATCATTGGTAATCCAGAATTCTGGTCAGGAACATGTGACAGACTGCGAAACCGAGATAATAGTAATAGTTGTTACTTTGTGAGAGATCCTGAACTGTGATTCCTAGAACTGTTGAGAAACTAGCGATGGCTAAACTGGTTTAAACTAGACTATTTTGGTTCTATTCAATGCCTTCAGAGAATGTTTGGTTCCTTCTAAGTGTCCAATTCCACATTGATTTCAGTGCGAGTTGGTGAAATAACTTTCCTCATAGGAGTGTCGGGAGTTTCTCCTACTCCTGTGCTGAATGGAAGCAATGTAAGATCCTTTAACTTATAAAGTGAATTGATTTTACTGGCGCAATTAACAAGTTAGACATTGGTGTAAGGAAAAGTTATTTGTTTCTTTCAAAAGATCTGGCTATATTTGTGATGTTAGTCAGGAAACACCAACAAACACACCCCAGTATTTTGCCAGCAGCCACAGTCTGTAATGGTAGCCATCTCTAGGGGCAGTTACTCAGTGCAAATACCCGTCTGAAATAATGGAGTTAATGGCTTATAATTTTTTTTTTTAAATGAACACTTTAAAACATTTTTCAGCTTGTAATTCTTGCTTTGTTGCTAGGCATCCCTGCAGTAAATTGAATGTAAGCTGAACATCTTCAAACTGAAAGAGTTTACATATAGAAGAACAACTAAGAATAAGGAATACTATGAACAAGAAATCACATGGTCAAAGACTTTATAGAGCACAAGCATTCTTAGAGGAATCTCTCTTCTGGGTGCTGGATAAACATTTTCTTTGGAAGGAGAGCCCCCTTCTGAGAAAAGAAGTGTGCTGGATCTTGAGGGCTGGGACTCTCACCCTCATAGTCTGTGCAGACCCAGGTCAAAAGGGCTTGTCAGACAACTTGTTCAGAAAAGGACAAAGTAGAGGCACAGCTTGGGATACAGTAAATGCCAAAGCCAAGTTCTACCAGTCAGCATGTCATTTCACAGTAGGGACTTCCACAGCCAAGGTCAGAGCAGTTTGAAATCAGCAAAACATTGGGGCAAAACAATAACAAGACAAAGATGCTCCAGGAACAGGCTGTTCAAGGTCATACACGACAGAGCAGTCAATGAAAATCAGTCAGTGAAAATCAGGACTATACTGTTTGACTGCAGAAGTCCAAGCTAAGGTCAGAGGGCTATCTTCAGCACTGAGTTTGGCCAGAACTGAAGCTTCTTTGCTACTGTATGTGAGATCCCAGCCAAGGCTGAGGTATAAACTATTTAGCCCTAGCTTTGTTCTCTAGCAGCCTACCCTTCTTTCCTAGAAAACCACTATTCTTAGGAGACCTTACAACCTGGTGATTCTTCTGATGGTCTTGAGCAAAGCTGTTGCCTTTATTCTTCTTTGCTTTTCCAGATTGGGAAGTAAGAAGGAATTCAGTGTTCTTAGACACCTTGCCCCCTTAGTGATGTGGTTTCTTGAACTCTGGAGGATTTAGGGTCTGCAAGGATCAGTGAGTTCTTGCCATTCTTTAGGCTTCAGGTTCAGGTTCATCCTCAATGGGAGACACCTCCAATGGGAGTCTGACAGATGTATCTGATCAGACCAAAGGCTTGTGTGGTCCAGCATTCTGTTCACACAGTGGTCAAATAGGAGCCTGTAGGAAGCCCAGAAACAGGGCATTGATGCATATTAGTATTGTATTAGATATGATCCTCAGCATGTCTGCTACACAGAATGGGCATGTATCTTCTCAGGGAATGCGCAGCAAATATGATTTCAAGGCACCTACTCATGTGTTACTTCAGAGAAAGCTGGTCCTTCACATGGAGAAGACCCTTTTTTCTATCTCTCTGCCCAAAAAAGAAGGAAAGGGAGGGAGGTAGGGAGGTAGGGAGGGAAAAGAGGCAAACATACAGACAGAAAAGAAGACAGTAATTGTCATGCCCTGCCTTGGGGACTGTGGCAGCAAGGATGAGGATTCTGACTCCAAGGCAGGGGCTTCCCCACAGGCTGAAGTGTCCCCAGAAACTAGTCCAGAGGGAGTTAATACACAACAACAACAAGGGCCTGAGCCAGGGGAACAAATACAGGAAGACATAGCTGACACACCTACTTTGCAGCAGAGATGCCGTGAAAGGGAGGGCTTATGTCGCTCAGCCCGTTTAAGTGGCAAGGGAGCCCTAATGAGGGAACACCTGTGGAGACAGCAGCAATAGATAAAAGCAGACTCCAATTGGCCTTTCCTCCCAGGGTCAACAACTGGTCTCTTTGGGTCTGAATCCCTGTGCTGTGCTCTTGGATTTGGTTGTCTTGGAACTCTGCCTGTTTGGACTATGATTTGGATTTGCCCCTTCAGATTTGTTTTCTCTCAGCTGCCTTTCTGTTTGGACGTTCTCTGACTTGCACCTTGTGCGTAGGAGCTGTGCTGTTTGTGAATAACTGCCTGCACTGCTGCAGACACAACAGTAATGCCCATCTAGTCTCAAGAGATTGCTAGCCTATGAAAGTTCAGAAGAAGGCATAATTGTGAGTCACTTTCTTTGTCCCTAACACTGAGAGATTCAAGGTGAAGTGCTTGTGAATATGGAGGCTCCATACTTGGCTACTATGACAAGTGCAATGATAGGGAAACACAAGAGTGACCTAGCTGTGGTATTACAATTAATGCAACGGCTATTCATAAACCTTATATGCTTAGCATTTAATTTGGTCTTTTTTTTTAAAACACTTTTTAGCTAGTTGGTATCTCAGCACTCTGTTCTCTGGGAATTCTACATCTGTGAAGGTTTCAGCACAGAGATGTCATCACTGTACGTATGTGTATTTTTGTATGTGTGTATATTTGTATATGCACAAAAACAGTGTGTCAGTGGTCACTTTGACGTGACACAGTTCTATCAGTATGATTCCATTTTAACTGGCATAGTTCCACCCTGAGGAATCCTGGGATTGGCTGTTGAGGGAGGGGCCTTAAGAATCCCCAGCATAGGGATCTTCTGGTCCCTTTGACCAAAGTGTCAATCGCAGGATTCCAGAGGAGGCAGCCATGACAGTTAAAATGGAATATAGTGAAATAATTGAGCAGTCTCCAAGGGCCCTGTATCTGTATCTAAGATATGCACAATTGAAGTACCTCCCACTCCTGTTTATAATATAATGCTGGCCAAGGACTGTTTTCTTGTACTTGTCCTTTCACTTAAAATGCTGACAGGTATGTCTGTTACAAATTGCAACAAACTGTCATCATGTCCTATAGTGAAGATGAAACTGCCTTTTCAAGGCACTGAAGGGATTAAGGTTGAGGTTTTGGGGCACTTAATAAAAGGCTGTAAAATAAGCAGACACATTGCACACACATTCCCCAGAAGAGCTTGCACCAGAATCATAAGTGTTAAAGCAGCATTGTAATTAGCTTTTCAGAGTTAGGCTTAGAAGAAAAGGGAGAGTTTTAACATTGTTGTCTTAATACTCTGGTGTTTCCATAGAGTAGCCTTATGTTAACAGTGTCTCTTTTTAGTTAAAGCATCTTTTCATATAGACATGAGAGGAGATGCTGTGATACAGTGTTGGTACTGGCCTTGAGAAAAAAGAGAACCAGATTCAGATCCCAGGTGGTTGAGAGAAATGAGCATGTAATTCAATAATAATTCCTTGAAAAGAATTACACAAGTTCTTAGTTCTTAGTTCTATCACTACATCTTGGCCTAGTTTACTTCCCAGGGCTGTTGTGAAGGGGAAAAAAAGGATAGAATCATAGAGTCCTAGAGTTGGAAGAGACTCCAGGGGCCACCCAGTCCAACCTCCTGCCATGCAGGAACACACATCAAAGCACTCCCAACAGATGGCCATCCAGCCTCTGCTTAAAAACCTCCAAAAAGGAGACTCCACCACACTCTGAGACAGCATATTCCACTGCCAGAAAGCTCTGACTGTCAGGAAGTTCTTCCTGAAGTTTAAGTGGAAACTCTTTTCCTGCAGTTTTAAGTCCATGGAGGAGAAACATCAAGTGTGCTATCAAACTCCTTAGAGGAAGAAGGGCAGAATCGTCATGTAATTAAAGAAGTCAGTTGCTGCTGAAATTTGGGTGGACCAGACTGTAACATACTGTGCTATTGGAGATGAGGGATTTCCTTCCTTCCTTCCTTTCAACTCCAAAGTTCAGCAAAGTCACGTACAAATAGTGGCACATATGTAGTGGTACTGAGGCAGGGTAGAAGCAGGGATCCACATAGAATTAAGAAACTAGAGGGTTTTGGGAAACAGAGCTTTGAAAGTTAAACTTTGGACTACAGCTACCAAAACTCGCAAGTCAACTTGACCACTGGCTGTGCTGGCTGGGTGGTTCTGGGAACTGGAGTCCATAAAGGTAAGTTTTCCAAGTACTGCTCAGAGCACATGCTTGGCCCACTTGTTCAGTTGCTTTCAGTGCCAGAAGTGAGCTTCTGGTTCTTTCACTCCTGGTTCTCTTCATTTCCCCTTTCGCTGGTTCCTTTGTTTTCAGCACCTAATTTCAGCACCCTAATTTAGGACCTCTTCCCTCTCCTTCCACTTTTTTGTTGCTATTGTTCAACAATTTGATGTCAGAAGATCTTGCTTGATTTATTGCAAATCAGACAATGATCTGCCAGTGGATCTCAGTGTCCCTCATACCCAACCTGCAGCATTTCATTCTATTGCTTCTCATTTCTCAGTCCCACATTGGCAAGAACACACTGACCTGTAGTTAACTACCCACAGATAATTATCACGCTGTTGGTAAGCACATGCTAGACCTTCACATAAGCGTTTGAAATGCTGTGCATATATTATCTCAGTAATCTCAAAAAGCCAGGGAATTCTAGGCTGACAGCTGTGATTTTAACTACTACGCTGCACCAGCACCCGAGACATGATGATTAAGCTGGAGTTTTTAAGGGAGATGGTGTAGCCTTGCTTCTGAACAGGAGAATATGCTGAAGATAGCAAAGGACATGACCCAGCCAAAGTGAAATATTTGCATTTAAAGTACTGCAGCGGGAAGGGCTGCATTTGCCGCAAATTACACAATTATAGCCATTCCCCTCTCCACTACTGTGTAACACTTCACGTCAGTTTAAGAAGCTGGAATGATGACATGTGACAGAACATAGGTGTCGTATAAAATCAAGACCTGTAACTATCCTTTCACTGGTGCCAAAAATTAGCTTCTACATAAGGTGTTGTTAGTAACAGAATAGGTACCACTAACTGATACCATAGATCTCATGGGAAGATAATTATGGTTCTCTTTTGCTGGATTGTGTTTTATGTTTTCCTGGCAGTGCTGCTTATTCTTTGTGGGTTAAAAAGAGATATTCTGTATCCTGACATGCGTTTTTATTATTTTTGAGGTCTTGATTACCTACTGAATGTAATTAAAGTTTTTACAGAATTGGCTCGATAAACTGTTTCTTCTGCAGTTTGTGAGGTGTTCTTATCAAATGCTTTACCCAAGCTTTACATAAAGCAGAAGCAGATCACAGAGCTGAATATTGAAAAGAGAGAAGTTTTTGAGCAATTGTCTTATTTTGTACTGACCTGGTAATGGTAGAAGTTCTGAAAGATTCCTTTCTAGGAGGAAGCAGTGGTGAGAAACATTTTGCCCTCCAGATGTTTTGGTCTTAAATCCCCAGAATTTCTGCCAACATGACCAGTAGTTAGGGAATCTGAGAATTATAGTCCAAAACATCTGGAGGGCCAAGTGTTCCAACCTCCCACTTTAAAATCAGAGGTATTTTGTGCAATGTTTCAGCCAAGGAAACTTTCTAGTGCATCATGTATTTTAAGTGTATGGTTCTTGTAAATGTCCGGCTCAAAACAGTACCAGTCAAAATAAATTGTGCAGTCACTCTGTCTTTTATTCCTCTCCCTCTCTCTCTCTCTCTCTCTCTTTCTCAATCTCTCTTCCCCCTCCCCCAAAAAAGATAGAAGAAGGGGTAGCAAAACATAGGAAGGTTGCAAATGAAAGTGGGCAATGTATGTCAAAACTTCACATAAAACTCCATCAGTGAACAAGGGTGATTTTAGGAACTTATTTTTCAACGAGAGTCAGGCTTGAAGATGCCTTTAGTCTGTCACTCTCAAGACCAGTTTGTGCCTGCAGGGATGTACTGTGGAATAGCTGTGATGCTCAGAAACTGTAGTGCACTATAGTGACACTAGTTTCAATGGAATGTGGTATTAGATGCAAACATTTGTGGGAATAATTTCCATTCAGCTTGATGAAGCTTACTTCCCAGTAAACAACATCCGTAGAGTTGGGCAGTAAACCTATCTTGCAGTATGTGCAGTAAAGAGGTAAGAGACATAAAAGACATGGTGAGCATTGCGTTTGGATTATATGAGGGATGGAGGAGATGCAGAGGAGGTCTTTCCCTTTGACCTTTTGTACCAGCATCCTTAGTTATTATTTTTAGAAGGCCTTTTGAAGTTGGATGATTTGGCTATCATTCCATGGAATCAGGTGATGAGGCCTGTTTGTGAAGGCCACACCCTCCTTTCCCTATAATTCAGGCACCATCATGGGAGTGAGAATAAAAAGATAGCTGACAGAACATGCATCTGAGATGTGATGAGCAGGAAAGAGACACAGAGAGAACTCCTATAATCTGGTTACTAAGTGTAAAAGGTGTATGTATGTGTTAGAATTTGCCAGCCCAAATGTTGGCTGCATGGCTTTAGTCTACAAGAATTGTTTCAGGGGAGCAGTTTTCTACTTTGTAAATTTGAAAACGTATGGCAGAAAGTGCACCTTGTAAAGCCCTTTGACACTGGGTTCTAGTTACTGTAGTTATCCTTCTCCAGAGATTTTGGAGTGTCACTCTAATGTTGCTTGTCCGTTGCTTAATTGCCGGAATGCACTCCTCAAAAAGCCCCTTGACACTGGTGGTCCAGCGACATCACAGTAGGCAGTGGTTAGATAATTTTCAGGTATAAGATGAGCAGCCATGATTTAAAGAAGACAAATGAAATGACAGGGTGGTTGGGCGGGATTCCTGGCAAGGAGATTCAAGTAAGAGATTGTTGTGCTGGGAAGAATCTGCCCCCTATGAAATTGTCTTCTTGGCTGAAAACTAAAGCACACTCTTCCCTTTTCATTAAGATGTGGGGAAAATGAGATATAAAAGCTCTCCATAAATTTAAATGTTAAAATGTCCTTCCTAAATAATCCTAAAGCTTCAGTATGCCATTAAATTATGGGAGTAGACATATGGGAGGGCTTGTTTCTTTTGGCAAAGGCAACTCTGTTGATAAGGCTTATACAAACTTTGCCCAAGCTATTTTCCCTTTGGCTTGAAAATAGCAGTTTGCAATTGGATCCCAAAGCCTTTCCTTCAGCTTGTGAAAGATGTAGGCCTTTCTCACCAAATTTCTACATAGTGCACAATGGAATCCTGAGTGAGGCTGCAGAGCTTGAAAATTCTGAGTGAGATTGAACAGAATCCTGAGCAGTGGCATAGGAAAAAATCTGGAAGCTTGTAATCATGCCCCCGCTGAGATTCTTGATCTGTGTCAACAAACCAGTTCCAGCAGTTCCCATCTCAAGCAAAAGCAGGGGTTTTGCAAAGGTAATGGGTCTAAATTACCCATTCAAAATCAAGGCACCCCAAAATTATTTGTGTGATAGCAGAGATAGTCCATAATACTCTATTGTAGCTTGTAAGGGCCCCCAGCAACTAAGCTCAGAGGGAACAGGCGACCTGAGCAAAATGGCAGATGGTATCATAATCTGTGTTAATAGAAGAGCCCTGATGCTTCTACCCTATAAGCTCTGGCCCCACTGTATCAATGATCCTGAGCAGGACTGTAATTTGGGGATGGAGTCCTCCAGATGTGGTCCAACTGCAACTCCTACTAAACCTAGCCAGCATCCTAAATAGCGAGCTATTGTTGTTTGAAAAAAAAGAAAAAAAAAGTCTAAATTGAGTGTTGCAGTCCAAGAAACATATGAAGGGTTGCTGTTGCCCACTCCTGTATTTCTGGGCTCTCTGATGTGTCAGCTGTGGCCAGAGCTCTGTCTCTGAAGTGAACTTGCCATCCCTTCCTTAAGCAGTGTACACAGCCAGACTAATTACAAGCCTGGAACAGCAGCAGCTGCTATACATTTGTCAATCTACGACTGGTTGATCTTTTGCACCCCTGGGGGGCCATCAGGGATGAGACATTGACCTAGATCCTCTTTCCAAAGAAAACCCTTCTTCACATGAAAAATGCTTTTCAGATTCAGGAGGGAGGCTAGTGGAAAGAACTCTGGTCTATAACTGATTATCACCTCTTTCATAACCCCCATTCCTAGAGAACAAAAAGGGAGATGACTTGGTGTTTGAGCAGCACCTTTGGGGTGTACAACTGCAGAAATCCTGGCTAGGATCCACCCTGGGACTAAGGCTCCCACTACCAGTTTGTGTGGGTCAGAGTGAAACTGTACCTGTTTTGATGAATCCCATGTATACTAGATGCAGTCTGTTTTTTATAGTAGCAGAGGCTGTATTTCCTATCCCAGTGGTTTCTAAGTTATGATCTGTAAAAACCACCAGCACTGGCTTCACTCTTTCTCTTTCTCCTCTTGGCTTCTTTCTCCAGATATGCCATCCCATTAATAGCCTTCTGGAAATATATGTAATGTCTTGATAAAAAACATACAACAAATTTGCGGTATATACAGTGTTTGAAGAACCCGCAGGAAACATAGATACACTTTAAAATCTGCATGTGAGAATTTGGTGCACACATGGGGTTTGTGTGCCTTTATAAAAAGGTGTTGTATGCTCAAATAATGTTTTGACGCTGACTTCATGAGTGGTTCAGAACAAGAAGTTGGCATGAGTGAATTGGTCTGTTTTCCTTTGTGTTATTTTCAAGAGTATTTATGCCTCAGGCCAAATTGTAAATGGCATTCAAATATGTATTTTAAAAATATTTACTCTTAAAAATTCACATTTGGAAAAATAAATTAGTCAAACAGCATACTTTGATATCTCTCTCTCTCTCTCTCCCCCTGGTTCTCCTTCTTGTCTGCCCCCCCATATGTATTCTGCTGAGAACTGTGATGGAACTGTGGAGAACGCTGGCAGCAACCAGTGGGTAATGTAGAATTCACAAGTCAATTTGGGCAGAATGGATGAGATCAGTTTGTATCAGAGTTTGTAAAGAAACATAATGACATAAAGAGAGGTCTGCTGGGTGAGATCAAAGGCCAGTCCAGCTAGTCCAGCATCCATTTCCCGGCAGTGGCTGACCAGATGCATATGTGGAGAAGCCCCGAGTTAGGAAGTGACAGCAAAAGTGATTGTTTTAATTGCCTTAAACTCACTTCTTTAACTTATTAAACTGTTTAATATATTTTTAGCATTTTAAGATTATTTTCTTTTATTCAAATCTTTGAAAACTGGTCAAGTTGATTTTATTGTATGCTTACCTAAGATCTTTACAGATAGGTTGAAATAGAAAACTTGTAAGAAATAAATAAATTGTCTGATCACTGAAGAGAACTATGTTACTGTTGCTGCTGCCTTTACTACTACTCTTGGTATTTGAAAGATAATTCCAATCAGCCAATTCAGTAAGATTTGAATATCATCAATTTGGGCAGATCCTTAAAGTATTTTTTCCTTCGTTTTCTCCTTAAAACTCTGGCAACAGTTTAAAAAAGTCTTTCAAGATAGAAAGAAGCTGTGTGCAAGCCAGAGAGATGCTACTTTCATTTCCAAGTAGGGGCAAAATAGTTTGTGTTCCTAAGGTGAATCAAATGTGGCTTCATGGGGGCGGTAGAGGAAGCAGAAGAAATAGAGGAGCAGCAGTGTGGTGTCCATCCATCTCCCTGGAGCACTGTTAAAATAACAAGCAAAACGTGTCCCCCAACTGTCGTTGCAAAGAGAACAGGCACAAAAATAATAATCTTTTTTAACCCCTTTCCTTTTGTGAAGCAACATGTTTTGAGAGAGAGAGAGAGAGAAGGAAAGAAAGAACGAAAGAAAGAAAGAAGGAAAAAGAAAAGCACTGTTAAAGAACTGGAGTTGTACTGTTCTGTCCACTGCTATAGAACAGAAATTAAAGCTTCTTGTTAGCAATTGCAGTGTAGTTTGAGTCCCCTGATACAATGAAAGGGCAGTATATAGAAATGCTGTGATTTTAAAGAGTCAGCTCTAAATAAAGCAACACTTTGGGGAAGGCTGCTGTTCCCTGGTTGATGTTTTTGTACCAAGGCTTGTTCCTGACTGAAATTAGCTGGCATGGGCGCATCTACACAAACATGTTACTCCTTTGCTCTAGGGGACTGGCAGCTGACTATGAGCAACAGTAGTTGAGGCTCATGAGAGGGGATAAAAAAGGGGAAAGCAAGGCCTATGGGGTGCGTATGGCCCCTAAGGCCGTTTTGTGGCAATTAGGGCTTTCCAGGTTTTTTTTTTTTTTTGGAAGCGCCAAATGTCTTCTGCATGTGGGAAGCAATTTTAGCATGTTTTAGCACTCTCAGCTGTTCTGGAAGCTCTTTTCCTGCTGGAAGTGAGCTGGAATATGACTTCCAATTCACCTTCTAGGGGATGTTGGGAAGCAACAAGATTTTCCCCATGAGGTGCAACATGAGGGTACAGCTCTTGAAGCTTCCCTGAGGGGCTAATTTCCCTTCAGTAACTTAAACCTTTGCTTGAGCATTTAGAAATACAGCTTAGGCACCTGAAGGAAAGGGGGCAGACAAAGTGACTAAAGGAATGTGAACACAGCAAATATAAGAGTTCTAGGTCTGAATGATTTTCAGCATGTCCTTCTGCAGTGCTAGGAATTTGGACACTGAAGGAGAATTTCATTTGGGGAATGGAGAATTCTTATTTGTGGGGGCAGTTCACCCCATTTTCTCTACATTGTCAGGGCTTGTTCAGACATAAACACATGCCCATGCCCTTCAGACATAAACACATGCCCATGCCTTGCTTTCTGATTATTTGGTGACTCGCTGTGTAATGACTTTCAACAGCATGCACGAGGTATCCCTCTTGGAAAGCATTGTGTCTGAGTTGATGACAGATAATATGAACATTCCAGCTATGGCAGTCGATCTCTGGCGGCTCATTTGCATGGGCAAATCAGCATGGGATGTGGCAGTTACCATAAGATAAATGTGCGCACGCAAAATGCCCCATGGTACCAGGGTGTACGTATGCAAAATACCACGTGCTGTGTTGTATTTCTCTATAAAGATCTGTGCTTCATACCTCAAAATGGAAAACTCTGTATTTAACAACTGTTTCCCACTTCTTCATCTCATGATGAGCTGTCCTTTGATACTTATTTCTTTTGCCTTCGTAGCAAATCAGTGGCTGAAATACATTCAGAGCTTCATGTGTATAAACTCAGAATCAGAAGCTGTGATTTCTCTCACCTTTGATCTGCCATGTTTTTTTTTTTTAAATATCTAAGACATTTTATGTCTGAGCCTCGGAGAACAAACATTTTTAAGGCTTTGCCTCACAAGAGTTAAATTTCCTTGGGACTAAATAAGAATTCCACACCATTAATTGCACAGCCAGACGCAAAAACCTTCAACATCCTTGCTTGTTTTACAGATGCTTTCCTATATAGCTAATATCCGCGTGCTCCTTTCTTTTCCCTTTTTTAAATATTCTGGCCGTCACAGTTGTTGCAAACAGGCAAAGCTTCACTCTTGCCATTATTTCGCTTTGATATTTCCTTATCCCCTTCTTATCTGAACAAGTTGTTCCAATAGCCCAAGCTTTTAAAAAATAAGTATGGTAATACATGGACAGTGTGTTATGCATATCAGAAAGGTTTAGTGCTGTACTCGAAGTAATTTTTTAAAACAAACAAGACAAGTTGTTGAAGAGTGGAAAAATTTATTTGTTTTTTAAAAATGAACATGCACCCTCTGCTCTCCTACTTTGCTAGAGAGCTGTGTAATTCTGGCAGTCTTCTGTGGAAGGCTGGGCACAATTCCCTTGGCAGGGGCTCAGTACTGCTCCTAACTTAGACCTAATGCCTCCATGAGGGAGAACTCTGCTGTTTGGTCGCACGAGGTTCCTGCTTGGCTAGAAGGAAGGAAAGGGGGAGATTGGAAACAATCTCTTGCTTTCTGGCATGCCAGTGCAGTATGTTCTTGTTAGCTGTCTCTGAGGATGCCAGATTTAAAAAAAAAAAATCACATGCAGTAGAGGCACAGTAAAACAGTGTTGCCTTTTTTATGCTGAACTCCATTTCTTGAGACAAGCGGGGCCGTGTCACTGGGTTCTGCTGTGATTTGTTCAAAGGATGCAGACGAATCCTGCCAGCCTAAAGAACTGTTTTTTTTTTTTTTTTGAAAAGCAGGTTACCCAGTTCTTCAAAAGACTAACCAAATAAAGTCAGAATGGTTCCAGGAAGTCTCGACAAACTTTCTTGATATATACAAGAATCAATGCCTCAACTGCATCTCCTGTCCTCTTCAACCCATCTTCCATTTCCTGTGCTATCTTTCTTCAAATTTTAATATTGTTTTCTGTTTAGTTTCTGCCTCTAAATGAACACAGTATTTGGTCAGAGAAGGGATTTTGGTTGGGATTATCAAGGGAGAACAGGAAAATCAGAGCTGGGGTGTGGTTATGTTTGTACAAAACTGTTCCATGTGAACATTATCAAGGCTTTAAAAGATTAAAAAATTAGCACCTTCTGAATATATTTCCCTCGTTTCAACAAAACATTTGGGAGATATTTAATGGGAGACACCATATAGAGTCAGCCCTCCATATATGCTGATTCTGTATCCACAGATTCATCCAACCACTGCTTGAAAATGTTTTAAAAAATCCAAAAAGCAAACTTTGATTTTGCCATTTTATATAAAGGATGTCATTTAACTACACCACTGTACATAATGGGACTTGAATGTCTACAAATTTTGATATTCATAGGGGGTCCTTGAATCAAACTCTAGTGGATACCGAGAGCCCACTGTTCTCAGCACAAGAAATGAGGGTGGGAAACTGTTTTGAGAAAAAAATTTAAACACTGAGTTTACAAAGTAGCATGTACAAATTCTTTCTAATAATACCACTAGTGAAGCAAAGGTGTCTCACTGATTAGCTCAGATTAAATACCTGCCTGATAATACTGAGGTTGTCAGGGTTCGTCTGTTGTTGCTGTCCTTTAGACTGCAAGAAGGGATAATATAAGAGAAACAGGTATTGTCCCTAAGACCATTAATCTCCTAGCACAGAGCAGGAAATGTGTTGCCCTCCAGACATTGTTGGACTGCATCTCCAAGCATCCCTCACTATCACCTGATGGGACTTATAGTCCAACAACTTCTGAAGGGCTTCAGGATTCCCTTCCCTGCCATGGATGTTGTGTTCACCAGTCTGCCACAGAAATAAATAGAAATACACTGTTGCTCAGTTACGGATGCAGTTCAGCTTGAGACACATGAAATGTGGGGGGAAAGGAAGCCCTTTCCCTTTGGCTTCCCTTTTAAAATGTGATGGTACTTACTTTGTCCATTTGGGCCAAACTGGATATGGTGTTAACTGTGTCCATGAACTTTAAGTGCATTTTAAAAATGCCACAGACCTCTCTTGAGGCAACAACTTAGCATTGCAGCAGAAAGAGAGGAGGAGTTTAACCCTATCACTGCCTCCCCTTCTGTGGTCCTGATGAAAATGTCTCCTTTGGAAGTTGCTATTGACAGGGGGAGAAAATCTGGCATTGGCTCCACTACGATCCCATAAGTTCATTTTATTATGCAAGCATAACACCTGGATGAGTATATTTGAAGGGATAACTTTTGTTTTGCAAAGACACCCAGGATTGTATTGCTTCCCTTCCCCCTGACTCCTGTGTAGCATCTCTATTACTGACTTGTTCTTGACACAATATTATCCCAAAGTGTAGCACTTTACTTTTCCTGATAAAATTTGAATGAAAGCTGGTTATGAAGCAATGGCAGAGTTTGGGCCATGGGAAGTGATCAGAGGGGAGCTGGGAGACAGGGATCATGCAGGAGAATCAGGCCTGCAGGACCAAACTGAAGAAGACTCCAGAGGCAGGAAGATTGTTGTGGCTCAGCAGTGTCTCAGCCCAGTCCAGAAACCCTTCATAAGCAGGTAGGACCAGTCTGGAGACTAGAATACTTATGTGCCTGAGGAGATTATCCATGCCCCAGTTTCCAGTGGCCTACTGCACTGAGCTGCCCTGCAGAGAGGTGAAGAGTCCTGATTCTCTCCTAGTTTAGTCTTGACAACAACAGATGCAGTGAGTGTGGGAAGTAATCTTGATTATCCCAAGCATCAAGAGCTCAGTCTTCTTTTGTGTCAGAGCTGGAGAACTTAACTCTAAGCATGAGTCCCATCTTCTTGGGCTTTTCAGCCATGCTCTTTTCTTCAAGACACCATTGCTCGGTAGTTTCCCAGCTTTTTGTACACCCTGCCCATTCTAGAAGGTTGAAATGCCTCCCCAGAGACAGTCATTGGCTGTAGGAGCTTTAAGTTATAATAAGTGAGTACTTTGATCCTGTTCTTTGCCTTTGGCTTTGTCCACCACTGGCTCTCTGAGAATTTCCCAGAAACTGAATTGGGCCCTTTTGCTGAAAGAGGCTCTCAGTTTTGTCCTATGTGCCTCATCCTGCCCTAGACTTTGTTTCTTCAGCATGGGGGGTAAGAAATCTGTGCACCTTCAGACACTGGACACAAGTCCTGCTCCCATGAGAATTGGCCAGCACAGCTTCTGGTCAGAGATGAGGCTTTTACATTACCAGTTCTACAATGAATGTGATTCATGTGATGGAACACTAGGGAAAGGCAGAGAAATCTAATTCTGTAATGCCAATTTAGGATAACAAGCAATTAAAAAGAACCTAGAATGCTGGAAAGGTATGTCCGTATCCTGTCCCTCTTGCTTCTGTGGTCCTGTGCTATAACAGATCATCATTATGAACAATCTCTTAGTTACAAGCACTGTCTAATTTAGGAAGGCAGGAAACTCTTCCTTTTCTGTTATTTAATGAAAAGGACATTTAAAATTGGATATGTAAAGCACACAACATGAACAGCCTAGAAGGCTGTCCAAAGAATTTGATATGTTGGTTAGTCACAAGGGTTTGCGGGATGGAGTGGACCCTCCTGAACTGGACCATTAAATTTCTAGTTATTTTGGTGAATGTGTGTATCCCTATTCTCTCAGGATACATGAGTCCTCTAATTTTCCTTTGTGAGAAAATGGCCTGAATTGTGGCCAGAGGAACTGAAATAGCATCGAATATGTTTATTTACAAGCTCCCCCTTCTTCATCTACAATAACAAGTCCCCATTTAGTACCCCAGGCTATAATTATAAATAATTAGTTATTTTGCTGAATACAAATAGGTTTAAATTTTGTCCTCATATGGAGCATTTGAACTGGTAAACACAGTTCCCCAGAAATTTCTTTTAACTAGTTGAAGAAGGCTTCTTGAAGGGGCATTTTTGTTGCCCGTGTTGAGTGAGAGCGTTCATGACTGTAAGAATTATAATGTACCTATTAAGCTTGTTGCAAATGAATAAAACATTAAGAAAACAAAATGGCATTAATCTTGTGGAGTCTGAGATGCAGAAACTGTTTAGCAAACAGGCCTCATGGGATGTGGTGCTTTAACATCTCTGATTAAAACTGAATCAGTCTGTCTAGGGTTGTTCAGGGAATGATTAAATAACAGGGCCTCTGCTTTTCAGTGTGTCTCAACTGGAGAATTTTTTAATGAGATGTGCCATAAGAAAGCATATTGGACTTCTAAACGTCTAAGGGTTTTTGTCTGAGAGAAACAAAAACAGTCTGGAAAAACATAATATAAAAACAAACTGTTGACAGACCCTGCTCCACCCTGAGTTGGCCTGACACATTCTGTAGCCTGAGGCAGAGCAGCACATGGGGCCTCCCTAACATCCCAAACCGTAGTACAGAATTATTCTGGTCCTTGAGACAGAAGAACCTGCAGGGATGTCTCTCTGTCTCCTTGCCACTAAAATTGCAACAGTAATGAATTAATGAACAACAGTTTACTGCCTCTTAATTGTATCACTGAAACTGCTGCCTTAAGCCATCTGCCTTATTTTGCTTAATGATTGGCCAGGTCTTGATAGACGTACAAACTCCACACCTATTCAGATGGTCCTTTTAACACGTACTTTACAAACATCTGTACCTGTTCTATGCTTATGTTTTCTTTTTTTTTTTTTTTTCCTTACTTCTAAGATGGGATAGATGGCCAAACATGTCCCGGCAACAGAAGAGCGGTACCTTGATCATTTGTATGGGTTTACTGTCAGTTGGAGAACTCTGTGTCTTCTGCCACTCAGATTTAGGTTCCACACCAAAATCTGTGTTCTACAATGCATCTTTGCATACTTCTGTTACTGGCTTGTGTAACAAGGTTGTGTTGAATCTGTCTTACTCTTCACTTTAAAGGAGCTGTCCAAAATGCTGAACTAATTTAGGAGGTAGGATTCAGCACTTTGGATAGCTGTTTTAAATCTGGAATGAAACCCAATATGGTTTCACTTCATCTCTGAAACTAAAACTTCTGGTTGCCCTTGAGTGGAAGCTGAAATGGGAGCAGAGTGTATGAGGTAACTTCAGAGGGTAGAGATGGAGGGAGGTTGCTGTATAGAACATAATACTTGCTTGCAGAAGTGGTAGCTGTTCTTTGTAGTTGTGTGGTGAAACTGGGCTTGCTTAATATAAAAACCAACTCTTCCAGAGGGAGGAAGATGTGTCAGGAGGTAGTGGTATTTGTTGCTGTAGTTTTCAGGTTTTTTTTTTTAATAATTCCAATAACGTTTTTGTTGTCCTCGTTTATCTTCTGCAAATCCTGGCACCAAGCTGCAACATTTTATTCATACTGTTGAATTTCTCTTTAATTCTAACACATAGATCATTTCCTCACTAGACTATTAAGTGCTATTATTCCACTTGCAACATCCTATGGAATCCTGTGGTTTGCAGTTTCAGGAGGGGCCCTGCCCTCCCAAAACTGCAAACCCCAGGATTCCATAGGATGTTGCAAGTGGAATATAGCACTAAACAGTCTAGTGTGGAAATGGCCATACTGGGACAAAACTGTATCCTCTCTTCTCCTTGGTCTTCATTCTTACATTCCCCCACCCCAGGTTTATAATGTAGTAACGCATCAGTGAAATGAAACTTGTGCAAAATATCACTATAACTAAGAAAAATTTGAAAAAGAGAAGAAATTTGCTCTTCAAACATAGGACCACCTCAGGAAATTGTAGCCCCCCTATTTAAAAGTACTTCTGGAAGAGTCCCAATGCAGATCCAAGAAACTGCTAGAAAGCATCTCCCCCTCCTCTAGAATGGAAGAGTTGGGGATGGAAGTGACAACAACCAGCAAAACCCAAAGAGTTGTAGTCTGAGAATGCAACATCTTTAGATCAGTTTAGAGGAGCCAAATATGTGTATTTATGCCATCAAATCCAATAGGCTAGTGCAGTGTGAGCTTATGGATGAAACAGGAGTAGTTGCTGTAGCTGCTGAATTTAAGTCAAGAGAAAAAAACATTGTCTCAGGAAATCCATCTAAGGATAGGAAACCAAAGAATTAAACTAGATTTGATTACAGGAGCCTTAAAGCTGCAGTAGGCTAGCATTCATAACTCTGAACAGGGCCAGATGACACTGTACCCTTCTCAGACAAAGGGAACAAAGATACTGTTCCCCTGAAGAGGGAGGAAGTGACCTCACCATGTAGGAAGGAAAGACAAGTCCTATGCACATTTTAGTTTAATTTCAGGAGAGATAGGACAGCCTTTCTTTAGTGGCAAGGCTTTGAATGCAGAAGGTCCTAGATTCTAATCTTTGACATTTTCAGTTTTAATAACTGGATAGCAGGTGATATGAAAGACTCTGTGGCTAAAACTTGGCACAGTGACATGTCAGACAGCCCTGGACTAGGTGGACCAGTTGTCTGACCTGGTATAAGGCAGCTTCCAATATTCCTGCAGCCCTTAGAAAAGACTTGTTGTTAACTGCCATCAAATTGATTTTGACTTATGGTGACCTATGAATGAAGTCACCCTATCTTCAGTTGCCTTGCTCAGGTCTTATAGGCTAAGGGATGTGTCTTCCTTGTTTGAATCTATCCATCTGTAATGTCGCCTTCCTCTTTTACTACTTCCTTCTACCTTACCAAGCATTCTTATGATATGTCCAAAGTACACCAGCCTCTGTTCAGTCATCTTGGCTTCTAGGGAATGTTCAGGCTTGATTTGCTCTAGGATCCATTTATTTGTCTTTTTAGCAGCTCATGCTTTCTGTAGAATTCTTCTCCAGCATCACATTTCAAAGGAGTTGATTTTCTTCCCATCAGTTTTCTTTACTGTCCAGCTTTCACATCCATACATAGAGACTGGAAATATGATGACATTAGCAAGCCCTTAATGCAGTGATGCCCAAACTTGTGAGCTAGCATGTTATTAGACTACAACTCTTAGAAACCCTGACTTTGGGCCAAGCTGTCTAGATCTGTAGTCCAGCAATATCTAGGGATGTGTCTTTGAGAATAGTTGCTATGATAGAGTCTCCATGATAGCCTACTTTTTCAGTCTTAAGTTCTTCCATGTGGAATCTGGATCCCAAAATGAATGTTTATGAATATTCAGCTCAGCTCTAGTTTTATTGAGTTCAACAAGCATTTTGACATGTCAGAAACCATTTCCAACACTATATGCATGTCCCTGATGAAACTAGAGATTACTTTATGAAGAAAGGTGTTCTAACAATGCCCTTTATGACCAAACAGGACAATGGCCGTAGGCCTATGAGTCCTTGCTTTGAGGTAAATTCTACAAAAAAGTAAAAAAAAAAATAAATTGATGACTCTTACTACTTCTGACTCTGTGCAATTAGGGCATGCCAATTGTATTTCACAAAATGAGTTTTCTTGGTTGAATAGCTCATTCTTCTAAAGCACCTCGATGCCTGTTTTGTCTTGCTATTAATCATCACATTTCATGTGGATACTTCTAATCCTATGCACATTTGTTTTTAGTTCTCTTGCAAATTTCACACAATCTCTGAATAAAATAAATTAGCTTCTCTTATCATTTTTTTCCATTTCTTGCTCTTGTGATACTGTGCATTTATGCCATGATATCTTCTAGAGGATTTCCAAGTGTTTCAAAGGTTTAGAAATTGCTGACAAATTATAGTAGTGATGTCTAACAACTCTGTTACTTTTCACCTAGTCTTTTTCTGTTTCCCCCCAGCTACCTAATATTATCCATTCCTCTGCCCTCCACTAATTTGCAGCAACTGCCTTCTTTATGCTAATATTTTCCCGTTCATCTGTCTGTCTATCCATTTATCCACCTCTGCTTTCTTCCACAAAGCAGGACGTTGACAAACGTTATTTAAAAGTAAAATTCTTAAATATAAAATAGTAACACATTAAAACCATATATACTAAATTAAGTCATGATTCTAGTTGTAGCAAATCTGGATTTGCCTTTGTTCAGATGAAGATGAACCCCTCACAGATAAAGGAATTGCAAAACATGGCCGGAGTGAACTATTAAACTTCTTGGGTACTTGTCAGGATTATAAAAAACTGCCAGATTCCAAAACACATATTTTGGTTTAATATACCAAGGAGTGAGTGACATTGCATGGCACAGAATGCTTTTGCTCTTTCCTTTAAGTAAACAGGAGAACAAACTGGGAAAATTTCTTCCAACTTTCTTTTTCTCTTGCATCTAAACTGGGAGAGTATGATTAGCCATAATTTAAAATTAGCTTAATATCCTGGTTTGTTTGGAAACTTCTAACCATAACTGCCTAGCTTGGATAAAATGGGAAACCACCGTTATCCCCAGATTTCTGGGTTTGTTTGCTAATTCTTGTGAGGGAGAAGTGAAATGGCTGAGCGTGAAGCAACAAGGCTCTCTCACATCACTGCCTAATAAGCAAATAGGATTGCTCAACTGAAGCTGAAGATGAGGTGTCTGGTCAAAAAAATGGGAAGAAAAAGCATTCTGATAGGAAGGAAATGTAATCAGCAAAAGATGTGTTGTATATAATTGATGACTAGATTTCTTGCTGCCAGAAGAAGAGAGAGATGAACTAACTTTGTGAGATAAATCCAAAGGATTTCATTATAAGCTACTGAAATTCATTTCCCTGTTTGTTGTTAAGATGACTTAGACACTGAGTCAAAGAGAGATGATTCCCTTTAATTCAGGGGGAAAAGTGAGGCCATCATGTTATTGTTGACTGTAACTCCCATCAACCCTATAACCAGCATAGCTAAAGGTGAGGGATGATCAAGGGACTTGCTTCTTGACAGTTTGGTTCTGACCCATATCACAAATGCACTAAAGATGGGTAACCTGTGGCCCTCCTGATGTTTCTGGGCTGTACCCCCCCATCATCCCTCACTTTTGGCTATGCTGGTTATAGGGTTGATGGGAGTTACAGTCAACAATAACATGATGGCCTCACTTTCCCCCCTGAATTAAAGGGAATCATCTGTCTTTGACTCAGTCTGCCATCTCCAATATGAAAACAACAGCAACAACCTAACATAATGGTGTAATAATATATCTAAAGCAGTGGTGAGCAACTGTGGCTGGTCTGGGCTTTTTCTGTCCCTAAGGCCCTCTGAAGGAGTGATATCGACCACCAAAAACTATTAAAGAAACTCCTAGGAGAAACTCTCTGTACCTGAGTTACAGGTTTTGGTACATAAGTTCCTTCCACCTCCTCCAATCCGTATATTGTTTGTAGCACCGGAGCAAGATCTGGCTCAGATAGTGTTCTGGTTGGAGAGAGGCTGAACGTTGAATCAGATTGGTATTCACACAGTGTGATTGTATCCCTTATCAAGATAAAGCCCTGGACAAATGTACCGTTGAATGGTCTGTTAACAGAAGTTTGGAAAGATTCCAGAGGACAAAAGCAAGAGCGAAAGGCGAGATGTCCTCCAGATACCATTAAAAGGGAACTGAGCTGTGTTCCATTATTTTGGGTGTAGGATGCTCAAGCATTCTAATGACTTTGGTTTGTGGCAGCATGTGTCTTTCCTTCTTTGAAATAAACCCCTTTTGTATTTAACAGGGCTTGATATTCCCTGTTGAGTTGTGTTGTCACGACTAAAGAGCATAAGTTGACAAAGAATTTAGCAGGGATGTAGCTATGGAGGGGGAATGACAGCATCATCCCACAATAAGAATTTGCCCCCAGATGAAATTTTCTTCACTCTTCAAATTTCTAGCATTGCAGCAAATTAGGCACACAAGGAAAAGGGGAAGGCAAAGTTACTTAGAGAATGGGAACACAGCAAACAAAAGCATTCTAGGTGTGAACAGTTTCAGGGCCTCAATTTCTACAGTGGTAGAAATTTTAGGGCTGAGGAAAATTTCATTTGCGGGGGCATGATTCTTAATGGAGGAGGACAATATCTTTTGGTGAATATTCTTTACATCCTTAGAATGGGGTCATTGTTGCAGATCATAGCATTATGCATGTCTGTGCCCTCTAATATCTTCACATTGATGCAGATATCTGCACTGCCGAAGTTTGTATATGATATGCCTCTCACATGTGCGAGCATGTTACAGCTATCATAGGTCTGGTATCCTGTTGGGGAGCAGCTTTCTCACTCACATTCAGATCTACCCTTCCAGATGTTGAGATTACAGTTTCCACCTACTCATCCATTGGCAGTTCTGATTGGGGTTGATAGGAGTTGTAGTTTTGTTTGGATCCTGGTTCTTTTCAAACAGATAAAAAAATGATGAATCTTTAATGTTCCACAAAACTGAGAGTTGCCCTGCAACTTTAGTGTGTCAGTACGCTTTATATGAATGGTTACATGCTGTTTTAAAGGGAAACTGGTTTGAGGTTGCTTGGGTTCTTATCCAGAAGCATCTCTTTCAAAACTAGATAAATAATTCATGTGCCTGTGTAAGATCATGTTCATGTTCATTTGCTTTCCATTTGTGAGTCGTGGGACATTCAGGAAGCCTTTGCAGGTTTGTTGAAGCAGCAGCTGATGCTAATTTGAGGCAGAATCAGTGGAGAGTGCAGAATCCAGCCAGCTTGTAACACACCAGGCTTCTGTAGTTAACACTTTGCACTCAGCATGGGAACTTAGCCAGGTTAAACAAGCAGCTTTTCCCAAAACTAAATTTATTTTGTGGGATTTCCAGAAAACTCTGTTCATTAGCTGTGTCTTTTGAGCTCAAAATGGGTCTGGATGATTTGTTGATACAGTAAAATTGCCACCTAATTACAGTGAATCACTTTCATTAATCACACCGAATGACTAGATTCTAGTGGAGTGGACCTACCTGCCCTCAGATGTGTGTCCATACAAAGTTTTTGCAGTATCAAACATCATCTCAGACAATTTTTTACAGGATCTCCAAAGGGACAAATTAATCACTTAAGGCAAATATTTATTAGAGTGACTCATACAACGGAAGTATTTGTGTTTCAAAGCAAAACAAGTTGCCCTTCACCTTCTTCAGTTCCACAATTTCTTGTGAAGTTCTGTAGGTATACCTCTCCCCTGGTTAAATCTTTTAGATCTTAGAATTGAAAGGCTAACTCTGGATTTGGAGACTGGTTTGCTCTATGACCCTAACAGGAACAACAGCAGCAGTAGCAACCCTAGCAACTCCCCATGGTGCTTACACCAATGTTTTGAAAAGTAAAAACTGGAAATACTTTGTTGAAATGTTATCTTGACCTTTCTTTTATGTAGTTATGAGGCACTGCTTTACACCGGTTATGTATGTCCTGTTGGCTTTTGCTCTCTAGGGACTCAGACAAGTGCTTTTTTAAAACTATGCTACTGAAGAAGCCAGGATTTAATCTTATTCTGGTGCTGGCAAAGCATACACTTCACCAGATTGTTCAATAATGCCAAAGAGGCAGCCCACAGTTTGGAGACTATGGTGCCACTCTACTTAGTGTGTGAAGCTGTTACCCAGCAATATGCGCCAGTAACGGGTTACAACCTCACAAAAGAAAGCCTTCTTCATGGGTAGGCATAAATGATTTGAGGAATTCATTTCTGCGTGATATGATCATAGAATCATAAAAATGTAGAGTTGGAAGAGACCACATGGGCCATCCAGTTCAACTCCCTGCCATGCAGGAACACCTCAAAGCACTCCCGACAAATGGCCATCCAGCTTCTGCTTAAAAACCTCCAAAGAAGGAGGCTCCACTACACTCCAAGGCAGCATATTCCACTGCTGGACAGCCCTGACTGTCAGGAAGTTCTTCCTGAAGTTCAGGTGGAATCTCCTTTCCTGCAGCTTGAATCCATTGCTCCTTGTCGTGGTCTCTGGAACAGCAGAAAACAAGCCCTTTCCCTCCTCTACATGGCATCCCTTCAAATATTTAAACATGGCTATCATGTCCCCTCTTAACCTTCTCTTCTGTAGACTAAACATACCCAGCTCTCTAAGTCTATCCTCATAGGGCATGGCTTCCAGGCCCCTCACCATTTTGGTCGCCCTCCTCTGGACTTGCTCCAGCTTGACCATGTCCTTCTTGAATTGGAGTGCGAGAACTGGACACAGTATTCAAGATGAGGTCTAACCAAAGCAGAGTAGAGTGGTACCAGTACCTCCCTCGATCTAGACACCATACTCCTATTGATGCAGCCGAGAATTGCATTGGCTTTCTTGGCTGCCGCATCACACTGCTGACTCATGTTCAGCTTGTGGTCTATGAATACTCCTAGATCCCTTTCACACATACTGCTATCCAGCCACGTGTCCCCCATCCTATATTTCTGTATTCCATTTTTTCTACCTAAGTGTAAGGTCCTACACCTTACACTTCTCTCTGTTGAATTTCATTTTGTTAGCCTTGGCCCAGCTCTCCAATCTATCCAGGTCATTTTGATCCTGTCCTCTGGCGTATTAGCAACCCCTCCCAATTTGGTGTCATCTGCAAATTTGATGAGCATGCCCTCTGTTCCTTCATCCAAGTCACTGATAAAAATATTGAACAGCACTAGGCCCAGGACAGAACCCTGTGGCACCCCACTAGTCACTTCTCTCCAGGATGAAAAGCAGCCATTCGTGATCACCCTTTGGCTTCGGTCGGTCAACCAATTACAAATCCAACTAACAGTAGCCCTGTCCAGCCCACATTTTACTAGCTTCGTTGCAAGAATGTCATGGGGAACTTTGTCAAAGGCCTTACTGAAATTGAGATATGCTATATCCACAGCATTCTGTTCGTCTATCAAGCTAGTAACTCTATCATAAAAAGAGATAAGATTAGTCTGGCATGACTTATTTTTGAGAAATCCATGTTGACTTCTCATGATTACTGCATTGCTTTCTAAGTGATTAGAAACTTACTGCTTAACGATCTGCTCCAGGATCTTCCCAGGTACTGACGTCAGGTTGACTGGGCGATAATTATTCGGGTCCTCTTTTTTTCCCTTCTTGAAGATGGGGACAACATTTGCCCTCTTCCAGTCTGCTGGAACTTCTCCTGTCCTCCAAGATTTCTCAAAGATTGTAGCAAGCGGTTCCGAAATGACCTCTGCCAGTTCTTTCAATATCCTAGGATGCAATTCATCTGGCCCTGGAGACTTGAATTCATCCAGTGTGGCCAGGTATTCCTGCACCACCTCTCCACCTATTATGTGCCTCATTTCCCCTGCTTTGTCACCTGCTCCCCAGCCACCAGGTTGAGTGCTTATATCCTTCTGGGGAAAAACTGAGGCAAAGAAGGTGTTAAGTAGTTCTGCCTTTTCTCTTCCCCCTGTTAGTAATTCGCCGTCTTCTCTGCGCAGCGACTCTATCGTCTCCTTCTTTTTCCTTTTTCCGCGGACATATTTAAAAAAGCCCTTTTTATTGTTTATAATGTCTCTGGCCAGCTTAAGTTTGTTCTGTGCTTTAGCTTTTCTGACCTCCTCCCTACATCTCCTAGCTACTTGCTTAAATTCTTCTTTGGTGGTTTCCCCTTCTTCCATTTCCTGTACATGTTTCTCCTAACACTTAGCTCAGCTGAGAGTTCCTTAGTCAACCATTCTGGTTTCCTCAGATGCCTTCCATTTTTCCTCCTTATTGGCACAGTTTTAGACTGTGCTTTCAGTATCCCTCTTTTAAGGAACTCCCATGCCTCCTGAACTCCTTTCCCTTTCCCTATTCTAAACCACGGAATTCCAGCCAGCAGCTCCCTAAGTTTACAGAAGTCTGCTTTCTTAAAATCTAAGATGAGTGTCTGGCTACACTTATCTTCTCCTTCCCACTGAATGCCAAATTCCAACGGGGCATGGTCACTCCCTCCTAAAGATCCAGCCACTTCTACCTCATTAACAAGGTCATCCCTGTTGGTCAGGATCAGATCTAGAATATTTGATCCCCTTGTGACCTCTTCCACCTTCTGGACCATGAAATTGTCTGCAAGACAAGCAAGAAACTTGCTGGACCTTGCTGTCTTGGCAGAATTTGACTGCCAACATATATCCAGGTAATTGAAATTTCTTGTTATTACTGTATCTCTCCTTTTTGAATGTGCAGTCATTTGGTTGAGGAAGGCGTCATCAAAGTCCTCAGTCTGGGTTGGAGGTCTGTAGTAAACCCCCACCAGAATATCCCTATTGTTTCTTGCTCCCTTAATTCTTACCCAGATGCTCTCGACCTGGCTTTCTGGGTTTAAGTCATGGATCTCTTCACAAGTGAAAACATCCTTGACATACAAGGCTACTCCTCCTCCTTTCTTGTTTGGTCTATTTTTTACCAAATAGGCTATACCCCTCTATTCCTATATTCCAATCATGAGAGTCACCCCACCAGATCTCAGTGATGCCTATCAAATCGTATTTCTTTTGTTGTACTAGGAGTTCAAGTTCATCTTGCTTGTTTCCCATACTTTGTGCATTAGTGTAGAGACACTCAAGTCCCCGGGCCCTTCTTGCAAGTCCTGTACTATAGTTTTTACTCCTCCCACCATTGGCTGCTTGTACTACTTGTCCAGTATCATTTGGGCCTTTTCTCCCTGCACTCGCTGAGTCCTTGCCCTGAATAATATTGTCTCCCTTCCCATCGGAACTTAGTTTAAAGACCTCTTAATCCTCCTTGCAAGACTGTTTGCAAAAACATTCCTGCCAAGTTTTGTGAGGTACAGCCCGTCCCTTGCCAGAAGCCCACATTCATGGAAATTCAGGCCGTGTTCCAAAAACCCAAACCGTTGCCAGCGGCACCATGCACGGAGGCAGTTGTTGACCTCTGCTATTGCCCTTTCCCTACGTGAGCCATATCCTTGAATAGGGAGGAGAGATGAAATGGCCACCTGCGCACCAAGATCCTTAAGCTTCATCCCTATAAGCTCGTAGTCCTTTGCGATGTGGTAAAAGCTGCTCCTTGCAGTGTCATTGGTTCTGACATGAACCAAAATGAGGGGCTTCTGGTCATTGGGCTTGACCAGTCTGGTTAGTCTCTCCGATATGTGATTGATCTTGGCCCCAGGAAGACAGCAGACCTCTTGATTGGGCTTGTCCGGTTTGCAAATTGCCAGTTCAGTTCCTCTGAGCAAGGAGTCCCCAACAACCAGAACTCGCCTCCTCTTGAGGCTTGTCCAGGGCTCCTCGATGAGCATGTTCTTCTAGGACTGCCTGGGCATTCTGTTGAGGCTGGGAGCGTTGATCTAGTTCCTGTTGCCGAAGTTGGATTCCTTCTTGTTGACATTCTGTTCCATCCTCCTGGTGCTCCTCATCGTTCGTAAGGCCAAGAACTTTGAAGCGATTGTATAGGTTGAGAGTCTCGGTTACCTTCTTGGACCTTCTGCTCCTCTGTGTGACATTCGTCCAAGCCTCTGTTTCCTGGCACAGTGTGCTGACTTCCTGATCTGGCAGCTCCTCCACACATTCAGTCTTCCGTAAGGTCGTCTCCGCCCTATCCAAAAACTCCTCACCTTCCCTAATACGATGGAGATTAGAAACTCGTGCCTCCAGCTGGTGAACTTTCTCCTCCAAGAAGGTCACCAGCTTGCACTTGGTGCAGGTGTACCCAACAGCATCTGTGGCAAGAAAAGGAACATCCCACAAGTGCTACAGGTGACCGCAGCAGCTCCCTGACCTTCCATCCTTGATGCTACAGAGAGTAGTACAGGAAGTAGTTCTAGAAAGAATAACTGGGCTTTCTTTCTCAAATTCAGCTGTATAAGCTATGTCTCCTATACTGATTGCCAAGGGTCGAACTTGAAGGATTGAAGTAGAGGACTTCAAATGCGTGCGCCGAAGGGAGAGCACACGGCCAGCACAAGGAGACTAAACAAAAACAAGCAAACAGACAAACAAGCACAGCCCCATGAGCCTGTAAACACACCTGGTTGAGGATGTCTTCACAGACCCAGCTCCCCCTCTGCTCTCTCCTCTGGGAAATGATAATTATCACTACCTTTTGATGTAATTAAGAAGATTGCCAGAAGTGATCATTAACCATGCTAACCAGAAAACTGAACATTTCTGTTCCACGGCTGTATATCAATACTAAATTTTATTACCCAGTTCTAATCACAAACAGCAATAGGTCATTATTAGTTTCTCAGGGCTATCTAGCATTGGGAGGTGGAGTGTGGCCACAGGATATGTTTTGGCCAGATTCAGCCAAGGAGTACCTGTGTAATCTCCAGAATGGTTTTTCAATGTTGTTTTAAAATCTATGTAACACTTAGAAGTAAATCTCACTAAATTGAATGGGATTTAGTCTCATGTACAGTAATCCCTCCATGTTCATTAGGGTTAGGGGCACAGGACCCCCATAAAAGTGAAAAAAATCGTGAATAACTCTAGGCCTTCCCAAACCATATGTAAAACACACAAAAAAGTATGTTCATCATATTCAACCCATTGTGGATTCCTTTGAGACATCAGGGTTCTTTCACAAGGCAGAAGTGGGGGGGCTGGGGGGTCTCCTGCCACCTCCACTGCTGCCCCACACCATTTTGAAGAGGGACTTGGAAGCCTTGTTCGCAGTTTCTCAGTCTCACGAGGTTCGCAGTGCCTGTTAAAAATGGCATAGGGAGGCAGCAGAGGTGACAGCAAATAATCCGTGAATAATCAAGTCCACAAAAGTGAAACCTACAAATGTGGAGGGCTGACTGTATATGTGTATAAAGATATAGAGTCTTAATTAGACTCAATATCTAGTTCTACATGCCCATGGGCTTACATTCAAGTGAGCATTAAGTAATTTTTCACATCTTTCAGTGCTTCTCTTTATTTCTTTGAGGCATATGTTTTGTAGCTCTGAATCCCTTCAATGTAAGAGTCTTAAAACATGATATTACACAGTTGGAATCTTTTGAGTTAACCCAAAAGACTGAAACTATGAATTCAGTTGCTTCCATTATTTCAAAAATGTTTTTTTAAAAAAAAGCCGAATCAAGGGTCTGTTTGATGGGAATTGAACTGTAATATTGAAACCACACTCCTGTCTTTTGTATTGAGACTGACTTTTTGTTACAAATGATAGCAAGATGTTCACAGACATACCAGTCATAGGAATTGTGGCCATGTGTGAAGCTGAAAGAGAGAATAAAGTATTTTGTTATGTGAGAGATCTCTCTCTCACACACACTCTCTCTTTAAAATTATGTGTATGAAACATTTCTCCTGTTACCTGGATAAATATTCACTGTTTGGAACAAGAATGATTTACATCCCCTACCTTGGAAAGTTGGCTTCAGTAGCTTTGTTGCAAACAAGATCTTTAACATGTGCCCAGAGGATATTTGTCTTGTTCTGAAGATTGCTCTGCATTTATTTCTTGGCTGAATGCTTGAACATGTATTTTCACTATAGCCCCTGTGACTTACTATTTGCCTAATCTTCAGCAAACACATTTTCTCATTTTTTACATAGATTCACTGCAAAATATCTAGCTGGATAACCTTCCAAGGTAGGAGGTTACTTAAAATCCCTCGTTAGGAGCAAAAACAGCTGCATTAAGCTAATTAATGACTCAAAGGGAAATATTATATAGAACAGATTGCCTTGGAAATAGCTTAACTGTACTTGCCATGTGACGTAACTATTTGAAATACAGCCACAATGAGGTGTGAACTCTGGCATTGTGAAAAACTGAAACAATACATTTTACAAGCATTATTTTTTTTAAAAAAATCTGTGAAATGTTTTATGGTTTTATGAAGTAAGGAAATGTGAAAATAAATTGCTGACTGTCAAAAGATACAGCATGAATGTGATACGGAGTACGTGCGTCTGTTCAGATGTGTGTCTGAAAATGATTTTCTTTAGAAGAAAAATATCTGATAAGTGAACTGAGTAATGATGGGTGACATTGGTTTTAAAATTCTACTGGAACAAACTTCACCAGCCCTTACCCAGTTCAAACCACATGTGATAACATCCCTGCAAATACAATTAATCTTTAAAACAAAACAAGCTATAAATAGCAGGCATGGTGGGACCCAGTCAGGATAGGTACTTTGAGGAAAGAATTAATTATTTGCTTTACTTTCACCATCCATTGAAATCACCCATCCATGGGTCCACAGTAGGGAAGGAAAGAGGTAAACACTCCCACCTTCTTGTTGCCCCCCTCCCATGCTTTCTGTTTAGGCTTTTTAAAATAATTCACACTAGTTAAAAACTGCTGTGTTTAGCAGTGCAGGGAACTTGACCCAAGGTTGATGGCTGGTTTTTGAATGCTCTTGGAACAAGATTCCATTATGGTGAAATGGGTGAATGATTCTTCAGGGGTGGCAGAGGAGGAGTAGATAGTGTGGTTTCCATCATCTTCTCATGTTTTAAGTGAATTATTTGAATACATATATACATAAATGCATGTGAATATGTACATATGCACATAAATAAAGACTCCCCCACATACGCGCTCTACTACATTCCTCACTTGTTTCTGTTTATGCTCCATCCCACAACCTTCAGCAAGACTCATCTTTTGCTCATCTCCTTCCTTTTTGTCTCCTACGATGTCACCACCCTTAATTAATTATATTTATATCTCACCTTTCATCCAATGCCCCCTGAGACACAGGGGGAGAGAGAGAGAGAGAGAGAGAGAGAGAGGGAAGTATGCGGTGGTGGTTCAAGGGCACCCAGTGAGTTTCCTGCTTCAGTAGAGGAGGGGACTTTGAACCTGGATCCTCAAATCCCAGCCCTACACTCTTCTCACTCTACCACAGGCTTAAGAATCTCATTGGACCCGCCCCCCTTGCAATTATCTAAAGGGAAAGGAGGCCAGAGGTATTGGTATATCCATCTAAGCTTGTGTGAAAGTGCCAGGAAGACGAAATAATTCCTCCTTTTGGGGGCCCCTACACACACAGCCTACCTACATTTGCAATAAGGCTGGCCTTTTCCTGGAGCTGTGTGGATTGTGCAAACTGTGATCAATACATGTCTGACCTCCATGTGGAGGCAGCTGTCTGTGCATCTGGTGGCCCACTGAAATCAATTTTGTTTCTGGCCGTGTGCAGTTACAACTGTGATCATATGTGGATGGGGCTTCTGAAGCCAGTTGCAACAGTCTCCTTTTATTCAGCAGCCTGTTTTCCTCTTCCTTAAAAACTTGGAAAAGTTCCCTTTTGAACTACAGTTCCCAACCCCCTCCCCCAGCCAGCATGGGGAATTATATAATAGGTAGTCCAAAGGGTTACCTCTCCTCCAAGCTGTTTATTTTTCATCAAAGCTCTCCTAATATGTCCTTCCTGATCAACACTTTGCACTGTCATCTGCTACACCTCTTGTGTCTCTCTACAGCTCATTGATCAGTCCTTGACCACTGCCTCCAACATGGGTTTCAGAAAAATTGCCTTGAAGAAATATAATATAGTTAACCTTCCACATTCTCTAAGGGTAGGGGCACAGGACCTCTGCAAAAGTGGAAAAATTGTGTGTTTGTCTGTATCTGTGGGAAGAGGGTCAGTGCATGATGAGGGGGTGATCGTGCACTCAGGTCTAAATTAGATCAGAAAAAGGAGAGGGAAAAGGGGGTGGGTTGGCATGGTAGCCCTGTACTTCCTCTTTGTCACCCATCTCCTTCTGTCACCCATCACCCATCTCAGTGGGGAGGCACTGGAGCCATTTCTGGCCCCTCATCTCAGTGGGGAGGCACTGGGGCTGGCCCCTCCCAAACTGCAAACCCCAGGATTCCATAGGATGTTGAAAGTGGAATAATCACGCTATAAGAGTGTAGTGCAGAAATGGCCTGGGAGAGGGCTTGTTGAGAAACTGGGGTGCAAGCCATCCTTAGCTGGTAAGGCAACAGCTGGTAGAGGATGAGGATGAGAACAGAGGCAGATTTTTACTGAGTTGTGTGTGGCCTGATTGGAGCCACTGAGAGGGAAAGTTCCCCTGGAAAAGGAGCACCTGAAGTTGGGAGTGGGGAGCAGAGGTTGGAGAAACTAGCAAATAATCAAATCCCGAAAAGGAAAACCCATGAAGGTGGAGGATCAACTGTATGAGAGATAAGAAAATGAGTAGAAAAGAATTAACGTGTTCAATTAATCATAAAGAATCTAAATTAATCTAAAGAATAAGAATCTAATTTAATTGCATTTATAGTAGAAAAAAAGGAGAAATTGAACTAGCTCATTTGTGCCATTCTGGTAAGTTTAAAACTTACCAGAATGAAGCTGGAAAATGCTATCTGTGATTTTATTTCTTCTCTCTTTGTCTTTGGCTTGAGTTTTCCGCCCCAAAAATGCTCCATACATTTTTGAAAAACCCATTTCTCATCCATCTCACCCCAAGCACCTCTCTTGCTTTCCTTTTCTTCCTCCCTTATAACCTTACCTCCTTAGCCTCCCTCATGTGAATCCCAATAAAAGTTCTGGGACTGAGAGCTTCAAAATTCAATTTCCTGGAAAAAATGAGGAGCCTCTTTCAGGTGTCCAGTGTAGGTCACCCTTTCCATGACTTAATAGCTTAATTATGGAAATAAAGTAATGGTGCAAGTCCAATTTAAATAAACATGTTAAGTTAAAAATAGATTTAACTGAATTATCCTTGGGTTAGAAAATTTCTAATTTAAATGATAAATTAATTGATTTTAATTAGTTCCTGCCAGTGCACATTGCTCTGTTTTGTTATACAAACTCATGCCTGAAATGTTAGATGAGTGAATCCAGCCCACTTTAAATACATTTAGTTGTATTGAAATTCATAACCATACCTTAAAATCAAATGCAAAAGCAATAAGAATAACAGCCCCCCATGTCCAGATGATTTTTAAAAACGCCAGCAATAGCTGGACAGAAAAGGGGTGGACAGGTTATAATTTCCTCACATCAGTCCTTAACAGCAGTGATGGGAACTAAAAACAAAATAGCATTGATTCTTCTTGAGATGTTGATGAAAGTTTTGAAACATGGGATTGAAGGGTATTCAGGACAATGGGAAAAGAACACGATAGGAAGTCTCAAGGGAGTTTCTCTCTCCCAGTCTTTTAAAACTTTTTAAAGAAACACGTCAACATTTTTGAGAAGAAGAAACCAGCCAAAATATTGACGGCTTAATCGCTGTCTTATTTGCGTGACTGCTGTTATTTCACTTCCTGTGCTTTGAGATTAGCAAGCCTCTTGTGGTTAAAGAGATGTTCTTAACCAAGGGACTACAAGAACTAGAAGGGATATGAGAGAAGAGTATAGATTAATGTTCTTTGCTTTGTTCTGGTGGGGCAGAATCTGTAGATGCTGTGAGTCCTGCTACCTTTAGAGCAATTAGAGTTGTGATGCAGATTGCAATGCCTCTTACTCCAATGTTTAATGATCTTAATTTGACTATTCCACATTTTCCTTAGACTCTTTCATTCTCTTTTGTGCAAAGGATATGATGGAAGCTCAAGGGAATTGCTGCAAAGGCCACTAAGTCCCTAAAACATTACCAAAATAAAGAGAAAATTTGATTATCTTTGTCTTGGAGAGTCAAAGGAAAGGAAGATGGCTTGACCGCAGATGCTAATGAAAAGACAAAGTCAGGATTAGGTATTGGTTACAGTGCTGGACTGAGATGAGGGAAACTTTAATTTAAATATATTGCCAGCCACAAAACCTGCCAAATGGTGTAAGGACATGAGAAATAGGAAGAGGCTGGCTGGGTCCTAGTCCAGGATTCTGTTCCTGTAGTGGCCAAACTCATGCCTATTGAAGGTACAGGAACAAAATATGAGTGCAAAATCCTTGGGCCAGTCATAGTGTCTCACCCTTACTTTGCAGGGTTGTTTTAAGAATTGTTCTAAGAATCAAAACAGAGAGGAGAGTGAAGAACTATGTAGTGGCTTCATATCATTCTAATGTGGGGCTACTATAACCTAGAACAGTGATATAGCCCCCTTCTCAAAACTTTACAAGTTTACTTGCTGAAAGTCTACATTTGGTAAATTTTAACATACTGTCCTTTTTAAATCAAGCCTTTGTCTGCTACAGATATCTTATATGTTGTTTTAATAAGTGATAATGTTTTGACTATTTTTATTGGAAATTACATTGTTATTTTGTTTAGTGATTTATACTCTGAATAAAAATGTGAAAATTGCTTACTCTCGATTTCACATATTTTTCTAAAGTCTCTTCCCTTTCAGTCCGTGCACATTTTGTTATGCATTTTTTCTGTTTGGTGCTCATTTACACATTTTCCTGACATCTAGTTTCACTTCTGTCTCTCAGCCCACACTGTGCCCTGCCATTTTGTTGCGAAGACACCTAAAATTCTGGGTATGTTTGCGAAATAACCAACTGTTTGAGATTAGAAATACTCTGACATTCTTATAGAGCAGAGAATATGCAGAATTAAATTCCTGGTTAAATAGATGTTGTCCTTTTCCCACTAGCTAAGGAAATAAGCTCCCAAATTCCTCCTTACCATTAAAGTACAGCAGATGTTTTGCTGCTTGAGGGAAAGAACAAGAGGGAAAGCACCTCTCCCAATCCATGAACAAGGGCCGACTAGAGTGTCCGCTGAATTTCTCTTTCTGTGTTGGACATAGGGCAATATCTTTCCACCATATCCGAAGGCAACAGTCAGGCTTAGGAGCCAGGCTGTTTTTCCATGCAAACTTTTGTTTTCCAACAAAGGAAAAATAATTGGGTGGCTGCCCCTGCTGACACCCTGCACTTGCCACATGAAGCTGTTGCCTCATTCTGCCTAATAGTAGGCCCACTATGTGTAAATGCAGAAACTGAATTGGTTGCTGATGAACATCATCAGGAGGAAGCCTGACTGAAAGAGACAAGGATACCTGTTTTCCCCTTTCATTGACTGCGGAGCAGAATTTTGGATAATCCCGGTACTGGCCCTCTATTACCTCTATTATTCCATTGCTTATAAGGGGCATGGGCATAGCTGTCCCTGCCTTCACCCTGTGTAGCAGTCAGGGGTGTGCCGCTGTTGCTCCTATTATGTCAAATGCAATCCTTGGCGGCGAAGACCTATCTCAGGGTACATTTCTGGGGAAACATCCTGTTCACATCTCTCTGCTATGCAGCAGACTCCTCATCAGACAGATTGTTGTGGCATTAAGTAGATTATGGCTTTTAATGTCTGTGGCTCAGTCTTTTCTTCTGAGATTCTAATCAATAAGTCTCATCTTTAAAAAAATAACTCTCTTGAGCATGGGAAGATGGTTGGTGGCACTCCTTCCTGTTTTGACTAGATGGCTTCTTAGATTTTGCTGCCATGAGTGAGCTCTTGTACATAGCAGAAAAACATTCTTTCAGGAAGGGTTCAGTCAGAGCTCATTTCAGTCATGTGTATCTCCAGAGTTTCTTGTAGTACGTTATGGCAGGTTAACAGGAAGGGCCATTCCTTGCCTTTGTTTCTGAAGATATTTAAGCATGAAAAATATCTCTTGTGCTTATTAACAGGTTTTGAAAAGAGTGGTGTTGAATGAATGTCAGAGAAATCATTCTGGTTGCTACAAGAATGGGAATTTGCTTGAATCCAAAAAAACAAGTCCTTGAAGAATATATTGCCATTGATTTCTTTTATCTGGTAGGCTATGTTTATCACAGTGCCTTTTCTGGAGTATTTTAGAACTAAGGAAGAACTCGGTGGGTGGATGCGGATAGAGAAAGAGATTATTATTCCATAACAAGAATAGATTTAGGTTGTAGCCCCTTCCTGACCTGGACTGGGAGTAAGCCACTCTGAACTTAGGAGGACTTAACATTTGAATAGGTGTGCACAGGAATACGTTGTTAAGGCCTTTATATAACAAGATCATGTTGGTTTCTTTCTTTCGTGGTAATAGGCAAATAGAGGAAGAGCTGAGCATCTATGCATTTGTACTATTAATCAACTGTTATGTATAAGGCACTCTTTTTGATTATTAGGGCCCAATGTTTTACCAGTTCCCATGGGAAGGTGTTCCCTCCCTGCCTTTTGCTTGTATTTTTACCATTCCAAATAAATACTCTGTGGGTGATGCAAGGTCAATTTAGCTGGTATGCTTCCAGCCAAAGCTTTTATTGTACAGTCACCCTGCTTCTTTTATGGTTTTTTTTTTTTTTGCAAGGGCCTCAGACATTGTTGTCTTCCACTACAGCCCTCCTGTGTTTTCTAGAGAAATCCCTTTTGGGACTACAACAACACTCAAAATCCCTCATGGGGACTCAAGCTCTACAAAGTCAGGGAACCAGAAGTTAAAGGCTGATGATGCTTTAACAGATGGGTTCCACGACCAGGAATGATTTGTGAAATTTCACCAATTGTGCTTGTGTACAACTTAATAACAACAACAACAACAACAACAACAACAACAACAACAGCAAGAGCATTTCTCTTCCTCCTCTCAACTTATTCCAGTTCACTATCTGATAGGAGAGGAATAAGGAGAAGAAGATTACAATTTACTCTATGTGAAGCTGAAGTTTGCCTTGGTCTTTCAGGCTCAAATTCAGAAGGTGAGGAATGGACCAGTCTGGGACTATCAAAGAGGTCCTACCTTGTTCTGGTCCCATGTTGCTTAATGAAAGAGATGAGTCTTACTATAATGTGAGAAGAATCCAGGTTTGAGTTGAACAGTGCCTTTTTCTTACTTACCTCATTAGCTGGTGGAATGTATTCGTGGGGCAGGGGCTTTTCTTGCACCCAAGGCCAAGACAATGATGATGCCTTTCGTATGGTATTATTGTGCAACTGAATTGTAATGGAGTTTAAGTTTCTTCTTCCATGCTTGGAAGTGAAACACAGGAAATGAGGGAAAAAAATACCGATTCATCTCCACATTGATATTTTTGCCAGTGGGTGTGCTGCAAGGTACCTGGAGCTCCCTTTGGCACCTGAGTTGCTTGGTTTGAATGGGTTGCTGGTGTGAGAGAATATTAATCCTCCACTATCCCTTAGGGGTTTCTACCAGCAGATGTCCCTTATGATGTTATCTGTGACTTGCTTTGGAACTTGGGATGCCTGGTGGGCAGCATGGTGTTGCATTTGAAAGAACTGATAAGCAGGAAGACTTAAGGCTTAAGAATGAACTATATTTGCAAGATATCCAGATCTAATCTCACACGTATACATTGTATATTAAAGACAGAAGCTGAAATATCTTCCTACAATACTTAAATCTTTCTGTTTTGTTAGTTTTTCTAACATCTGTCTTTCTGTGCTTTCCTATAAGCAGGGGGATTCCCTCTTGGGAGCTGACTCAGCAGCTTCATCAGAACTTGAGTGCTTCCTCATTAGTTTACAACATCCTCACTGGCTTCCTCATTGGGAAGAGAAGAGTAATGTTGCAATGGCATTGTAAGCTTAAGCAGGTATTCCTGACTTACAGGTTCAGATTTCAGAAGGAGGATACCAGTAGTTATAAATGCAGCAGCTTCTTGAATATGCTTGGAAAAATGAAAGGGTACAATAATAGAATCATAGAGTTGGAAGAGGCCACAGGGACCATCCAGTCCATCCCCTGCCATGCAGGAACCCACATCAAGGCACTCCCAACAGATGGCCATCCAGCCTCTGCTTAAATACCGCTAAAGAAGGAGACTCCACCACACTCCAAGGCAGCATATTCCACTGTCGGACAGCCCTGACTGTCAGGAAGTTCTTCCTGAGGTTCAGGTGGAATCTCCTTTCCTGCAGCTTTAATCCATTGCTCCTTATCCTAGTCTCTGGAGCAGTGGAAAACAAGCCTGCTCCCTCCTTGACAAGCCCGCTCCCTCCTTGACTCCTAGAAGGAGTCTGCATAGCTCCTAACACTGTGAGTTGCCATGAGCAAGACAGACACCTTTCCTGCTTCCTGCGTTTCCTAGGAGCAGTTATAAATAATGTCTGGAAGCAGTGTGTTGCACAGGCGTTGTCATGCAGACCCATGGTTCTCCTGCCATCCATTCTGAGTGACATTGGTAGGCTTGTAGGAGAGTCTCTCATTGTTAGCACTGAGGCTGACAGGTTGTAATGCTAAGAATGAAGGGCATATGGCTCAGTGATATTCATTTAATGGGCTTGTATGAAATTGTTGGTGTTTGAAACTACAGGAATACCTTATACTGCCAGGGACCAGCACATCATGTGACAGAAACAATGCCTCTTAACATAAGGGAACACCTCCTGTTCCTGTTCTATATAGAGATATGCTACTACATAGAGCTATGCTGCAGCTGTTGTAAAAAGATAGATTTGCCATTTGGTTTTAAAAGGGTACCACACAATCATTTGGAGTAATAAAGGTTTCTCCAGGTCGAAGTGTCAGCTAGTGGTTTCCATGTCAGTGAGGGTGCTGAATCTGCTGTGGATTTTAAGTCTAAACTTTGAGCTTCTGAGCTTAAGGTGCTGAATTTTATTCTAGTTGGTTTAAAGTTCAGATTGGAACTCAAAGCACAGTCGGTCACCCTGGTGATATGGAAGCCACCAGCTGCCACTGCTTAGGGCCAAACTTCTCATGAACAGGAAGGGTACAGAGTCATAGAGCCCTGAGGGAAGCAAATGATGCAGGAAGAAGGGAGTGGATGCCAAGGTTCCTGGAAAAGCATGGAATAAATGTGAAGGCTCGTTTCTGGCAGTGCACTTTGGCTGCTCTGGGGAGCCCACTAGCCCTAGATCAGTGGTTCTCAACCTGGGGGCCGGGACCCCATTGGGGGTCGAATGACCATTTCACAGGGGTCGCCACTCCTCAATCCTGCCACCCCTTTTAAAAGAAGGTGGCCTCACAGCCAATGGGAGCAGTGCTTCTGAGACCCCTGAGCTGGGAGGAGGGGAGAGGAGGCATGCTGAGCGTTTCCCCATCTTTCCCTGCCTGGTAGGAAAGCACTGGAAGAGCCTGAGGTGGTGCCGGAGGTGCGGAGAGCGGGAGGAGAGAGGTGGAGCCTGAATGTTAAGGTGGAGGTGAGGACACCAAGAGGAGAGAGCTGGAGCCGGAGTGTTAAGGCAGAGGTGAGGAGAGGAGACCCCGCACTGGCGGGAGGGGAGAGGAGGCGTGCAGCCAGGCGCTGCTTGGATGCTCGCGCCTGCACCACACACACACAGACACAGACACACACATGGAGGGCTTCCCCTTCAGTGCTCCTTTCCCCTTCATGCTGGCTTGCAGAGTCAGAGTTGCTTGCCGGGGCGAGTGAGCAGCCAGGCGCTGCTTGGACGCTCGTGCCCACATCATGCACGCACACACACACACACACGCACACACAGGGCTTCCCATTCAGGGTTTATGGTGCTGCAGCTGGACGTCTGGGAGGAAGACCCGTCCCCTCACCCTCTTCACCTCACGCTCATTCATGCTGGCAAACAGAGTTGCTTGCCAGGGCGAGCGAGCAGCTGGGCTCCGCTTGCTTCCCAAAGTGGCGGGGCTGCAGCAGCGGCGATCGCCCGGTCGCCCATTCATTCTGGGCACGCCGCTCTGTGGGAGTTGTCGGAGTGGCTGTTGCCTTTGGTCCGGCAGGCAAAGGGGGAAACTTTCCTGCGGCGGATCTGCCATCCGATGGGGGAGATCAGTCCCTCTGAGACCGAGAACTCAGTCGGGAAAGGAGTAGGGGGCGTCAGCCAAGGGCTTCAATTTGTGTAGCAAGAGCCCCTGTGGCTCCTTGGTTGGGTTGGTTTTTTTTTTTTTTTTTTACCCAAAAGCACTGCTCTGATCCGTCCTGTGGACTTTGGCCATTTCCACATTCCAGTGTTGTAGCGCTATGATTCCACTTTCACCATCCTATGGAATCCTGGGGTTTGCAGTTCAAACTGCAAACCCCAGGATTCCATAGGATGGTGAAAGTGGAATCATAGCACTATAACAGTCTAGTGCAGAAATAGCCAGGATGACTTTCTCCTCTCGCTTTTGTTGTGCGTGGACCCTTGGCGCTTGCCACATGCACGTGTTGTGTTCTTCGCCCTGACTGTCTTGCATTCCTCGCTTTTTGTATGTTCAGTGTCCACACTCCCTTTAAGGGAGGGAGGGAGGGAAACAAAATGTGTCTCCTTATGCCGCCGCCATCTTTCCTCTCTCCCTGTCCTTTCCTCCCTGCGCCTCGTGTAAAATGTGGGCTGTTTCGGCATTGCCTTTGGGAGTGACTGGCTTTTTGAACTGTGGAAACCCAACATTTAGAACTAGAATTCCTGCCTTAATTCTGGCATTGATGGATGCTTTCTGTGCTTAAAAAAAGGAGGGAGGGTTACCAGTTTTTAGGCATTAGAAGTCTATCCAGAGCAGTGATTTAGGGCAGTGTTTCCAATCTATTTGATGTTGGAAATAACTAACTAACTAAATAATAAATAAATAAATAAATAATAACGAAAATGATTTTATGGTTGGGGGTCACCACAACATGAGGAACTGTATTAAGGGGTCGCGGCATTAGGAAGGTTGAGAACCACTGCCCTAGATGCTTCAGAGTGAGGGGCACCATTGTAGGAAAGATGTTCATAGGGATTGACTTCTCCTTTATGTATGTCTGTATGTACAGTAAACTCCTCCACATTTGTGAGGGTTGGGGCACAGAACTCTCACAAAAGTGAAAAAAATGCGAATAACAGCTCCCCCCGGTGATTCCCTTCTCATTCCCTTTTGGAGCTTCCCCTCCCATTCCTTTGCCTCTGGCCCCAGCATGTGGTGGCGGGGATAAAAAAAGACAACCTAAAAGGCTTACCAATACTTTCCCCTCAGACAGAGAAGTGGCGAGTTCTGGAGTTCTAATTACTTTCGGCGGGCCATCTTGAGAAGGAGGAATAGGAGCAAAGAGAGCACCTGACCAATCAGCAGCCAATACACAGCAGAATGTGCAACCGCATGGCAGAGAGGCCATGCCTTCATCAGTGGGAGGAGTCTTTGCTCACCCAAACAGAAAAAAAATGTCCATTTTAAACACAAGCCTTTCAAGCCCAGGGTGAAGAATGCAAAGGATGGGAGAAGGAAAATGGAGGAGGCAAGCACATGCCTTGTGAATAATCAAATTCATGAAAGTCAAACTCGTGAATGTGGAGGGATGACTGTGTGTATTTATTTATTTAAAGTATGTGTATACTCCATATGTTGGCTCAGTCATAAATCAGAGTGAAGGCTGCATTCAAGAAGAAGAAGACTAGGACTTGGAAGGACAGCTATGAAGGAACTAGATAAGATCCTGAAGTTTAAAGATATATCATTGAATACCAAAGCCAGGATTGTCCACGCCATTGTATTTCCAATTTCTGTGTATGGTTGTGAAAGCTGGAGAGTGAAACAAACTAACAGGAGGAGAATCAATTTGGAATGTTGTGCAGGAGAAGAATTCTAAGGACACAATAGAATTCCAGAAAGACAAATAAATGGGTCCTAGAGCAAATCAAGCTCAACTCTCCCTAGAAACCAAGGTGACTAAAACTGAGATTGTTGTACTTTGAATTTATCATGAAAAGATAAGCCCATTAGAAAAGACACTGATGCTTGGTAAAGTGAAAGGCTGTAGGAAAGGAAAAAGACCACGTTACAGGTGGATTAATTCAATCAAGGAAGCCACAGCCTTCGGTCTGTAGGAGCTGAGAAGGGCTGTTGCTAATGAGATATCTCTCAGTCATAGAGTTGCCATAAGTCAAAGCTGGATTGACAGCAATTATCAACAATTTGCTTTCACTTTTCTAATGTCAATTCCTGTCAAGATTTTGTTTCACTAGGAAAAAACAAAATCATTTTGGGCCACATTTTTAAAGCTGATAATTAGAAGTCTATTCTGATATGTCAGTTTTGAGACAGTATAAAATGTAATGAGTTAAACATAAAAGATGCACAGTATTTGCGGGAATAGGCACACAACATGAAAATGCCCATTTTACCAAAAACGATTGTCTAATGAAGTAACGTTTAGTTCTTACTGAGGTTTTAAGGATTCCTTCTATGGGTTTCTGTCCATGTGGAAAAAGGACCTTACATGATGTGCATGCTTGCACATCATCCTAAAAATTCAAACAATGTTCTGTAGATGACTTGTTAGGCTAAAATATTTTCATGTACATTTAATACACCCATGCAGTCCTCCCCAAGTTCTGTTTAAGGATGCAAAATGTTTCATGGGGAAGGGGAAGAAGTTGAAAGGGACAAAAGTGAAGGTGAGATAACAGGAAAGGTCAAGAAAGAAGATTACAAATCATTTTGCGGCTAAAGAGGCCATATGTTCTGCTCTCCAGATGACAGTCCTCTATTTGAAGGAATGTCAAAGGACAAGTCCTTTGTTTGAAGGGATGTCTGAAGACAAAGAACCATAAGAAGAAGGGAGAGCGGAGGCCCTGAAGATGCACCTGAATGACAGACTGAGCAGGAGCTACCCCTCCCCAATTGTTTGATTAGCCACAGTCTTTCCTACCACGGTTATAACACACGATATTTCTATTTAAAATTCTAGCAGTTGTATGCCCATCCATATCAATTAGCATATGCACATTTTGTGCACATCTACATCCCGGTGTGTGTGCATTTGTAAGTATGTACACACATGTGCATATTGGGGTTTTTTGGCAATGTGTAAGTGGCTAGAGATGGATGGAAAGAGAAATGAGAAGAGAAGACTCCTGTAGGTTTGTGGTTCTCAAACTTTAGTCTTCTAGATGTTTAGGACTTCATCCCTCCCCTAATCCCAGCCAGCTTGGCTGTTGGTCAGGGATTCTGGGAGCTGAAATCCAAAACATCTTGAGGACCAAATTTTGACTGTGTTGTTGTTCTTTGTTGTGGTTTTTCTAGGACTAAGATTATGTGATGTTCCCAAGGTCACCCAGTGGTTTCCATGGCTGAGTGGGGAATTGAAACCCACTCTCCAGGACTGTAGTCCAGTGCTCAAACTACTACCCCACTGCTCACTGCTTTAGTTTCATGTTAGCCTACTTTTTCTGAGAAACTAAGCAAGGCTTCCACAAATGCTACATTGGGCTTCCCCTCTGCTTCTCTTCCTGTAATAGTTGAGCCTATTAAATGTTAGTTGAAGGACTGTAGCAGTTATAGCCCAGCAAAGAAACTTTCTAAAGCTCTGGCTTTGCATTCAGAGGATCCCAGTTTCCAACTCTGGGTTCTCCAAGCAGAACTTTGTCTGAAATTCTGGAGGGCCACTGTTACCATTTAGTGAAGCCCAGGGCTGGAAGTATGTGGCCCCGCAGATGTAACTGGACTCTAGCTCCCATCAGCGTTAACCATCATAGTCAATCCAATACTGAGAAGGCCACCCCTGATATAGGTAGTGTTAGAGGGACTGACCGTTTGACTTGCAGCTTCCATTGTTCCTAATATGATCAAAGATGGTTTTGTGTCCTTTTTTCATTAATGTGTTGGTGAATTTAATCTCATATCTTTTTTTGATGGATGAATATTTCCCTTGGTGCATGAGCTTCCATAGTCCATAGAGAAATATATTCTTCATTATGTGCGCCCAAGGATAAGGCATTCCTCCGGTAATCAATACTCTGCTAAGCATTTTTGGACATAGAAATCAGAGGAGAGGGAAGGTAATGTGGCAAGATGAAGGAAGGATCCCCATAGAGATGGCTTCTGATCTCTTCTCTACCAGATTGCTTTTACATGGGGTCACCTTGACCTTGCTAGTGACTGGGACATTTAAGAGTTTTATCTTGCGAATTAATGCAAATGGTGGATGACATTTTAAAAGGTTTCTGGATAATCTGCTGCTGGTCTGAACTTTAGCACAGATGTTGAGCACTGTGTACAGAGGCTGCTGAGAATGGCAATGTGAATAAACACACTCCTACTCAGCTAAGCTGCTGGCTGTGAGACACAGCCCTCCTGAGTTTCAGCAGTTGCCTTCCGAGGACATGGTGCTCCCACCAGATGATCTCTGTAAGGCCAGCCGTGCAGTGAGATGGATGAGACTGGGTTCGTGGGAAAAATGCCTAATGCACTCCCATTGACTCCTAGTGGGATTGTTACTTTTTGCACAGGAACTTTGAACCTTTTGTTTAGAGGATGTACAGATGGGAAAGCCCAAGCAACTGTGGAAAAAGAAAAAAGAAAGAAAAGAAAATCGGCTTTCCCTACAGGAGAAATGACAGAGGCAGAGCAGTGGCGTGAGGGCTGTGCTCTTGGTTTTCATGTTTCTTTCCTTTTTCTTAAAAAAAAAAAAAAAAGAAAAAACTCTTCCTGTTGTTTCAAAATGGAACACTGATGTCACAGGGCAAATTCTCCTCCCATTTGCATTCAGAGTGATGTGATTTTTACCATGGGTTTGTAGAAATGTTTTAGTCCAAGCAGTTCCACCAGATAGTGCGTTCCATGTACAGTGTATGGGGTGTTTGGTCTCTTAGTAGCTCTGTCACTTGTGTGGAATATTGAATGGGCCATCACGGGGGCCACATGGAAGGAGGCCGTTATAGGAAGGCAAGCTGATGCGAGAGAAGTCTTGACAGCTTGATTCTCCTGGTTAACTTTAGCTCTTGTGGTACAAGTATTTATAAATTGTTGTAAGCCGAATGGGGGGAAATTCTAGTATATAAATAAATAAGAGTAGACTGGGGGATTCTGGGAGAAATATTCCACAAAATAACTTTTCTAGGCTCTGAGTATGGCAAGTTCCAGCAAGAAGGCATTCCACCTGTTCTGCTTGGAACAATATAGTTCCCTGGCTTTGGTCTATAGTTTCTTTCATCTTCTACGAATTCTTTGGTCAGAAGCTGTGAAAATTTCCTTTTTTCTTCATTGGGATTTGTTTTCTTTATATTCATTAATTTCATTGGATTTTTGTATATTACCTTTACAGCAGATACATAAAACAGAAAAAAATTATAATCGAAATATCCAAGAAGACATTCGGTAAATAAGATGTCCAAGATAAACAAAGTACCCAAGACTTAAGGGAGAGGTATATGTGCTGATACTAAATAAATGACCTATTTAGTGTGGAAAAGGTACTTCTTCACACAACACATACTCAGATTGTGGGAATAATGGCCACAAGACAGTTCTGACTGGTAATTTGGGTGGTTTTAAATCAATGTTAAATTCATAGAGGGCAGGGCCATCAATGGATTCTAGTCAGGCTATTTCAGTATCAGACACAACGTATCTCAGTATATCAAGTTGAGAAGATAAGATTGAGGGTGGAGTTGAGCTCATGTCCTACTGGTGGGCTCATGTCCTACTGCTTGAAGAGATGGAAGATACAGGACTTTGGCCTGATTCAACATAGCTCTTTTCATGTTCTTACTTTGTTTTACGCTGGTATGTGTTATACCATCATTCACATAATTAGCAACTAGGTAAATAGTTTGATTATAAATTTCAAGTATGCTCAAGTGAATGCAGATCCAGATCAAGCACTGATGGAAGATGATGGGGTGTACGAAGGGGTGGTCAGGGTGAACAAAGTTTCAGGGCTGGGCAAAGTGCAGTTCTTTAGATACTGCTGAACTCCAACTTTCAACAGCCCTAGCCAGCATAGCCAGTGGTGAGGAATGCTAGAAAGCCGCTAGTGGGCCGCACAGTTCCCAGTCTTGATTTAATCCTTTGATCCTGTTATATTTCCTACCTGCCTCATGGGTCCTATCAAGAGTACAGGGACAGGACCCATGAGGCAGGTAGGAAATATATTCATGCAGTTGCTGATTGTGTGCCTGACAATGCCTAATTTGGTCTTCAAACTCTGTAAGATGATTCTGATCTTAGTTGTGCAGGTTAGTCTGAAAGACATGAAGAAGGAGAAGGGGCAAGATAGGATGAAACTTCCCAGATTGGAGAGCTTATGTTAAGTTTGAACCCACTTAGCTGCTACAGCTGCTCCTTATCTCGCAGCAGCTGAGTTATCCACCATTGCCACTCAGTTCGTTAGAACAGAAGAGGATTGGGTAACCTCTAAATCTTACTGAACTGTAAGTGTATTGAACTGTAATTTCTGTTAGTGCAAGGAAGATGGATGATGGGACTTGTGACCCAACAGCATCTAGATGATCACAAGTTGCCTGCCCTTGAAAAGAGCCCTGGTGGTGCAGTGGTTAAGTGCCAGTACTGCAGCCACAATGTTGTGAATTCGATCCTGCAAGGCTCCAGATTGACTCAGCCTTCCATCCTTCTGTAGATCGCTAAAATGAGTACCCAGCTTGTTGGGGGCAATTAGCTAAAATACACTGTAAACTACTTAAGGAATGCTTAGCACTGAGAAGTGGTATAGAAATGTAACTGCTGTCGCTGTCAAAGACAACACCATCACAAAAGGATTTGAGTATGAGGTGCTACTTTTAACCAAAGTCTTTTAGATCTTATCAGTCTAACTAGTGTCTTAAATTCCTTTTTTTTTTCATAGACAATATGATTAGTGAATAGCCACAGTGAATTGGCACTGCTGATTGAGTGATAGATACCTGATAGGTAGACGACATTAGGGGCTGAGAAGCAGAAGGCTAGATATCAAGAATCTGTACTGCTTTCATTTGGAAGTATAAGCAGGGCTTCAGTAAATAAAAGCATCTACTTATGTGCTTCTCACTTTGTAATTTTTTTTTCTTCATGTGAGAGATCTTATAGCCGACATTCCCTTTTCTGGAGATATGGCCTTTCTTGGCTTCTTCAGCCAGTGAGAGCTGCTCAACAAACTGCAGGACTTCCATCTGTGGTTCATTTGTTTGTGACATGTAAGCTAGGAACTCTGGCTTGTCTGTCCTCATACAAGGTGGAACCAAAAGCCAGGGTTTGTTCTTGGCATGTGATGCTGTGAGGGTCAGTGTGGTGTAGTGATTTGAGTGGACTAGGACTCCGGAAGACCAGGGTTCATGTACCCACGGGGTGACCTTGGAGAAGTCACACTCTCACAGCCTCAGAGGAAAACAGTGGCAAATCTTCCCTGAATAAAATTCGCCAAGAGAACTCTATGATAGGTGTGCTATAAGTCAGAGTCAGTTTCAAGGCACACAACAACAACAACAACCACAGCAACAGCCTCAACATATTATGCTGTGTAACTAGGAAAGCAATAAACTAAGGATCACAGCTTGCACCCTGCCCATTTTGCCTTGACCTTCAGGAGTCCCCCTTCTTGTGCCAATAAAATTTAGCTATAGGGCAGCAGTAAAAAGTTCTTCTTCTTTTTAATTTGAAAGTGTGGTGGGAAAAAAGAACCTCTTTAAATAAAGCATTTCAACCCTAAAGCTACATGCATGCTTTGTCTTAAACTGAAAGTGCCTCATTTAATTCAATTTGGTTGTTATTTTTTTCACTACTGCACTGATTATTTTCAGAAATGCAGTGAGCAAAAGGAGCATATGGCTTTTTGGTGTGGCAGGGTGGTGGCAGCCATGCTACCCCCGCCTCCAAAAGTTAGTGATCCATGCTGTAAACAGACCAAGGGCAGAGGCATTCCTGCTGGGAGAAGGAGGCAAACAACAGCTATTACCTAGCATCCTCTTGCATAATTCTTTGTTCAAGATAAGCCAGAATTCTGAAGAATTGAACAATGAATTGTAAGGAAGTCTGGCCTAGCATTAAAGTTTGAACCACTACTTGCTTGTGCCCTCTCTCTCTCTCTCCCCCCTCCCACACACGAACACACACACACACACACACACAAAAACACACATGCACACATGCAACAAATTTTTGCATGAAAAAGTATTAAAGCATAATTATTTGGCATTGTCTGGTTACAGTTGAAAATGCACTCTTGAGATCTATAGCATCAACCTATGACTTAAGTAAACGTTTTTGTTTAACTGTGATTTACTGCAGCTTCCACCAAGTTAGTGCTCAGCTGCCAAAGCATAACTTTGATTTATGAGCAATTTATTTGTATTAATTTTATTTATTTATTTATTTGTATCCTACCTCTCCATATGGATCGAGGCGGCGAACAACTTACAAATAGCATGTATTTCAAAACATTTCTACACATGCCCCCAACAAGCTGGGTACTCATTTTACCGACCTGCGAAAGGATGGAAGGCTGAGTCAACCTTGGAGCCCGGCAGGATCGAACTCACAACCTTGTGGCTTGCAGTACTGGCATTTAACCACTGCGCCACCAGGGCAGTGGTTCATTCTGTTTTGTCATCACAGTGTCTTGACATGAAATTATTTACATGCTTCATTATATGAAATGCTGGATTTTAGAGCAATCTTCGAAGCACTTCTGTTGGCTGAAGCTTAGCTGAAGTGATTGGATTGGCACTGGGAAAGGTTCTTTAGAGGATCAGAAATGTAAATAACTTGCAAAAACTTGCAGTTAGATACATTTAGAGAGAGAATGAGAGAAGTTATTACAAACCCCCCTAAAGTTTTCTGTATACTAGAATTTGGCATGTTAGATTTTGTGTATATAAAGAGGATGTTATTTCTTTTCCCATCATATTTGCAAATCTCTATTGGAGATTTGCTGTTCATTATTTAAGAGCTGACCTTGAATGTGTGTTTATATTGACTTCATAGTAGGTGAATACAGACAATGCTTATCAAGTAGTAATTTACCAGCATAGCTGTAACCACTTGCTATGCTGGTAGCTTGAACTTCAACATGATCAGGGAGTCTGGCTGTTGCTGAGCTGTACTATTTTTTATACCCATGAATTGACTATTTGGGCCTTTGCAGAAATAAATAGAGAACTGGAAGTCAGGCATATGAATTATAGTATAGCTTTTCCACAGGCAAGACATTTTATTTATTCTTTATTTATTCAGACTTGCATTCCACTGTCTACAGTTCTGAAATACTGATGTCAAGGAAAAGTAGGACAATGTGATTCTCTTGATTTGTGTGTGGGATGGGGCAGAGTGAGTTCATCTGACAAGTGTCCCACACCAGTATTATGAAACTCACTGATGTAGAAAGTGATTCTGATATAATAGTCCAGATCACTGTGATGTGGTGGTTAGACTGTCGGATCAGGGAAGAGGAGCATGGTGTTGAAATCCACATTTAAAAATGAAGCTGACTGGATGACCTTGAGTTTTTCACTATCTCTCTCTATAACCTGCTTCGCAGAGCTGTTGTGATGCTAAAGTGGGAGCCAGAGATCTGTGTATGTCACTGTAAGGCCTTTATAGGAAAAACGGGGTAAAACAGTTATGTAATAAATAACATTGCATTTCGGAATCATTACTGCTCAGTCTATGCTATTCCTGACGAACAACTGACAATAAATAATATTGTTATTGTTTCATGCTTTCAAGACGTTTCTGACTTATGGCAACCCCAAGAAGACCCTATCATGGGTTTTTCCTGATAAGATTTGTTCAGAAGGGGGTTGCCATGGCCTTCCTCTGAGGCTGAGACAGTGTGAGTTGCCCAAGACCACTCAATAAGTTTTCATGGCTGAATAGAGATTTGAACCCAGGCCTCCCAGACTCCTAGTCCAAAGCTAAAACCATTGTACTGTGCTGGCTGTAATTATTGTATAGCTTTCTAATGTATTAGAATAATTTTTTAATTTTTTTTAATATTCAGGGTTTGATAGACTTTAAGGCAATGGCTCTTAATATTTTTTTTGAGAGGGGATCAAAGGCCCTTTGAGACTCTGAAAGCAGTTGGCCCCCATCTATGAAAAGTAAGCATACAGGCACAATATCTGCATACAATTTATTTTGTGGAATTGGAAATTGATCTCCTTCAGATATACTAGTTTGCAATAAAAAATTACAATGAATATTTGAAAAGACTGACGTTATACCTGAAAATTCACTGTGTTGGGGAAAAATTCAATGTAATAGAAAGAAAACTGGAGGAAAAAAAATCCCCTTTTTTGCATCTAGTTCATGGATCCTCTGAACCCCACCCATGACTCCATGGGTCCCAATTTAAGAATGCTTGCTTTAAGGAGACCTTGGGAGTCATATTTAGATCATGTCCAAATTCATATTAGAATTGATTTGATTTAGAATCCCTGACATATCTAACATTTTTCCTCTTACAGAGAAAATACCCATCTGAAGCTAATTTACTCCTACATTGATTAGCCAGCTCTCTTGGAATAATGGTTAATGGTACATAAGTAATGCACTTGTACTGACACTTTGTTAATTTGGTGTGAAGTGCTAACCTTTGTTTCCAATCAGTGTCAAGTAAGTTATATGGTTTGATTTACAAGAGGCAGAAAATAGCTATGGTTGATGCAAAATACTGTTTTGTGATTTGTTTCTTCCTTTGTTTAGTGGATGAAAGTCAAAAGCACTATGATAATTTCCTAATGAATGAAGCATGAACTGTCTGACTTACCTCTACGACCTGTACTAGACAGAAACATGGCTAAATGTTCAAGATCATGGACTGACCCATCAATATTAGAAAATGCATAATTATTTGTTTGTTGCTATTACAATTAGATTTAGAGGATATATTTATTAGATCAGAGGTGAGGAACCTCTGGCCAATCAGATAAGAGGATTTAGGGGGGCAGAAAATCTTTGGCTACCTGTATGTTTTGCTTTACTGTTCCCATCAGTATGACCTACACTGAGGAGCTGTGGGAGTAAATGGCCAAAATATATGAAGGCTCAAAAGTCTTCCATCTCTTCTTAGATAAACATAGGAGTGATTCGTATGTGCACATGTGTCACCTATAATTCTCATCTATATTTCCTGGAAGTCTTGTGTGAACTTCTTCCCCTGTGTGACGTTTGACTCACCACCATGGTAAGCATCTTAATAACAGAACAGTGCTGATGGAGCTAGTATTGAGGTGCCACAGAATTTGGGGAAGTTACTGTTTTGGACTGCAGCTCCACCAGTTCTCAGCCATTATGGTAATTTTGAAGTTTGTAGTCCAAAAAAGCATCTTTTCCAGGCCCTGTGATGGACTTCCACAGTTATTGGGCAAGACAGGAAGGAAGGAGCATCATGTTTCTGACACAGATATTCAGAACTGTGGAGGAAGATCTCAACAGAGGGAACCAGTCCACAAGTGAGAAGTGTTCCTTTGAATTATATAAGTATATATAATAATTACCATGATTGCCACAGATGAGGGAAATATCTTGTGAAGGACTGAATATGTTTCTTCTCTTAAATCTTTTTCCTAGTGTATCACAACTATCAAAGGATTCTGTGAACTCTGTGGAACTTTTTGCAAGGAAAAAAACATGGATGGAGCAGAACTGTAGTTATACCAACAGGAAAGCAGCATGACATGGTTTAAATTGTTCTTGTCACCCTTATCTGTGTTAGACTAGCTCGTTCTAAATGATGTCTCTAAGATGTACAACAGGGGTCCAGTTTGGGGAGAGGAATAAATTATCGGCACATTATCTCTTAACCTAGCAATGGGCATCTGTGACCCTTTAGGCTTGCAATTCCCATCAGCCATAGTGATTATGGGAGCTGCAGTCGAAAAAATCTGGAACGTCACAATTGCCCAATCCTGTTTTGAAAGAATATTTACTTATTAAATCCTACATCAAAATAGTTTTAGAAGACTGAAAACTTTCAAAATAGAATTTAAAGTGTAATTTCTCAGTAGTAAAAAATGGAGATTGTGTTTTCTAAACCAGCCATTATGAGTTAGCTTGGAGATGACTTCTTTTTCATGATCCGTTTAGGCTTTAAAATTAGGCTGGTACTTTGATACCTTTCCCTGAAAAGCTGGATTTAGTGAATAAAATACCTTCCTCCTGCTGTGGGAGGTCATTAGTGATGATGAGATTAGAGATTTATATCTGTCGGTCCAAGCCCTTAGTCATAATTTAATCAACGCATTTGAAAATGTTTCCCTTCGCAAAACTCTAATGGCTTTACATAATCTATCAAGTTTATGGAAACACATGTCATTAGTATTGTTCCTAGCTTAAGCATAATGAACTGCAGAGCAGTGTACAGCGTCAACACAACCTGAGATGTCCCTCTTTCCACTGGCACAGAGATGAATTTTGGGCAGGTGAGGGGAATGTAGCTGATAATGGGACTGCATGGGTCCAAAATCCCCTTCTTTTTCAAGAGATGTAGACAAGACATATTTGTTCACTCTCCCATCCTCTGTTTTACAGTTCAGCACTTTCAGAGTGCTTTGTCCATGTGTTAATTTAGACACTGAGGAGTTTCAGGCACGTACTGTGGAGTTTATAGCACAGACTTAGGTACCAGTGGCAGCTAGTGGCCCGTGACAGTCAATTGACTTTGGATATTAGTCTGACTTGGATGGAGCTATCCAAGGTACTGAATCCAATATTATCATATTTATTCAGCACCTTGGATAGCTTCTTCAGAATAAAGAAATGGATTCATGGCTCCAGAGGCGTGGAAGCCACAAGCCACTACTGCAAGTTGTGTCTATTCAGAAATTAGCCTTATGAGGGACTGATTCCTTTGAATGAGGAAGTTCTGGGGATCTATAGGTTGGGGAAAGTCTCCCCACTTGCTTTATTTCTGTTATAAAAGTAGAGCCTTATGCAAACAGGTAAGTACCTGGAAGCAGATTCTTGCCAGTATTAAAAAAGACTGATAAGATTTCACACCCTTCTGTCTCACTGACTGCCTTAAGTTAGCTAACTCCAGCCTAGAATCTCAGTCCTTTCCCTCCCTTATTCTCTCACTGTTTTCCTTCACCTTTCCTCAGGCATTGCACTTTTGGACACAGTCTTTTCAAATCTCTATCTTACTCCATTGCTTCGTTTTTGTCCATCTTTGAATGGGGGCTACCATCACTAGTTCTGTGCAGCGCCAAGGGTAAGTCAATGCAAATTGAAAGTCCTTTCATAATAGACAAACAGAAGCACCTAGATACTGTTAAAAAGTGAACAAATCCAAAATGACTTCTCAAAAAAGAAGGAAAGGAACGACTTTGTTTAAGAAGGAGGGCTTTTATCTTGGCTTTCTCTTTCCATTTTCAATACATTTTGGTTAAGATTTCTCTCATAACATTTTATAAAATGGCATCCCATCATTCATACTCAGTGAAGAGAACCTTAACACTGTCTTCTCACTTTTTTATTTGGTCTGATTAAAAAAAAAAAAGCAGAAATAAAATATGGCTTCTTTAAGATCCCAGAAACAGACTACTTCACAATTTTGTCTCTAAGGTCACTTTCAGATGTCCAGAAATTTGAGTATATTCGATATAAAGCCTGAGGAATCCTGCCCTCCTCAATGTCTACACTAAGGGTAGGAATTGTGCAGCCTTTCAGATGCTACTAGACTGCAACTCCCAGCAGTGGAGTTGCTGTCCAGCAATATCTGGAAAGCCTCATGGTACACGCTTCTTTTCTAGACAGTGATATGCAATATATATCTGTTGAAGATTGGAGGGCTGTCAGGTTTTTCTGTGTGATTTTACACCTTGCTTATACATGTGTAATTATGCTTCAGCGCTTGCCCCATAACTGGTGTACATAGATTTAGTATTGTTATGTAAACCTCTGTAGAAGCATCCTCAGGGAAGAGTACATTGAAGTGGAAATATATCCAAAGGAAATATGTCCAAAAAGGGCCTAATAGGGATGGGGAACATATATGGTTCAGGTGCTGTTGGACTACCACTTCCCTCAGCATTGGCTGTGCTGCCTGGGGTTGATAGGACCTGTAGTCCAACAATATCTGAAGGATCACAACTTCCTCAACCCAAGGTCTCCTATCCCTTTTTCCCCCCAGCAGTCTGAGTCAGTATGATCAACAAGGGCGGAATGGATGCTTTGGTTCAAAGTTCAGGAGATTTTGTCTGCTGTCTTTTGTTTTTACAGTGATGTGTTAGAATAAACCATGACTGCTTGATCATGCGATCTAGTCATAGATTTATCATTTCAGGAGAACTAAAGGGCACTTTTCTCAAGGCTCATTTGTTGAGCTTTCAAAGAAGATATGATCATGCTGAAATCCATATGATCCAGCTGGCTTGTGTCCAGGTGCTTCCATCTGAAAAGAGTTGTATACTGTGGCTCCAAGCAAGTCTCACAGTTACAGCAGTGCTTACACAGGAATCTTAAGACTGGTGAAGCCTGAAAGTCTCCATTTTCACTTTGTTTGTTTGTTGTTGGTTCCTTCTCCTTCCTTCTTGGAGCAAGGGGATTTGCGCAGCTTATAAGCTTCGTCTCTGGTTTTTATTACTGCCCTGCCACAACATTAATGTCTATTTTTTGTATGTAGAAGTATAGTATGGTTATTTTCTTCAAATGACATGTATGATGGTGCTAAAATATCTTTGAATATTAAGAACCACATGAAAAGTGATCAATTCTTTGTTTTGAAGCCCTGAAATCAATTCCTAGAACACTTTGTGATTCTGAAGATTTTCTTCAGGGTTCTGAAAATCAAGACTGATCATTTTTCCCATTCCTCTCATGTAGAAGAATGATTAATTCCTGTATATATTAGAGTTTCCTTGAATCAAATGACATACCAGAGTCATCTTTGGCTCTCTGTAGGAATCATTAAACACATGCTGTTTTCCCCAGTTTTGATTGTGAGGACAACAATGTCTTCATACACAAAACTTCATAAGCCATTGTTTTCATGTAAGCACTTCTCTTTGCTGTGTGATTCAACTAGAAAACCTTATGTATGGGGTATTTCTGTAGCACAGTGGAGCCTGATTGTTTTTCAGGTAGGGGAGGAATTTTTCTGCTACAGACTGAGGCATATTTCATGTGACAGTTCAGGACCAAATGTGATATCTGGGTTGTTTTCTATCAGTTAATTAGCTAACTTTTGTTTCCTTTCCTCCAGGTAGCTTAAAGAAGTGTCCTTCATTCCCCCTTTTTACCCTCATAACAATCTTGTGAGGTGGGTGATGTTGAGAGATAGTGATTGGTCCAAGTTTACCCTGTCTGCTTTATGGCCAAGAAAAAATTTGAACCCAGCTATCCCTAATCTTAGCCCAGCACTAACAGCATGACACCATTGGCTCTGAAAGTTCAAAACATCTGGGTCTACAGTCAGTTGTGAAGGATGCACACTTCTCTATTTATGGAACTGTACCTCTTACTATAGGGCCACTGGAGAAAAGTGAAGCTAAACCCAAAGGTGTTCTCCTGCTTACAGAAGGTCATGTGGATTTTTTAGCAGTAGCCCAAGTATCTACCTGTTACAGCACTGCTTGAACATGTATGCAAGCTTTGGCATAAAGGGAATAGTGTTGCCTGTTGTTTTCATTCCTCTCATGGTTTCTGTATCCCACCCAATGGTTTTGCTGTCAACTTTCTTCAGCCCCAACTTGCGTCCCTTTGTAAATACAGAAATTCAAATGGTAACATCTGAGTCACAAGTGACCCTAAAAGGAAGTCTGCACTAGCACATGTTGTGTTGTTGCATGTCTGATAGAGACTTTTGATCTGAGATGGTGAGAGGCATCTGCTGTTCTTATTACTGCAGCACACCTTATGTGAGAATACCCTTAAAAATATTTGGAAAATGTCAGTGACAGAGAATGCAGCTGCTGGATGATCTCTGCTGTCTGATTTTCAGGACATGTACATCCATCTTAGGTCAATTGTACTGGCTGTCAGTTTCTGGATCCTGTTCTAGCTACAGGTTCTTATGTATAAAGCTTGAAACTAATTAAGATGAAGATTCCTCCTGTGTGATCTTGCCTGAGGATGGACATCATCTTTGGAGGCCCAGTTGTATGTCCCATCACCCAAAAAGGTTTCTTTGTGGTGGTGGGGATACAGGGTAGGGTCTTTTCTGTACTGGCATCTGCATACATGAGAGAGAAAGGATAAGACCAATCATATCCCTGATAGAGTTTGTGCAAACAGTGAAAACATACTTAATTTTGCTGACAAACCTTATAAAATATATAAATAGATAACTGAAAGTGTGAAGTCTCTTGATTTTGCTTTGAATGCATTTGTTCTCATTCATTTTTGTTATTTGATGGCATTTTGTTTGCCTTGCTGTGTACTTGTGGGACTGGCTGGGATAAGAAGCATACCATACTGGTAGCAAAACCTGGATATTACAAGTCCCACAAAATAAAGCTTGGACTACAAAAACATTGGATTTGACATTTAAAGACTGGGCTGTCTCCAAAGGAAGCCAGACTGTGGCAGCCTTTGAAAATATATGGGAGCTCTTTATAGATTGTTTTGATAGGCTGCTTTATTGCAGAGATCAACAGAGAAAAAACATCACAGTGCACTGGTAGATCTCTGGGTGATTTGCAGTTGTAAGGATTTCTGATTCCCTGTTGTCTAATAGCAGCAGCCGATTTTTTTTCTTTCCCATTTTCCCCATTTGGGGTACTTGGGAGAAAACTAGGAATGGACTTGTGGTGTGATTCTGGCAGTTTGCATAAATTCATGGGCTGGACATGTCTTCAGAAGTATATTCTTACTGAATTCTTCATGTTAACTATACCTGTGTCAGCCATCTTGTGTCTGGCTCTAGCTGGTAGATCTCAGGCAGAGTCTGGAAAATTATATTAACCCCACTCCTCAGCTAATCCCTGTTAATTTTTTATAATGTTTAAAACATAACTCACTAGTGGTAGTCAGGACAGTTTGTTTCTTTTTTTTATGGGGAACAAAATTGAGGATTGTTAATAGAATGGCATAAAATGTGAAAAACACCTCTTAAAATGCCTAAAAATAACCTTAGAAGGTAACTTTACTCCTTTACTTCAGAGATTTGATCTCAGGATTCTTTCTGTTGTTGTGTGCCTTCAAGTTGTTTTAGGCTTATGGCAGCCCTAGGACAAATCTGTCATAGGGCTGTCTTGACAGGATTTGTTCAGAGATGTTTTGCTGTTGCCTCCCTCTCTTGATGAGAAAGCATGACTTGACCACAGTCACCCAGTGGGTTTCCATGGCCAAGTGGGGATTCACACCCTGGTCTCCTGGACTCCCAGTCCAACACTCAAACTACTATACTATGCCCGCTCTCCTTATAAAAACCTGTAAACCTGAAATCTGCCCACTCATGCTTGACTGAGATTACTAGACAACATAGAGATTCTGTCTACTTCTTTTCTCCCCACCTTTTGAACAAAATAATACCAGAGCACTCTGCCTCCCTACCACAAATGAACAGTCAAATACTCTTCTCAGACAGCTCTCCCCCACAATAAAGACACAGTTATTGCTCTGCCATTGAATGTGGTCCAGATTTCTTTCTTCCCAAGAGCACTGGACAAAATTGAACATGACCAGCACTCAAATGGCATTTTTTTTGCTCCTGGGAAACTGTGACTCTTCCCTCCCCTTAGAGATGGCAACATCCTACCCCTTCTTGTGTTTTTGTAGAGTGTTTTGGAAAGAGTATCATAGTTGCCAAGCCCATGATATGAGCAACTGTGGCTGTTTTTGGACTGCAGCTCCTGTGATCCCTCACTATTGGCCACATGGGCTAGGACTTTCAAGATTGTAGGCCAAAAACATGTGAAGGGTCAGAGTCGATCTCCTCAGCTCTACATCTGTTGCCTTGTTGGAATTGGGGAAAAGGAAACACTGGTCACCCCAATGCAATATTTACAAATTAAACTATTTAACTCTTGCATTTTGCTTTGGTGCTTCCATATATCGCCGGAAACACTAGTCTTCTGACTTAGGGATGAGTGGGAATTTTATTTTAGTTTATATCTTATTGGAATTAACAAGTGATGACATTTTTTAATAATTGGGAGGGGAGGACTTTGAGCTTCCCCCCTCTTTTTATTCTATGTAATGAAGGCAAAACAGGTTTGACCATGTATTCAATCATGTTAATGCTGAATTCAGGTTACCCTTCCAGTTTTTGGGTGGGGGCAGGTGTAACATGAGTCACTCCCATGAATGCCAATGGATTTTGCTGGTGCAAACGGGATGCAATTTTCAATTCTGTCTGGAAGATTTTACCACATTTGCCAGTCACATACTCAGAACAGAGGGGATGTGAAAAAAGCTCTGATTGTGAAAGATAACGAAACTGACAGATTTCCCCGTCCCTACTTCAGCACACATTGGCTTTCCTCCTTGTTAAAATGTCTGCTGTTGACTTGATATATCCTGCTAAGAGTGGTTCTGCATCACTGCTGACGTTTAATTTTCAGTTAAAACATTTTAATTAAAACCTAACTTCATTTAATGTGGTAAATGAAAGTAGTTTGGAATTACACTTGCAGTCTGGATTCATGTGAATTTATGTATCAGTTTCAGACAAATTGACATCACATTATTTTTTTGTAACAGCAATAACCTAGATAGAAAAGAGGCATTTTTTGTGTGTATGTGTGTTGGGTAGGGGATACAATTGAAGGATTAAAACAGCAACAGAATTATAGACTTGTAAGCCTAGCACTCACCATCCTAGCACCCTTTAGATATGAAGGATTCCAGTCCCCATCATCCTTAGCCAGTGAACCCATGCAGTCTGGGTCTGGTGAGAGGTGTACTGCAGTATAGATGGAGAGCTTGGGAAGGGGGGAAATCCCATATGAGACTATAATATAGTTGCCACCATATTCTTATCACTTAAGTTCACATTGTGGTTCAGTCATGAAACTGTTCTGAAGTTATTAGTAAGCTTTTTAGTGATTGCCAGCTCATCATCTATCTGCGGAAGGATGTTCAGTTCACTTACTAGGAAGTTAAGGATATATATGCTTTTGAGCTCATTTGGATTTATTTGCAAATAAGCTTGTTTAGGCTAAGGCTGTAAAATCCATGCTTCCTTTTGTGTGCCTTCAGGTTGTTTCTAACTTATGGCTAACCTAAGGTGAACCTATCATGGGCTTTTGTGGGGCTGAGAGTATGTGACACACCCAGGGTCACCGAGTGGGTTTCCATGTCCAAGCGGGGAATCGAACCCTGCTCTCCTGGGTCGTAGTCGAATGCTCAGACTACTACTCCACACTGGCTGAAAATCCATGCTATCAGATAGAGTAAAGTAATAAATTAATGAGTACCCAAAGGACTGGTTCTTTGATGCAGATGTTCCAAGGGTATAGCATGTACCTGGGTTTGATTTCCTTTACAGAGATTTCTGCCATATGTACAGTATGTGGGTTTCTTTATAAATACACAGGTTGGGTGTAAGGATGGATGTATAGTTTGATACTCCTGGATACAGCAAAATCAACTGCCTTGCATTGCATCCCCAAAGAGAGTAACTACGTACACCTCAAAAGCATTCCAGCGTTCAAAACCAAGGGCCTTTCACACCACACAGTTATAGCTCTGCGATTCCCTCTTATAGCATAGCAACATCCTGTGGAATCCTTGGATTGGCAGTTTAGGGAGGGACCTTGGTCCAAATTCCTGATCCCTTCATGACAATTGGATAACTATCCAATTTGATAACAATTTGATAACAAATCAACTACAGGTTTTTTTTAAAAATGTTTACATTTATACTTCGTCTTTCCTCCTGTGAATTCAAGGTGGCATATTCAACTCTCCTCTCCCACCTCACTCTATCCTCACAAGAGTCCCATGTGGTAGATCAGGCTGAAGGAGATAATGACCAGCTCAAGCTTATCCTGTGAATTTCCAGACTCAGTATGGAATGGAACCTAGATCTCCCAAGTCCTGGTCAAGCATTCTCACCATGACACTACACTGGCATACTGGGCTTGTGTAATATAAGAAGTTTTGATACAGTGAACCATCAGAGTGGTGATAACTGGGGCTGCCAGACTGGACATGGGACAGGGATCCTGTTACTTTACACCATAACAGATCTTGGAGCAGGCTGAGGTACTGTTAAACTCCTTTAAGTGGGATGAAAGTATCTGTCCATCCTCACCTCCCAAATGTCATCTTTCAGCTTCAGCCATTCCCTCCCAATAGAGCTCTTGCCTTTCTGATCGAGAGTGGGGGGTGGGGAGGAGGGGACACGGAAGAGCCCCATCCTGGATCCAGCCTGGCAACCATAATAATAACTTAGCTGAGTACTTTTAATCATTTGTGAATGAATGAAAGATTAATGAAAACATTCCCAAGATCAGGGGCTTAGCTGATGGCAGATGGATCTTAGGAAAAGTTGCATTTTCTCACCTAATAGTGCCTTCAAGTAGTGCTACTCAAAGTAGTGGTCTGTGGATCAGTGCCAGCCCCCAAGGCATTGGCTGGCAGTCCCTAGTGAGCTTCCAGGAAAGAAAGAAACAATTGTAGCCATTGGGCACAAATATGGTACCAGCCCCTGGCACATTGGGGAAAAAGTTGATGGTCAGATAGTTTGAGGTGCACTGTCTTAGAGATCTTTGAATGGAAGAAAATGTAATTCAGCTGTCTGCCAGCGGTGGGGGATGGTGCCTCCTGTGCCTGTGGGGGTGATGAATTTGCTCCAGGTTTTAATCTGAACCTTAAAGGAGCTGTCCAAGTTGCTGAACTGTTTCCTTTAAATGTGTTCAGCACCTTGGATAGCTCCTTTCAAGTTTGTGCTTCAACTCAGAGCAGACAGACTGTCCCACTGGGGTGGGAGGCACCAGCTGCCTCTGCCTTTCAGCTCAGGGTAGAGCATTCTCCTTCTGGGAAAAGCTGCTGGTGAGTGTGGAAACCAGGAACTCATTCGAGACTGGTAAATGAAATGATACATGGACTATCACAGTGGGGTTAGAGTTGCTAAATAGACAGAGAATCAGATTTCTGTGGGAAAGTAAATTAGGAAGAACATGTTCTGCACATCATTGGCGTCATCTCAGTGGCAAGTCATGTGGCCCAAGTAATGACCCGTTGATGTTCTGTTACTGTTCTCCTACCTGAATATATTTCAGCTGTTGTTCCTCCTGCATCTGGTTAATTAATTCACATTGGAGCAGAAAAGAGGAAAAATAGCAGGGTTTACCTTTTCATTGGGACCATGTTGGTTTATCCATGATTCTCAGTTTGTCCCTCAGTTACATAGTATCTCTGCTGTGTTCTAGTGTTTTTCTGACTAGAAGATTATGCAAAGTATGAAAAAATGAGCGTTAGATAAAACTATGTTCTCTGTAGCACAGTTTCCAGAGACTCTTATACCACCATGTCTGTGTGTGTGTGTGTGTGTGTGTGTGTGTGTGTGTGTGTTCCCTTAGGCAAATTTTAGAAAATTGTCAAAAACACATTTTAACATAGCAAATAAGTGTTTTCCCCTGAGCGTTTTCTTAAGAAGGTTTATATTGGTTTCCTTCTCCCTCCCTTCAGTAGTACTTATGCAATGATTATACAAACAGGAAAGTGAAAACAGCCCCTCCTGCCATACAAGCTGCTAAAATCTTTATTCTCAGTGAAAGTTTGTAATGGAGAACATGCTCAGGTTTAGCTCGACAATGCATCATCCATTCCTATGTAAAAGTTTCTCTTTCTCGTCAGGCTAACCGTTCTGAGGGAAGATATTTCCTCTCCTTCTGATGAGAAACTCAAGAGTGAACATCCATAATCTTCTCTTCTTTTGTTTCACCTTTTCTTGTATATTTCTGGTCCTGTGATGTTTTGGAAGGGCATTCCAGTAAAGACACTCCTTACTGAAGAAGCCCCAACTGTTCCCTTTTTCTGATGTATCTTGGAGATTCCCTTGGGTTCTGAGCAGGAACTGAACCTAATCCAAAACTTCTCAAAAGCTTTGTTTGGTACAAAGACTGGCACATCTCTCTGGTACAAAATAAACATTATTGGTGGATCATGGATGCAGCAGCTGTTTCCTGGCAGAGAAAAGCAATCAGGTCTTTCAGGCAATAGGGAAACAAGCTTTTCCTCACTGCTGTTGACTGACTTGGTCTCCAAGCCCATCAGAGCCACCACACAGATCAGCATGGTGCCTAGGCTCACTTATTGCACATTTATCCTGTAAGTGAAACCAAGATATATTCTCTTGCCACAAACTCAAGGTAGCAGAGTCTTAAACAGAGGAAGTCTTTATATGTAAGTGCAAGCCCATTCCTCTATTCTAGATGCTGTGGGAACAGCAAAAAACAGGCAGATCATGGGAAATTCACTCCCCCACAGCCCTCCTAGCTAGGCTAAAGATGTGAGAATGTGTTTTTGACATCATTTTTCTTGGGAAAGTTGATATTCTCATGCTCCTCTCTCATGGGGCTGCCAAGCTGTGAGCTTAACTATCTTAGAAGCAAAATAACACTTCCATGTACCTTGGAGCTGTGTACCACCATTTTGAGCAGTGCTAACTTGGTCTCCTGGTGGGCAGGACCTCTTATCTCTAGACCCAGTATGCTGAGAGATTCTGCCAGTGTAGTTGCATCTTCATCACAGTCACCTGTCTTTGAAATACCTTGTGAAGTTAGATCAGTATTTAAATAACCTAGACATATCAGTGTGGAGTCTCTGGTTATTGACAAGTTGCCATTTCCACAGCTGAGATTCCTCCAGATGGCCCCTATGTCTTTAGTTTGACAATTTAGTGTTGGGCCAACCACACAGGAGCCACTTACAGAAAAGTATCACTATCCCCTGGGTTACATAAGGGAACATTTTAAAGGGGTATTGAATCCATTGCTTTGTCCAAGCTAATAAAAGGAGTGGGCACCTGTTTGAACAGTTGCATTAGTTAAAAATTGATTTTTGAATGTGTGTTCTAGAGGTGCTTATGAAATTTCTCTTGTTTGCAATGTACCTGGAATTCAGCCAGTTGGTGAAGGATGATGGAAGCTCCAATGACATTTGGAGTGTAATACCATCTCCATCCCTGCCTTGGAGAAAAGGTTGGTTCCTAGAAAAAGTGCCATATGCAAATAACAATGGCACCATGCAGATGAACATATAGAGAAGTCATTTCAAAGTGAGGACAGTGCTTTTGAAGAAGACCCTCAGTCATTAAACCAAAAAAAAAAAAAAGGATAGTATATAGTGACATGACCAATACCTAACAGCATCCTTTGCCAGCCCCAGCTGTCCAACACTAACCTTCAAAAGCTGAGCTGTGGAAACCAGAGAGTTCTAATAGACCGCATCAACCCCATAAGCTTCAACCATCATCAAATGTGTTTGAGAAATTTGAACCAGGAATTTCATAAGATGTGGCCAGGAACCAATTGCTCTTTCTAGCTTATCACCCCAGAATCCAACATAGAGGATCATATTCTGGATGGTGGTGGGTTTTGCATACTATGGGATGCTGTAAGCAAGTGTACCCCTTAGGCCCAACAGCATGGTAATATGGCTATCAAGGAACTTCTGGCTGGGAAGTGGACTGAAAGAAGATATAACCCTTAACTGTCTAACCCCTCACATTTTCTTACCTACTGACTAATCCATCCCCCACAGACCTATCATCCCTTGTCTGCTGTTAAAGAAATTGAAGTTCCCCTTCCCTCACAGATCAATACCATATGTCCCAAGACACATTGTTAGGACCAAGATAATCTGACCAAAAGAGGTCAGCTCATTTTATGAGCTGCCTTGGGACAACGCTGGCAGCCAGCAAAATAGCTGAATATTAAATAAGTAAAAAGGGCAATCAGCTTAAAAAGCGAGAAAGAAAAGCAAGTTATAACCATCATACTTAGTTGTAATGAGAAATTTTGTTTCTTGAACCGTGGGAAGCCAGCCTCCTCTCTCACCAGAAGGTTATCAGTGATATCACTCGATACAGAAGAGCTTGTGCTCCAAATGTTAACTCATTGTCTTCATAATTGTATTCAGTTATGATATTATTCTCTCGCTCTTTGTGTGGATCCTTTGTTAGAGAATCCAGCATTGACAATGGTACTTATACAGAGGCGTCCATTTTATCCTTAAAGCCAAATCAAGTGCGTGGACACACAGACACTCATTGTAACAGTTTCACAAACATGAAGTGTAACATGTTGAGAATTTGAGATTGACAGGGCTGATTCACTCAGGGCTTGTTCCCGACTGCCAATAATAGTAGGGGGTGGGGAGGATGAGCAGCAGACAGTGTTAGTTTTGCTCTAAGATTTCAGTCCCTTCTATGGTTGGGGGAAAATCCTATTCAGTTTACTGGGGCTTACTTTTGAATAAACCAAGCATGGCATTTATTTCGTGGGACATCTAATGAAAAAAAAAGTTCTAACAAGTTGTTTTGTTGTTGTTGTTGTTGTTGTTGTTTTTTTGTTGTTATAGGAGTGGCAGTTGGGATGGAGAGAGGATTTTTCATTAATTGCTGGGCCTTCCACTAATCTCACAACTGCTGTCAATTATGACAGCTTTCCTTCATCCTCGCCACTGCCACCAAAGTGAGGACCTCCTCCTGCCCCAGTGCCGTCACCACCAACTGTGAGTTTTCCACTAATATTCCTCATGTGGCATTTCCCAAGGCTCAAGTATATAATAAAGAAGACGATTTCTCAAACAGAAATTGAACTTAACATCAAATATTATTCTTTAAAAACAATTAAATCCTAATGCTACTCAAACTCACATCTCTCACTTGCCCCTCTCTTACCCTAACCCTAACTCTGACTCTAAGTTCTCCAGCACCGATTAACTCCTCTCATGTCTCCAGTTTTCCGCCTAACTCTGGCAAACTGCTAATCTTAACCCAGACAGATTCGACTCCTCCTCTCTGCCTGTCATACATCATCCCTATTCCAATCCCATCAGGCATTCCACCAATCACCATTCACCTCATTTTCTCACCCTCTCTCAATTTTCTCACCTCCATTTTCTCACCCCCTCTCAGAAGATCGTTACATTTTTATGAAGGAACCCCACTCTCTCTTTGTTAAATGTCCCTGGAACATCACAAGTACCTTTCTCTTCAGTGGTTAATTAGTGTTTTTCTCTCTCTAATCTCTCAGTTTAAAGGTTGATCCACAGATTCTAATCAGCATTTGTTCTCTTGTGCTAATCTTGAGATGCATGAAGTAGCCTTTTGGGTAAGAGAGTGCCGTATCATGGGATCTGACTCTAAATAATTTCTACTATTCCTGAGGTTCAGGCATGAGTGTTCTTCCTTATGTAACTGAAATACTTCCACCTGCAGGCAAAAGGAGGGTATCAGCAGACTTGAGGGAAGTCTGAAGTTTGCCGAAGATAGGAGAAAATCTTGACAAAAACAACTCCAAAGGGGTCATAAAGGCCACCTAGAATGGCATAGTCACATGGTTGACCTGATTTAAATCAAATTTGTATAAATAACCTTTTAAATCACTTCTCTGAAGTACTTGATTTTAATGATTTACGTTACAGTTAAGACACCAGTGAGGAAGATATATTTAATCATATTTTTTAGCACAGTTATATTATCATTTAATATTATCTTAATACATAATCAGAGATGTAGATTCCATTAGAAAGTAGGTGCACACCAAGCAATTATTCTGAATTGTTATATTCCCACTAGGGATATAATTCTTCACTAAGTTCCTTCTCAAAGGAAGTAACAAGTAATTTTAAACAATTTTCTTTTTGTTGCAAGAAAGTATTTGAAAAAATGGAGTTTTCAAAGCATATTTGCAATGTAAGTCTTATTCTGCACAAAAGTCTCACTTGGTTGTTTTGCACAGGAAACACAAATGTTTTCCTGAGCAGAAAACGCTGTTTCCTGCATTATTGTCTGTGCAAAGCAACAATGAATAAATTTTCTACCGAACAGCACCTCCCCCCCACGCGTTACAGTATTTTCTGCACAGGAAATGGCATTTTCTTCTCAGGAACATAAAATACTATCTTCTGTGTAAAACAACAATGTGTGAATTTTCTGCAGAATAAGTCCTGAACGATGGAGATTCTCATCAGTCCAATATTCTTCTCATCACTATGTCTCAACACTCCAACACATCTTTTTTGACCATTTCCCAAATATTTTAGAATATTCTTTCCATTCCTAGTCTCCACAAACTGCTGTGAATGTACTCTTTGAATATGTAGAAGCTGTATACAGTTATCCCTCCACATTCGCTAGGGTTAGGGGTACAGGACTCCCGTGAAAGTGAAAAAAACATGGATAACTCTAAGTCCTCCCAAACTATATTTAACATACAAAAACATATGATCTTCATATTCAACCCACTGTAGATTCCTCTGAGGTATCAGAGTCTGTTCTCCAGACAGAAGTGGGTAGCTGGTGGGGCTTACTTCCCACTCCACCGCTGCCCCACACCATTTTGACAGGGACTTACAAGCCTCGTTTGCAAGTTTCTCAGTCTTGCGAGGCTTGCAGTCCCTATTAAAAATGACATAGGGTGGCAGCAGAGGTGACAGCAAATAATCTGTGAATAATCAAACCCACAAAAGTGAAACCGGCAAATGTGGAGGGCTGACTGTAGTTAGAATTTATGATGGTATCTTTTTCTTAGGCCCCTTTTTGCTAACCATTTTAAGAAAACTTTGGAATCTGATTTAAATAAAGAAAACTAAATTCAAAATAAAAACCCAAATTTTAAATTTTTTTTAAAAAAATCTTATTTTTTTAAAAAAAGTCTGGACAGAGTGTACAGAATGGCCATGCAGTATTGACTGAATGTTGGCAGAGTTTAGAGGAGAGGGGAAGCTGGATGATGGGAAGGAGAATGAAATGAAATTTTATGGAGAAGAGTAGGACTGGCTCACTTGAACACTGAACACAGGACTTCTGCCACTGTATGCAGTGGGTCCCACTTGTTTGGCTCTGTCAAAATGGGAAGGTTTAATCTGAAAAGGATTATTTGGATCCAATATGATGGGAGGCAGTGATGCAATTAACAGCTTATTCAATTACACATAACAGTGTGTGATAAGTGAGAGATGAGTGAATAGCCATTAATTCCAATTAAAATAATTCTATTAGTTGTAGAGAGATCTAGATCAAACTTGTTTTAAAGACATTAGCACAGTGTGCTAGGGTTTCACTGACAAGAAGACAAAGTATTTTTCACACTGACCTGAAATTGTCAGACCACTACAAAGAGTCAGGTCTACTCTTTGAAATCAGTAGATAGCGTGAGTGATTCAGTGGTAACAATGCCTTGAATGCAAATGGGGCTCTGGTATGGCACAGGAAATCCATTCAAAATGCTTGGTGGCCATGTAGGAATCCTAGACATGGACATGTAGATTTCAGACACCATCTTTCAAATCCATTTATTATATTCAGTCCTTCCTTGGTTCATTGTGTTGTGCAGAGTAAAGCGACTATGTAGCAGTTTGTGGACTAGCTAGGAATTGCTCACTATTGAATAACTTTTTGGCATCTAAAAATGTAGATGATAAGCCTGAGACTTGCAGATTGTGGTTGGCGTGGGGTTTTGGAGGTGATGAAGTGTTTCCATTTGTGCAGTGGTAGCTGGTGGATCCCTTGTCACTAGGTAAATTCACTTCAGATTTTTATCCTGGCTCTCCAAGGTGCCTTGCCCCCAAATGGTTCATCACCTTGGAGAGCTCATTTAAAGCTATCCAAAAGCTGGAGTGGATTCACTGTCCCCCTGACATGGAAGCCAGTAGCTTTTTTGTGTATGTGTGGTAAACATGGACAAGAGAAAGAGAGCGAATGAAGTGTGATTTGTTAAGAGAACTCACCATATCTAGGGGACAGGTAATAGGATCTATGATATTGTTGGACTGGGACAACTGTCTTCTGTCATCCTTGGCTATGCTGGTGAGGGATGATGAGTCTTATAGTCTCATAACATTTAGATGGTTACTGGTTTGCCACTCTTGTTATAATTTAAGTTAAAGGTTATAAAGTAATATAAACTCAGAGGCAAAGTGTTTTGAATCTATTCTGCTTTTGGAAATTCATGAAGGCAGCACAAATTCTTCAAGGTTTTCCATTTAAATAATATGTGGAAAGGATAATCAAGGGCCACCATTATAATCAACCGCATTCATTTGTATTCAGCACACAAGCGTTGCCATAAATTATAATATGACAATTTTGGAACAAAAAAATGTTGGAGGAATAATAGCAAGGTTGACCTAATGTGCTGGCATAAATGGCTTTCTACTTATTGTAATCTTAATGATCATAGAGAGAACTACAATAAAGAGATGTATGAAGTAAATTTGCCTGCTATTTAGAGGTTTTCTATTAATAGCGTAACAAGAGGCCTTTAAGAATTAGAACCCTAAAGGTCTGTCATTTATTTCCAAACGCTGGTGACTCTGGTTCCACTTTGATTGCTTGCACCTCTTGTCACGTTGTGGACTGATATGGACGGCACCCTAACATGGGTGTTCTTCTGTGGAGTGCCATGTTGCATCAAGAAGTATTTGGGGGAATGGGAGGAGAGCATGTTGACAGTGGCTCTGTCATTTAAGACAGGGCAGGCAGTGGTGGTGGGTGTTGCCTTCTGTCCCAGGATCTTCCAGGGTCCACATGGACTACCAAAAAACCTTCCCCTGGGAGGTTCAGTTGACCCCCTCTCTCCTTTCCTTTCACTGGGCAGGCAAGGAACATTTTTATTCAAGTTATAATTTATGTGAAAGAAAGACCTTTTGATAGGGTTGTGTTTTTATCTTTTTTAGTATGTTTCAGTGGTGAATTACATTGTTCAAATGTTGTGGTTTTTTCCACTGAAGTGTCACTTAATTGCTTTTTAAACTTTTGTATGATTTTTTAAACTATTTTATTTTAATTTTTAAACTGTTTTTTAAATGCTTATAAGCCACTTTGGGTCTTGCATAAGGAAAAAAGTGGAGTATTAATTATTATTTAATTATTGAAATGATAGGAACAGCAACAACAACAACAACAACAACAACAACTCAAAAATCTTTATCAAGAGCAAAATGTATTAGCTTTTGCCTTCTTTAGTTGCCAAAGATGAAACTAAGCTGCATAATGGGTGGCAGTTTAGAGCCTACGTTAGCAGCATTCTTAGTGGATGATGGTGTTATCCTCTACGTTGAGCCAATGTGGTATTTTAGTAGTTTTTAGTCTATAAATCCAAAAAGTTCTCCCTTTAATTAATTATTTTATATTGTATTGTATTTAATTAAATTAATTAAATATAAAAGTGATTAGGAGTCCACTAAATGGATATGTTTTGATGTTGAACAGTGCAGGGAGGCTTTGCAAACACTTTAAAGGGCATATTGTTGCATTGGAGGCTTCCAGGAACAATAATTCTCCCGCTTTCTTGTCCAGAAAACGGTTGGCCTGAGAATTTTGGAGGTATTGAAGGCCACAAAAACATCTGGAAGGGGACACATGTGATTTTAGGGCTGCATTTTGCTCCCATGTGGGCCTAGAAGAATAGACAAACAGTTCTTTCTTTTTCTTTTCTGGAGCGTTGCTAAAGAATATAGATGCTCAGGAATGTTTGCTGCTGACTCACAGGATTAGAAGAGAAGAAGCTATAGACAACATGTTATATAGGAACATGGTATTGAAGCCTGGTCCTCATAGCCTACAAGGAATGCAGTGCGGGTGAGGGACATGGAGCCATTCACCCTTCCTCTGTGTTCAATAAATACACTGCTTGTGGGCGGGTGAGGGTGAGTGGATACTGTTACAATTTCTAAGCTGTCAGTTGTGAAGGTCCATTAAATGCTAATAAGTTTTTTGAGGGTTAGTAACTTCTTTGTTTTCTTTTCAAAGGTACATTAGGATGTCCGTTACATCTTTCATTTCCACACTTAAATCAAGACAAAATTCAGACAGTGTACAGAGAACTGTCCACGGAGTTAGGGAAGGTTTTTAGCATTATGACTGTCATTACCCCCCATGCAAGGGGAGTAGAGGATGGTAATCTCAATTTTGACTGTCTTGATGGGTATCAGGAAAAAATCCATCTTTTTGTGTGTGTGTGTGTGTGCACTATTGGGAGCAATTTTTTTTCTTAAGATGATAGGAAACTGCATAGCTTTCTTTTAAAGCTGTGCAGAGTTCATTGAAAAGTGCACATCTTTTCCACCTGACTTGTACCTGGGTAGCATTTTCCACAACTTTCCTTCCTTTTGCTCTCTCCATTCCAAAGTTGCATAAAAATCATTAGCTGTGAAAAGATGTTACTGTTGTCAAACCAGTTGGGGGCTGAGGGCGAGGAGGGAAGTTACTGCAAGGTGGCAGCTCTCATTTGAGGCTTGCAGCTTCTAGCCAAGATTTCTGTGAAAGACTGGGGATGGGAAGCATGGTAGAGGGAAGTTGTGGGGGAGGGAGGGAATTGTGGAGTTTGGCATCTGACAATCCAGTTTCTGTTTTGCCTGTAACTTCTCTCCTTCCAAACCCCAATCCTGATGAGAGTTTGTGAAAAGACATTTCACCTGTCAAACCAAATTGGTGGGGGGAATCTGAAACATTTTTTCACAGCCCCCAGTCAGGATGACTGTGCAAAACTAGGGTCATTTCTGCATTACACTGTTATAGTGCTATTGTTCCACTTTCAACATCCTGTGGAATTCTGGGCTTTGCAAGTTTAGTGAGGGGTCTCTAGAATTCTCATCCAGAGAGCTCTTGGGGCGGAAATGACCTAGGGGTGGGAGAGGGGCAGAGTTGGAAGCTGTCGGAGAAACGGAAAACTATATCATCAGCTACCAAATTTCCACAACTCCCTTGCCTCACTCTTTCACAGAAATCCTGACTAGAGGCTTTGAAAAGATATTTCAGCTGTCAAATGGTGGTGGTGGTGGTGTGTGAGGAAATTGAAATGTCTTTTCACAGTCTTTAGTCAGGATTTCTTTGAAAGATGGGAGGGGTGAAGTTGCAGATGTTTGGCAGCTGATAATCTAGTTTCTTGTTTTTTCCTGCAGCTTCCTTCCTGCCAAGGCCCAATCCTGACTAGAGACTGTAAAAAGACATTTCAGCCATCAGAGCAACTGTGTATGGGGAGAATTGAAATGCTGTTCCACAGCCTATAGTCAGGATTTCCAGGAAAGACTGGGGCTTGGTAGGGGGAAGTGGGTGAATTCCCACCCACTTCCACAGAGGAAGGTGATGGAATTAGAGATGCAGGAGGAGGTGTTAATGCGCCCTTCTTTTGCATATTGATTTAGTACCAAGGTCATTTGGCAGTACTGAAATCAATGACATAGCAATGTGTTTTGGATTTTCATTTGAACTTTAGGTTTGTCGTCTGGGCTTATTTTGTTTACAGTTTGGAGACAGGGCTCAGTGCCTTGTGTGGCTTTCTTGAAGTCTGGACTAAAACCCAGAGTGCATTTGCCACTTCTGCTAACATTGGAGTTAACCAGCTGCTGCTCTTAAACCTACTTGTGTAAAGAGTCAATAGAGCTAGTGTTAACCCAGAAATGCAATTATGAATACATGTACAGGTGATTAGCTGCAACCTGTGTTCCTGTGTTACCTGACTGCGTTGAATGTATCGGTTGAATGGGTCACATGTGTTAAGTGAACACTCATTTTATATTTGTAAGTACTGTTTTCAGATACGGTGTTTTAATATGTTGGTACTGTTATTATAAATAAATACATAATTCACATAATACATAATTCCCATCTAAAGCAAGTGTGAGGATGAGATGTTGCATTTAAAACATACAATTTTATACTGAAACAAATCGAAATCCTTGTCAGTGTCTGAGGATGATGCCATATTACAAACAGAGAGTACAGAAGAACCAGGTTAAATCAAAGGCGCCAATTTGCTGGGACATCTAAAAAAAAAACAACTCCAAAAATGATATGCAATTACCCAGGCTTTAGTATTATAAATAGATATTTTGTACCAAAATAGAAGCTTTCCTTCTATATAGAATGTTTTCATGGTTCTCATTGGGCTTGATTACAAGCTGAAAATGAGATGAAACACTTTGAAAGGAAGGCTACACCTGTAAAAAATAAGAGAGGATGACAGGAGAGACCACAAGACCCAGGAATTCATCAAATTAGAACTTACTTCAAAACCCACAAGGAGGCAATACCTTTATTATCTTCAACTACAGTTCTACAATACAGTGCAAACTTTTGAGTTCTCCATAACCCTTCAGTGGGTTAAATGGTAAAAAAAAAAATGTTGAGGACCAGAAAAAGTCTGAACATTGCCAGACTATTGTCATTTCTTTGTGTTGTCCCTATATGTTGCCTTACAAACCTTCATGTGTTGCCTAAGGCAAAAAGCAGATGTCTGACCTGTGACTGGCACTGATTTTTTTTAATGGGGATTTATCATATGACCTTCATTGCAACAGGTATCATGAGATACCTTCATGTGAAAGGAATGACTTGTCAATCCTGCACTTTCCATCTTGAGGTTCAGTTTAAAACATCTGACCAGATTCTTGAATGTTCATGTTTCTCTCCTCAAAAGACCAAGTTCCACTCAAAGCTGTAAGAGTATCTGTTCAGATAAATTCTCAGACCGAGGACTACGAGCCAGAAGGGAAGGCAAGGAAAGTGGGAGGTCTTCTTGTCATCTGAAAAGCGTTTAAAGCCTCTTCTGGGCCAAAATTTGATGGTCTTCTGACCCAAAATTCTGGTTTAGTTTGGCATTTCCTGTTTGTTTTTTCTGTTGAACATTGTAGACTGCTAGGTAAGATATAAATATTTTAATAGTTTTTTTGCAGTTAAAGCTGCAGCAACAAATTTTAATTGGATAGGGAGTGTTCTCTTTGTGGCTGATTGGCTAGCTGGCTTTAAATTCTGATTGGTGGAGCAATTGGAATGAAAAATACATCTGCCATTTTTCCCATCTGGGTTGCCCAGGGAACATGTTAGCAAGGTGCTAAATGTCGGATCCATCACAATTCTTGACTGTTCCTACTACATCTGTAGACAAATCATTGGTAAAAGAGGTAATGCAGGAGGAGAGCAATTTTTGGTGGAAAGGAATTAGGTGTGTTTGAATTTAGGATGATGGAACTCAATTTTGAGTCCTCAGTTGCTGTTGGCCTACAACTCAGAGAACCTCTGAAGACTGACCCTATCGGCTGGGGTTTCTAGGAGTTGATGTCCAGCAACATCTGTTCTGCCAGGATTGAGATCCATTGGTTTATCATTATGGTGGGTTGATAGAAGAGTTTGGGTCTGGAATTAGATGTCCTAAGCCTTTTTGATTTCCCCATGTTAGTGTACAATTACAATTACAAGTAATGTATACATCTGTACGTGTATATATCTGTACCTAATTGATTAGTTCTCCGTTTTGTGGTTAGCTCTCTGTGCTGTCATCAAGCCCTTGCTGATGAAATTCCTAGCCTGCATTCTTCTTATGATGTCCAAAATTTCTGGGATGTTTTCTGCTCTTTTCTTGTTAAATATTTCACCTTGGGAAGATTTTAAATTGGGGATAGAAGGAAGGAATATCTTTTTCCCCCCTCTTTACCTTAGTTCTATATCTGAGCATTCTGAATCATGGAGCTCTTACTGAGAAACTGTTGAGGAATGAATGGACATTCTAAAATGGGGTACAATCAAGTTGGCCTGGTATTTCACCATAATCTTTTATGCTACTAAGTGCTTTAGGGGATATCACATTTAGCTCTGGATATTGTATGCAAACCACTCTTCCTACATGGTGACTGTGTACAAACTGCTGTTCGTCTGTGCGCTGATTCATGTACCCATTTAACCCACGTTACAATTTGGGAACTGGCCAGTTTCTTACACAGAAGTGACTTAACATGTTAATTGATTTTCTCTGTAGGAAATCAATCATGTGTGACACAAGTCTCACTTTTTGTATGGGCTTTTCTATGTAGGGGTTACTACATCTTGGTGACAGATCTGAATGATCACAAGCACATCCAGAGTTAGATGAACATCTGCTCTCACCATGAGGGGAAAGGCAGCTTCAGGAGAAATGTCCACTAGGTAGAAATGACAGACATGATTGTTTCATAGCAGAAGTTATCTTGAGGCCACATCATGAAATGGGAGATGCATTCCTAGTAACAACAACAACAACAAGAACTATTATTATTATTATTATTATTATTATTATTATTATTATTATTATTATTATTATTGTTATTATTATTATTATTTCATTTATATCATTTATATCTTGCCTTTCTCTTGATAAAGGGACTGAAGGGCAGCTAACAACATTAAGACAATACAAAGTAAAAATACAAAACATTCATTTAAATATAAATATAAGAGTTACAAAACAATTAAACGATATATAAAGTTAAAACTTACACCTTAAAAGTATTAAGATAGATTAAACTACATTAAAAGATCATACCAACCTTAAAAACAGAAATGCACAGCATTAAAAGCCCAATCTAGTCAATTTGTAAAAGCCTGACAGCAGAAAAATGTTTTGACCTATGATTAGAAGGACAGCAAGAATGGGGCCATCCTGGCCTCTCTAGGAGCAGCCATCGAGAAGGCCTTCTCCCTTGTTCCCATCAACTGAACCTGAGAGGGTGGTGGGGCAGAGAGGAGAGCTCTACTGGGCTCATAGAGGAAGATACAATTCTGAGCCCAAGCCATATAAGACTTTATAGGTCAAAACCAGCACTTTGAACTGTGCCTGGAAATAGACTGGCAACCAGTGGAGCTGTTGCAGCAAGGGAGTTGTGTACTCTCTGTTGTCAACCCCAGTTAACAACCTGGCAGCTGCTTTTTTGGCTAGCTGTAGTTTCTGAGCACTTTTCAAAGGCAGCCCACATAGAGCACATTACAGTAGTCCAAAGAGAAAGTACCAAGGCATGTACTAATGTGACTCGATGTGACTTCTCTAGAAACAAGTACAATTGGCATACTAGTTTTAACTGTATAAAAGCACTCCTGGTCACTGCTGAAATCAGGTCCTACAGACTCAGAGCTGAATCCAGGAGTAGCCCCAAGCAGTGAACTTGCTTTTTCAGAGGAAGTATATCCCCATCTAACACAGGCTGAATCCCTGTTCCCAGATCTGTCTTTTGACTGACCAGGAGCAGTTCTGTCTTCTCTGGATTAAGCTTCAGTTTGTTTGCCCTCATCCAGTCCATTACAGTTTCCAGACACCAGTTTAGTATAAGAACAGCTTCCTTAGAATTACGTAGAAAGGGGTAATAGAGCTGAGTATCATCAACATACTGGTGACACCTGATCGCAAAACTCAGTACAACTTATCCAATGTCAAATAGCGTAGAGGAAAAGGTTGAAGCCTGAGGCACTCCAGAGGCCGGTGGCCAAGAAGTTGAGCAGGAATCCCCCAGCACCACTCTCTGAAAGTGCCCCTCCAAGAATAAATGAAGCCAATGTAGAACAGTACCACCAATCGCCATCTCAGTGAGGCAACTCAGAAAAATACTGTGGTTGATGATATTGAAAGCTGCTGAGAGGTCCAGCAGAACCAAGAGGGATACATTCCCCCTGTCCAGTTCACTGCATAGGTCATCCATCAAGGTGATCAAAGCTGTCTCTGTCCTATAACCAGATCTAAAACTAGACTGAAATGGATCTAGATGATCTACCTCATCCAGGAATACCTGGAGTAGAGATGCCGCCACACACTCTAGTACCCTGCCCAAAAAGGGAAAAGGTCAGAGACTAGCCTATAGTTATCTAGTACAGTAGATCCATGGAAGATTTATTCAGAAGAGGTCTTACTATGGCCTCCTTCAGGTGTGTTGGGCCCTGTCTTGTTGTAAAGGGGCCCTTTAAATTCACTTTCCTTACCCACTCAGTACGTCTTCCTCTGGCCTGTTTAATTAGCCATGAAGAGCAAGAGCCTAGTACACATGTGGTGGCTCTCACTTCTCCAAGGATACTGTCTGCATCCTCAGGCTGCACAAATTAAAAAGTACCCATCAACACTGTACAAGCAGTGGCCAAGGTTATGTCCACTGAAACTGTAGCAACTCTAGCATCTATGTCAGAGCAAATCTGAGGGATTTCATAAACTGTAAATCATGAACTGTAATATCAGATTATCTCACATCCAGGCAGTTTACAGGATGTAAGGGCAGACTGGAGTAAGTGTGCCTTCAGCATACTAGTAGGAAGGGAAGGGAGAAATTATGCGGTTTATTAAGTTCGAGTAAAGTTCATAAAAACAACGCTGGGCTATATCACTTGCAGAATGAGTAAGGGCCTTCTCTGTGGTAGAACCCTGCATGTACCTTTAGAACCTCCTTCTATCTGGCCTATACTTCTTATGCCTTCCAGAGTAGGGGACATCTGCTGATAGTTGTTGAATCTTTCAGTTACAGATTTTAAAATGATAATCTTGCTCTTGGTTTCATTTTTAATTATCACTTTAACAGTGTTGTTTTAGTAATATTTCTTCTAGAAATTGCTTTTCTCTTTTTGAGACTGTGATCCTATTCACACCTAACCTGGCAGTAAGCCCCATTTAGAACTTACTATTTAGTAGGCAGTGTATAGGATTGTACTGTAGATGCTTTGCCACTCCTGATAAAAATTGTGACTCTGCTGTTTTGAGTTTCAGTCAATGTCATGCAAGGAGCATTCTGTCTATGGAGCAAGACTTTCCTCTCTTCTCCTCTCCTCTCCCTTCCCTCTCGTTTCCCCCATGAACCCATCAGATGTTTTAAAAATCATCCTCTAATCTTCTAGAGCATGTTGGGAGACATATGGAGAAACGCATTGGGAGGTATAATTTCTGTCAAAGTTGTTCTTACCTTTGATGGATGGACACCGTCTATCAACCCTTTATGAAAAGACAAGCTCTGCTCTGAAATATGGATTTTGGTAGAGCCATAAAATTAGAAAGAGATGTATCTGAAACAATGCCTTAACCTCAATTTGTAGATATTATTTGTGATTTCATAGAATTTGACTCAGAATAAAATTGAGGTGTTGTCAGTGGTTGGTCATGCTAAAATTTGCTCAGTTTATATCATCTTTGCTTCACCCTGCTGCAGTGGACTATTTGGACATTGGTTACCATTGGTTACCATTATGCACATAGTTAAACATGCATATGGATTCCATTGATTTCAATGTGATTTAATAAATTTAATGCTATACAAGGTGCATCTAATGTAGCAAAGCCAGGAAAGGTTGTGCAACAATAAACCAGAGATAATCTTTTGAATCCTCAAGGTATCTCAAGACTGTATTGTCTCTGTATGTAAACAACATCCATGGACTCTAATTGTTCCATACAGTGATTACATTTATGCCTTATATGTTATTTGTATAGTTTTCACTTAATCAGAAAATGTTAATATTCACATATTTAATTGCTTTACAGGACCCTGCAAACCAAAAATGTGGACGGAAGAAAACAGTGTCTTTCAGCAGCATGCCATCAGAGAAGAAAATAAGTAGCGCAAGTGACTGCATCAGCTTCATGCAAGCTGGTTGTGAACTGAAGAAAGTCCGGCCAAACTCCCGTATTTATAATCGATTTTTTACTCTTGACCCTGACCTGCAAGCACTTCGTTGGGAGCCATCTAAAAAGGATCCTGACAAGGCTAAACTTGATATTTCTGCTGTAAAAGAGATCCGACTGGGTAAAAACACTGAAACATTCAGAAACAATGGTCTTGCAGATCAGATTTCTGAAGACTGTGCCTTCTCCATAATTCATGGGGAGAACTATGACTCTCTGGACTTAGTTGCCAATTCAGCAGATGTGGCCAACATTTGGGTGTCAGGTTTGAGGTACCTGGTTTCCCGTAGCAAGCAAAGTCTGGATTTGATAGAAGGTAGTCAGAATACTCCACGGTTTGTATGGCTTAGATCTGTGTTTGAAGCTGCAGATGTTGATGGCAATGGGATCATGTTGGAAGATACAGCTGTAGAATTAATAAAACAGCTGAACCCTGCCTTAAAGGAGTCAAAAATCAGGTTAAAATTTAAGGAAATCCAAAAGAGCAAAGAGAAACTAACAACACGTGTAACAAAAGAGGAATTTTGTGAAGCATATACTGAGCTTTGCACTAGACCCGAAGTTTATTTTTTGCTGGTCCAGATATCCAAAAACAAAGAATACTTAGATGCCAATGATCTCATGCTTTTCTTAGAAGCTGAGCAAGGGGTCACAAATATAACTGAAGAAATGTGTCTTGATATTATTCGTAGATATGAATTTTCAGAGGAAGGACAGTTGAAGGGCTTTCTTGCAATTGATGGATTTACTCAGTACTTGTTGTCCCCAGAATGTGATATTTTTGATCCCGCACATAAAAGGGTTGTCCAAGATATGACCCAGCCTTTATCACATTACTACATCAATTCATCTCACAATACCTACCTGATAGAAGACCAGGTCCGAGGGCCAGCAGATATCAATGGTTATGTCCGAGCACTGAAGATGAGCTGTAGAAGTATTGAACTTGATGTTTGTGATGGACCAGATAAGGAGCCTATAATCTGTAATCGCAACAGCATGACATCACCTCTCTCATTTCAGTGTGTCATTGATGTGATCAACAAATTAGCCTTTGTTTCTTCAGAGTATCCTCTTATTCTCTGTTTGGAAAACCACTGCTCCATACAGCAGCAGAAAGTCATGGTCAAACAAATGAAGAAGACTTTTGGAACCAAATTGTACACTGACATACCACTCCCATCAGAAACATACCTCCCATCTCCAGAAAAACTGAAAAAGAAGATCATTATCAAAGGGAAGAAGCTGCCTTCTGGTGAGGATTTATTAGAGGGAGAGGTCACTGATGAAGATGAAGAAGCTGAAGTATCTCGAAGAATGTCTGAAGAGTGTGTGGGGTTACCAAAGAGGTCCTGGTTATGCAAGGAGCTGTCTGACCTTGTCTCTATATGTAAATCTGTCCAGTTCACAGATTTTGAGAGCTCTATGAAAAATCAAAATTACTGGGAAATGTGTTCCTTCAGTGAAGCTGAAGCCAGTCGAATTGCAAATGAGTGTCCAGAGGACTTTGTAAATTATAATAAGAAATTTCTGTCTCGAATATATCCCAGTGCCATGAGAATAGACTCAAGTAACTTAAATCCCCAAGACTTTTGGAACTGTGGCTGCCAGATAGTAGCAATGAATTATCAAACACCAGGACCCATGATGGACTTACATACAGGCTGGTTTTTACAAAATGGGGGATGTGGCTATGTCCTTAGACCTTCTGTTATGCGAGAAGAGGTTTCTTACTTCAGTGCAAACACGAAAGGCATAGTCCCAGGGGTATCTCCTCAAGTCCTGCATGTCAAAATCATCAGCGGCCAGAACTTTCCAAAGCCCAAAGGTGCCTGTGCCAAAGGGGATGTTATAGATCCCTATGTTTGTCTGGAAATCCATGGTATCCCTGCAGACTGTACAGAACAGAGAACTAAAACTGTTCAGCAGAACAGTGATAACCCCATTTTTGATGAGAGTTTTGAATTTGAGATAAATCTGCCAGAGCTTGCCATGATCCGTTTTGTTGTGTTGGATGACGATTATATTGGTGACGAGTTCATAGGTCAATGTGCCATCCCTGTAGAGTGTTTACAGCCAGGCTATCGACATATACCTCTGCGCTCTTTTGTAGGAGACATCATGGAACATGTTACACTTTTTGTGCATATTGCCATAACAAATCGAAGTGGAGGAGGGAAGACCCAAAAACGTGGTCTGACTGCAAGGATAGGGATGAAATCAAGAGACTATACTATGCTGAGGAACACGGGCCTTAAGATTATAGATGACATCTTCAAACTAGCTGTACATCCATTAAGAGAAGCAACTGACATGAGGGAGAACATGCAGGTAATAAAATATTTAGTTTCATTTTTCTCCTTTTATATATAGGAATTTGATTTAACTAATAGTTAAACTCAGTACAACTGCTTGTGATCTTTTGGTAATTTGGAGTGTGGATTTTCTAGCAAATGGCAGAATGCCCCATTAGTAAAGATTATTGTAGTTCGCTTTGTGGCACACATTCTGCAAGGTCCTGTCTCTCCAGTGCCAGTGATATGAGCCTAATGTTGAGATATCCTCTGCTTCCCTTGTAGTTGGAAGTTCTCAGCTTCCACCATGCTATCCTTGTTCTTCTGGATTTCTCTGCAGCAATGGGCCAGTACATGCAGTTTTCAAAAAAGATGGTCTTCTCCAGGTGATGGGGCAATTGGGGATCACATGCATGGCCCACACTGCATGTATATCATCATGTGTGACTCATATCATGCATTTGTACACATATATATCCAGTTCCTATGATCTTTCTCCCCATCACTTCACCCAACCCCCTTTCTGGGAGGAAGGATTGCAGGAATCAGAAGCAAGTCCGTACAAATGTATATGTGTATGCATTCAGTGACACATGACTTCATATATACAGTGTGCGTAGGTGAGTATGTGTATCTCACAGTTCTGGTGACCCGGCCCAATATCAAATGAATGCTAGAGCCCATTGTATTCCTTTTATAGCTAAAAACCTACACGTAACATCCTTTCTTCTTTCTTTGTTTTTGCATGGTAGAAAATGTTAACTTATTGCAGAACATTCTTACCTACATAATAGTAGACATCACTAGCTCTTTGAAATTTTGCACAGTAGCCATTTAGGCTACAATCCTGTACTTCCCTATCTGGAAGTAAGCTCCATTGAACCCAGTGGGGCTTACCCCTGGATTGGCAGGTACAGGATTACACTGTTGAACTTCTTTGAACTTTTAGTTTCTTTGAGAGCCTGGCTCCAATTACACAGGGACTTGCACTCTGCAAAGCATCAGTAGGAAAGAATGTGATGCCTTCTGATCCTTCATTTAAAGATATTATGAAGAGAAGGAAATTTAATGGTGTTCGTGAAATGTTTCCTGTCAAGAGAAAATGTCACACATTTCAGTTACTGACACAAATTTTGTCTGGGTCATAATTTGTAAGCAAGGGATAAGAAATGTGTGCTCCTGTTTTTTAGACATCGTAAAAGACAGATTATAATTAAGACAAAAATCTATGCAGTTGCAAGATGTACATTTAGATGGAAAAATTCTATTGATATTTGTCGGAAGGTGGGGAGAACAGCTGATTTAATAGTCTGTAATACTGGCTTGTTTTTTGTTTCCTGAGTTCCTGTTGGGAAATGTTTGGCTAATACACTTGTACAAAGAAAAACTATTCTATATGAGAAATAAATGTTCATATTAGAAATAAATGTTCATAAAGCCAAATGATGGAGAGTTGCTTCTTCCACTTTTACAGACTATAATCAGCTTCATACACACAGATGTTCCTTTCATTTTCTGCTCTACTTGGATTATAATTGTGTATAGCAAAATGCAAGTTCTGTGCCAGTTTATATCAATTTTAGATGGATGCAATCCAAGTGGCCTTAGCAGTACCAGCATCTATCATTGCAATGGTGTGCTGTCGCTAAATCCACAACTGCTGAACTTGTTGTGATAAATGAGAAGTTGGTGTTGGGCAAGTGAAGGAAGTGAGATAGAGTTTAAAACACTTGTAGTAGGCAGCGGTTTACTTATGAATTCTTTGGTTTAACTTGATGGGTTACAGTGGCAAAGCTAAATATTTGATTGATTGCCAAAAGCTTGGTTGTAATTGCATTTCGCATTTGTTTAAATTGGTGATCATTCATTTGATATGGTGCTGAATATACTTGCCTTGTTCTAGCAAGGGAAAGGAAGTGCATTTGGCTAGAGACTGGGGAAAAAACTGCTCTTTTGGACAGCATCTCCCAGGATCCCCTAGCTAGCATCACCAGTGGAGCTTCTGGGAGATAGAATCTGCTGCTGCTGCTGCTGCTGCTGCTGCTTGTTGTTGTTGTTGTTGTTGTTGTTATTATTATTATTATTATTATTATTACTAGCATATTTACCTGGCATTGCCTGGGATTTTATTTTCTCATAGATAATACTTGTTAGAAATACCTTAGGAATTACCTTACCTTACCTTAGGAATTAGATGCGTTTGAAATACACAGATCTGAGATCCTGTATCTCTAATTCTCCAATCTGTGTTGTCTAGCACTTGTAAGTTTTCCCCATATTCTCCAATCCAATGTGTATTCAGAGTTACTGTATTGACATACAGAGTTTGGGTTCCTGAGGGAATACTCTGCCCTCCCTCTTATTACTAGGCATTGTCGCCATAGCAACCAGCCTGAGCTCTCTGGCTGAGAATTCTAAAGGCTCCTCCCTGAACTGCCAACCCCAGGATTCTATAGAACCTTCACGGCCAGCCAATTGTGTGAGGTCTTCTTGTTTCACACAGCTAATCATATGAGGTCTTCACCTGCCTTACAGAGACAAACAGACCAAGGTCACTCACAAACTTTGACTTTTATATAGTAGATTATTATTTTACAAATTCTGCTCCTTGTACACCAGTTCAGAGGCTGTTCCATGTTTTTGTTGCTGTTGCATTGAAAGAAGACCCTATGAGAAAAAATTGTTTCCCCACCATTTGTTTTAACACAGGAGGGCTGCATCTGGAAGGTTATGACATCTGGGGTTCTGTAAAACTCCATGTTTGAGACAGGTGCATTTCATAAGTAAAATATTTGTTAGGAAGCATCATAAGTCTCTAAGAGTCCATCTAGATTAAAAATATGTGCTCCTCCAGAGAATTTTGGAGTACATCTCCACGTTCCCTATGATTCCCCAGTTGGCTAGGGCTGATAGAAATTATAGTCATCTGGATGTTTGCAGATTGGGTCCCATTCTGGGAGAAAGGCAGCATACAAATATAATAAATAAATAAATAAATAAATAAATAAATAAATAAATAAAATGGTCCATCCCAAATGACAACAATACTTCAGGATTAATCTGGGACCAGTGGTCTTCTTCTTCGTGGTCTCTGTGCCTTCATACACTAGGAGCTTTAGCGCCTGCGCGGTAGCGTTCGGAAACTTCTAGAGCTTTTTCGCTTGGCGGGAACCCCTCCCCACGCCGGTACTGCGCATGCTCCTCCCGCCGAGCAACGGTCTCTCCTCAGTTCTTTCTCGTCCGCCGCCGCGTACGGAAGGTTCTTTAGTTTGTTCCTCTCACGTCGTGCTTGGCTTGCTGTTTTTTCACGGTTTTACGGACTTTCGGACTGTCTTTGACCTCTCTTTCGGACTCCCCCTTCGGTTTTCGTCTTTTGGATTTCGGAGTTGGCGTTTCTTCGTCTTATGTCCGCGCTCTTTAAGAAGTGCGTGTCCTGCGGCCGCAAGGTTGCCCTCAACGACGGCCATAAGGAGTGTCTCTTCTGTTTGGGCGAGTCCCACAACATCCGGACTTGCCCAATTTGCAGGGATTTTACTCCCCAAACTCTTCGCAACCGCTCCGCGAGACTCAAATCTTATTGTTGGGAACAGTCTCTGCGGGCGATAGACGAGACCTCCACTTCCAAGATGGCCGACAAGAAGACGACCACGCCATCGACGGTATCGGCGGCTGCCGTTCCGTCCACCTCGTCGGTATCGGGCTCGGTACCGCGAACGCCGATCTCGGCGTTACCGAGGATCCCGAAGCTGTCGGCGGCTGCCAAGTCAGCGAAAGGATCCTCGACGGCGAGGAAGGCTGAGGCTCCCCTTACGGAGACGCCTCAAAAAAGCGCCCTGCTCCGGACGGAGGCAAGGGCAAGGAGAAGGAGAAGAAGAAGAAGAAGAAGGAAAAGAAGCGCTCCCCGGCTGGGGACGCTCAACCTCCTACTCCTCCTCCTACTCAGCAGCCTTCCAAAGGGCGAGGCGAGTCCGTCGACCTCTCGGAGGATGAGATCGAGGACGTTCCCCAACAGCGCCCGGACTCGCCTGTGGCAGACCCTCCAACCCTGGTGGAGGAGCGCCACCGCCCTCTTAGCCGTCGCAGGTCGGCCGACCTGCAGCAGAGAGAGCCCTCTGCTTCTCCGGAGCGGCGTTCGACCTCCTTCAGGTCCCGGTCCCGCTCTTCCGAGCGTCCGGTGGCCTCGCCGCCTCCGAGGGAGACAAGAGAGGAACAACCTCGCTCGTCTGCCTCCAGATACACCTCGGCGTCCTACGTGGCCAGGTACGCGAGGGAATCTGAATGGAGAGAGCGCCCGGCCTCCTATCGGTCGCATTCGCCATCGTACCGGGATCGGTACCATCGTGGCCCGAGTCGCTGGGAGACCTTCCGGAGGTCCCGGTCACCTCGTCGACAGCGCGAATCGCGCTCGCCTAGAGGGGACGAGGCTCGATACCGTCGACGCCGAAGCCGATCTCCGTTGGACCGCCGCTCCTTCAGCCGCTCTCCCTCCCCTCGATATCATAGGGCGAGGGAGCCTTCACCACGGTATCGGGCGATATCGCCACCTCCTAGGGTCACGGCAACGGCGACGCGCCCTACGGAGTCGGTGGTGACTGAGCGGGCTACGACGACGTCAGCCTGCCAGACTACCCCGGTCACCACCAAGAGGGTGAAGTCAGTGGTCAGCCATCCCAAGCGGGACGCTGCTGCTACCACCGCCCCGGCTGCGGAGAAGCCTAGGAAGGCAACACCTGCGGCGACTACGAAGGAGCCGGAAAGCGAGCGGCGAGAGGACTCACCGAGCTCGGAGTCGTACGACTCGAGTGCGGAGTCAGAGGTGTCTGAGGCGGCCTCCCAGGAGTCTCCTCCGTTGGGATTCGGGGACCCGATCCCAGATTCTGCTCCAGAGGACGTCCACCAGTTCTCTGCGATGCTGCTCCGCATGGCCACTACCCTCGGCCTTAAGATCGCCGATGCGGAGCCGGAGGATGACGATCCAGCCTTCTCCGTTTTCGAGGAGAAGCGACCTTCCACGGCCCCGCTGCCTCTCCTGCCCCGGGTATCCAGACTGGTGAAGGCCGCCTGGGATAGACCGGCCTCGGCTCAGCCGATACCGCAGCGGTTAGAACACCTCTACAGGGTGCAGAAGGATAACGCCGGTTATCTATTTAATCACCCTGCACCGAACTCTGTGGTCGTCGAGTCCGCGCAGACGAAGGGCTCCGGCAGGCAACACACCACCCCGCCGGACAAAGAGGCAGGAAGTTGGACGCCTACGCAAGGAGGTTCTATTCGGCTGCCTCCTTGCAGATCAGGCTGTCCAACACTCAGGCTTGCCTCGCGGCATACCTGAAGAAAGTGCTCGATCGCCTGCAACCGGCGATGGAAGCGGTACCGGAGGACATCCGCCAAGCCTCCTCCGTGATCTTCAATGAGGCTATCTCCATCGCTCGGCACCAGATGGCCTCCTCCCGGCATGCAGTGGAGATCGCCTCCCGGGTCATGGCGGGATCCATCGGCCTCCGCCGCCATGCTTGGCTTCGACCGGCCGACATCCAGGAGGACACCAGAAGGAGGATTGAAGATCTCCCCTTCGACGGTGAAGGCATATTCAATTCGTCCACAGACGAAGCTTTGGACAATCTCGTCAAGGCGAGACTACCGCAAAAAAGATCGGGCTGCAGCCGGCCACGCAGACCCGCAGGGCCTCCACCTTCCGACCATCCTGGCGACGATCTTCCACCTCGTCGTTCCAGCGTTCGGCCCAGTCTGGACAGTCGAGACCGTCCTCCGGCTCATCGGCCATACGCACGATTAGGCGGCGCCCGCCTTCGTCGAAGAAGTCCTCCTCCGAGACAAAGTCTCGGTTTTGACGTGCCTGGCAGGACCCACCAATACCCACTCTTCAGCCTACCATCAGCGCTCGGAGACCGACCGACTCTCGCTCGACACCTAGCGGAGTGGCAGTATGTCACTACGGACTCTTGGGTGCTTTCCATCGTCCGTCTTGGCTACGCCATCGAGTTTCTCGATATTCCTCCTCGCGGCGTTTATTACTCCACGCCGTCGAGTCCGGCCCTCCTGGAAGAGATCCAATCCCTCCTCCAGAAAGGGGCGATCGAGCGGCTCCCGCAAGAGGCCAAGACCACCGGCTTCTTCTCCAGGTACTTCACGGTACCGAAAGCCGACGGTACCCTCCGGCCGATCCTAGACCTCAGAGGGGTGAACTACTACATCCGCCCCAAAAGGTTCAAGATGGTCACGATACCGTCGATCCTACCCTTCTTACATCGAGGGGACTGGTTCGCCTCCATCGATCTCCGAGACGCATACTTCCACATCGCCATTCGCCCGCAGCACAGACGGTACCTCCGCTTCGCAGTCGACGACACCTGTTACCAGTACAAGGTGCTGCCGTTCGGACTCTCGACTGCCCCAAGGGTCTTCACCAAGTGCATGGCCCCGGTGGTATCCTACCTGCGGACGAAGGGCGCTTCCGTCTTCCCCTACCTCGACGATTGGCTGTTGGTGGCGTCCTGCAAACAGAGACTTTACCACGACGTCCACATGACGTTGTCACTCCTGACCCGCCTTGGTCTACGAGTGAATCCGAAGAAGTCCCACCTCGAGCCGGCGAGGATCTTGGACTTCATCGGGGCGACGCTCGACTCGACCTCCGCCAGGGCGTACCTACCAGAGTCTCGAGCACAAACCTTGATCCGGGCCGCCGCTCACGCTCGTACGGCCCCGACGTTATCTGCGAAAGCGTCCAGCAGCTCTTGGGCTACATGGCTGCGACGACCGCTGTGACATATCTCGCCAGGCTGAGAGCAAGACCTCTTCAACACTGGTTCGTCCGCATATTCGACCCCCTGCGAGACGAACAGACACTCCGACTGCAGCTGCCGGGAGACGTCCGCTCATCCCTCCGATGGTGGCAGTCGCGACGCAATCTCATGTCGGGGATGCCTTTCCAACAGCCGACACCGAAGGTGACGGTAACGACCGACGCCTCCCTGTATGGATGGGGTGCCCACTGCGGCGATCTCAGAGTCCGCGACAGATGGACCGACGAAGAGACCGCTCTCCATATCAACGCGCTGGAGCTGCTCGCCGTCTGGAAAGCCCTACGGGCGTTCCGCCATGCTGTGGCGGGGCGCACGGTCCTGATTCTGACGGACAACACCACCGCCGTCTGCTACATCAACAGACAAGGTGGGACTCATTCCACGACCCTGCTCGACATCGCACTCGGCCTGTGGGAATGGTGCATTCGCCTGCACACGCATCCCGTGGCGGTTCACCTGGCCGGGCAGGAGAACACCACGGCAGACGCCCTCAGCAGGGACACCTCATCCCATCACGAATGGTCTCTCTCCGGAGAGGCGTTCAGACTGATTCGGGACCGCTGGGGCGAACCATCGATCGACCTCTTCGCGACCAGGAAAACGCGAAGTGTCGCCGATTCTGTTCCAGAGCGGGCCACGATCGTGCCTCCATCGGGGACGCTTTCCAGTTTCCGTGGACCGGGGAACTCCTCTACGCGTTCCCGCCGTTCCCGCTGCTCGGCCGGACGATATCGAAGATCCTCGCCGACCGAGCCGACGCGATCCTGGTAGCCCCGTACTGGCCGAGGCAACATTGGTTCGCACCCCTGCTACAAGCCGCGCGAGACGACCTGCTCCGGTTGCCACCGACACCGGACCTGCTCTCCCACTCCGGCGGCCGAGTCCTCCATCCGGACCTGCCACGCCTGGCCCTCCATGCCTGGAGGATATCGCACTAGACGATCCCGTGCTCGGTACCGTCCTCGTCGCGGCCAGGAAGGAATCCACCCGTCGCAACTATCAATACAAGTGGCGACGCTTCCTGACCTTCGCTAACGAGAGGAGTGAGCCGGTATCGCCCGCGGGGCTCTCGACCGTCCTGCACTTCCTCCTGCACCTCCGGCAACAGGGCCTGGCGTTTCCATCCCTGAAGGTGTATCTCTCCGCGATCGTGGCATACCAACCGCCACGATCTGCTGCCTCGGCCTTCTTCAGGAACGATACCGTTAAGCGGTTCCTGAAAGGACTTCATCATCTCTACCCGCCGGTATCGCCGCCGCTACCGCCGTGGTCCCTCTCGCTGGTGCTCTCGCAGCTGACGAAGCCGCCCTTCGAGCCGATGGCGACCTCGGATGACAGGCTCCTGACAATGAAAACTGCCTTCCTGGTAGCGGTGACCTCAGCGAGGCGAGCGGGTGAGATCACAGCTCTTCGTTCCGATGAGCCCTTCACGGTCTTCCACAGGGACAAGGTGGTCCTGAGACCTGACATCTCGTTCCTGCCAAAGGTGGTGTCCAGTTTCCATCTCAACCAGGACATCATCCTGCCTGCCTTCTTCCCGAACCCGACGACACCGTTGGAGCGGTCCCTCCACTCCCTGGACGTGCGTCGGGCATTGGCTTTCTACAAGGACAGGACTGCTTCCTTCCGACAGACGCCGCATCTCTTTGTTTGCTATGGGCGACGTCGGAGGGGCCTAAAAGTGTCCACCCAGCGCTTCTCCAAGTGGGTGGTGAGGACTATTGAACTGGCGTATGAGCTCGCAAGGAAGCCTCCGCCAGTCCTGCTTCGAGCCCACTCCACCAGAGCTGTGGCTACGTCTGCGGCCCTCCTGCGAGGAGTTGACCTGCATGAACTCTGCCGTGTGGCGACCTGGTCCCAACCATCGACCTTCGTGCGCCACTACAGGCTCGACTGCCGGTCGCGCAGAGATGCCCGGTTTGGACGTGAGGTGTTGGCTTCCGTGCTGTAGGACCTGACCCGCCGTCCGACCGGTAAGCTACACAGTCTCCTAGTGTATGAAGGCACAGAGACCACGAAGAAGAAGAACAGGTTGCTTACCTGTAACTGTGGTTCTTCGAGTGGTCATCTGTGCCATCATACACACCCGCCCTTCCTCCCCTCTTTCTCAGGTCCCTGTAGGTTCTACGGCGGACGACAGAACTGAGGAGAGACCGTTGCTCGGCGGGAGGAGCATGCGCAGTACCGGCGTGGGGGAGGGGTTCCCGCCAAGCGAACAAGCTCTAGAAGTTTCCGAACGCTACCGCGCAGGCGCTAAAGCTCCTAGTGTATGATGGCACAGATGACCACTCGAAGAACCACAGTTACAGGTAAGCAACCTGTTCTTCAGGATTAATCTGGGACCAGTGAAATGGACCTCCCCCGAAACATAATCCTAGAATGAGCCAGTGTTATTGCCTGGTTGATTGCTTGCACAAAAATAAGGAAGGGCAGGAAGGCTCTGGCTGAAGGAGTGGGTTGGAAGCCAGAGGAAGAGGAAGGCTATGTTGTATTTTCTTCATTTCTCAGTTTCCCAAAAGAAAACAGAGTGACCATACCAGTTGGCAAGCAGTTTCTGATCGAAGTAGGTTCACTCTGTATTCAGATGGGGTGGGAAGTAAGAAAATGTTCTTCAGTCTATCCATTTTTCCTATTGTCATATGATAACAGAGACTTTTTATTTTCTCTTTTCTCCAGCTGGAAGGGAAATATGTATTCATGCTATTTAACAGGAGGCCTGAAAATAAAATGTGGTGTCTCTCACCCACTGTGAATCATTATCTTCAAACAAAGGGTGGGAGGGGAGCAAGATATGTTTGAAATTTCAAAGCCATCCCTCACTGTGTGATGCAGGCTCTATGCTGATGATAATCATTACCTGGGGTCCTTTCACATTATACACTTACAGCACTATGATTCCACTTTAACCTCTGTGATTGCACCATATGGAATCCTGGGATCTGCGGTTTCTCTGCCAGAGAGCTTGCCCAGTGCCTCCATAAACTGCTCATTAAGGATACCATAGGATGCAGCCATGGCCTAATAGAGTGCTATAATTGTGAAAGGGCTCTTAGTGAGGAGACATGTGTTTATAGCAGGGGATACTGGACACACTGTTGTGGTTAGAAGCAACTGGTTGATATGGTCAGAAGGATTAGGAGCTATCAAGAGGCATTAAGGCCATGGTGGGGGAACTTTCTCTTTCCCATCAAATGTTTGGGCCAACCAACATGGAAAAAGTAGGGATTGTGGGAATCCTGTGTTACAGGCAGAGGGACCCTGGCCTCAATTAGCCTGCCCTTTTTTTGCTTTAGAGTTGAAAATGGAAGAGACTTAGCTACTAACAAAGTCTTTAAAGTAATACATTGTTTGGCCCTTAAAAACAACTGAGTATGAATCAACATATAACTGATTTCTTTTCTAGCATGCTTTCTAGCATACACCCACACTCATATACACCTTAGTGTTCTTCACATTTAATGTACTAAATAAGATTTGTTTTATCTTTGGATGAGTTAAATGTGACCAGGCTCTGAATCCCAATCATTGTGCATGTAGCAGAAGGCAGGGCTTCCCTGGTGCTGTGGAGAAAAAGTGCAAATAGGGAAGTTAACTGTAGGTCATGCCCGTTGCCAAAGCCAATGCCAATGATATTATGGAGGCCTAGCCTGTCCAATCCTCCATGCCCTTTTTATTTGTTCATTTGGGGGAAGGAATTGCATGTTCCTATGGAAGTCATTGTGCCCAGCTGTCTGGGTAATGGAACAGAAGAGCTTGTATCTCTACATCCACTGTGCTATTTCAGTGCTGTGTATAGAAACAGAATTGGTACGGAGAGGTGGGATAATATTCTTATCCACGTATAGTAAGTCAAAATGGTGGGAAGAGACCCTCATAGGGAATGGGTTATGCCACAAATTGGTAAGGTACTGGGCTACTACAGTGTGTGTCAGTTTTCCTTGATGGCCAGCCAGAAGGAAAAAAATAACAAATAATGGGTATGACTCTTAACCCGAACAATTTTGGAAAAAAAAAAAATGATATACATGTATTAGTCAAAGGAGTGCAATGGTGTCTACCTTTACAGTGGAATGTGGTACCCTTCATTTTTTTTCTGCGGTAAGTCTTTGGCTTTTAAATGTAGGCTAAAGATAATATTAAAAATGCTGGACATATCACTACTTCCTCTTCAGTGAGATAGTGGGTACAGTGGCTGTATGTTTATATGTAGTACATCAAGAAATCAGGCAGATAATTTGTTGGTTTTGTATTAAAAGGAAACACACAGTTGCACATAAAAGGACACACTGCTTTCTGTAAGACAAAAGTGGTATGTAGTATGTGATGCTGTCAGAGATAGGTTATAATAGCTTTCTGGATAAGTTTCCTTACCTGGAACCTTTGGGGATTTTACATCCAATTAATCTACTCCGAACTAGAGTAGATCTATTGAATCAGTGATATTTACGTAATAATTGACTTCAGTGGGTCTATTTTAGTTGGAGATAGCAGTTGGAGATAGCAGTAGGCTTCACTATGTTTTTATCTTTCTATGAAAAGCATTTGTAAAAGATCTTCTGGAGATGCCTGAGCAGATACAACATTCAGACAAAGTGGGGCAATGCCAGGGTTTGTTGCTGCTGGTGTAGGCCTACTCACCGTTAAAAAAAAAAAAACGGCAACGGGGGGAGAGAGAAGCTGTCCTTGGTGACTTGTCACTCTGGATTAGGTAAGACACCTATAGCCACTACTTGATTTCCACAGAACATCTCTGAAGCTCAATGTAGATACATTGTGACTTATACTGAAACAGCTTTGTAGGTCCCCTTCAAGAGCCAGTGTGATATAGTGCTTTGAGCATTGGACTATGATTCTGCAGACCAGAGTTCAGTTCCCCACTCAGCCATGGAAACCCACTGAGTGACCTTGGGCACATCACACACTCTCACCCCCAGGAAACCCTGAATTAGGTCCACCATAGGGTTGCCATAAGTTTGAAATCACTTGAAGGCACACAGCAACAACAAGTTCCCTTCCTTGAAGCAGAAACTGTTGCAGCTGCCATAATCTTAATTCTCCAGAAGCATTCTGGAGATATTAAGATGGTGTCTCTCTTGAATGGCACTGTTTGGGGTGTTGGGCTGGTATGCTACTGTTGCCTATTCCTTGGTAAGTTTTCAGGAGAGGGGGCACTGGGGCAATTCCTGACATGCAGTCTGTACTAGCCTTGCAGGTCTACTTCAGATGTTACATAGATGAGATGTTTCCATGTGGCTGTGTACTGTGCATGGGTGTGGATAAATAGCAAAATGTCCCCTACCATGAAGAAATTTCTTTAGTTGCAATGATGCTACCTCCATAAGTAACTTGCCCAATGATTTCAGATTGTGAAAGGCCATCAACAGTTTGTTGTTGTTTTGTATGTTCAAGTTGTTTCTGACTTAAGATGCCACTATTACAGGGTTTTCTTGGTAAGATTTATTCAGAGGGGTTTGCCTTTGCCTTCCTCTGATGCTGAAAGAATGTGGCTTGCCCAAGCTCTCACCCAGTAGGTTTTCATGATCAAATGGGGATTTGAACCCTGGTCTCTAATCCAGCACTCAAAGCACTACAACCACTCTGACTCTCAACAGTAGTTGAATCTAAACCTATCTAGATTATGTTGAAATAAGAGTCAGTCCTGACCAAGAGTTATTAGATTGCCCTTGATAGCATATTCACTTAGTTTTCTCTTTTTCTGGTACAAAAACTGGACGCGCACAACTACAGTCAAGCTTAGATTCCTAGCCTTCTGAAGATATGGCTGTTGTTAAAAATGTAACAATGCTTTGTCACTGAAGAGTTAAAAAAATTCTCACAGAGAGCAGCAGTGATAGAGTTAAAATAGTTTCCTCATCCATCCATTCTGATGTCCCTGTGATGTAAACTGATGCTCTTATATATCTTTCTACACTTTTTTCTCCCCCCACCCCTTTTCTCTCTCATCTTCCAAAGGTAAAACTAGTTTTACTGTTAATTTAGCACCCTAGAGAACTCTTCTGTTTTAATGGAATTCCTACCCCAAAGCCTTTAGAGTGTTTCGTTTAGCCATTGATATCTTTGCTTCTTGAACAGGATCTCTAGGCCCTGCACCTGCCCTCCATTAACTTTCACTCTTGATATCCACACACACTTTTATAAAATACTCTCCAGCAAGTGGAAACTGATGCTTTCTTTTCTTTTCTGAACAGAATGCAATTCTCTCTGTTAAAGAGCTTTGTGGACTCCCGCCAATTACCAGTCTGAAGCAGTGCATTTTGTCCTTGTCCCCACGGCTCGTCAGCAGTGACAATGTTCCTTCCGTGGCCCTCAGTATGAAAGACAGCTTTCCTTATCTAGAACCTTTGGGGGCTCTAACTGATGTTCAGAAAAAGGTTCTAGCTGCATACAACCAGGTATGAACTTGTTTATGCTAAACTGGGTGCTTACTATTGGCAGAAATTTTGGAATTCTGATAAGATAAGCAGATGCCCTTTTGCTCGGTCGTTCCCCCATCAATAAATCTTTTTAGGCCTGGTGAATGCTAAAATCTTGGTTTTATGATAATTGACAGTTAAGTGGTCAGTGTGGGTGAGAAATTTCGGGAGTTGATGGAGACCAAGGTTTGACTGGGCCTTTTGTATAGCCTGAGAAGCTTTTTTTTTTTTTTCAAAACCAAAAATGGCCATCTGATTACTCTAGTTTTGAAAAAAATGGGCAGGCTTCAAAGGCCCATAGGGATTGAAAATTGGCTGGGTGAGGTTCACCGCCCCCTTCCTGGAAGTCCAACATCTACCCCTGGTTTAAGTCCCCCTCCCAACCATGAAATAATTTTATTTTTTAGTCCTCAGAAATACAGTATCCTATTCTGAATGCTGCATTTTAAAAAGGATGTTGAAAAATGGCGGCATATCCAAGGGAACATGGATGGCTTGATGAGTAATTGTAGAAATCAAGTTTTGTGAGGAATGGCTGAAAAAGCTACATATGTTCAGCCTAGAGAAGAGGAGATGGGGTTGGGCTCGGGGACAACATGTTAGTGGACTTCAAATATCTGAATGGATATCACAGAGAATATGTAGCAAGCTGATTCTCTGATATTCCCAGAGATAGGATTAGAAGGAATGGCTGGAAATGGCAGGGACAGCAAATAGCTGTTCACTAGTTTCAGCTTCTTGACTGCCTAGAAGGTCGTGGGTTCTTGTGCACTGGGAAAGATTTTGGCAGAAGGTGCTGAACAGCCATTGATCAGGGATGCATTGTTGCTCCCACGTAGGCTTATGGAAGCCACTTTTAACTGGCTTATAATAATAAGTGTGTACATGTGCACATTACAGAAGTCAGTCTCAACTGAACTTACAGGGAAACTGCAATGTGACCTATCACTTGCTGCTCCAAACTTGAAATCTCCTCCATACCCAGTTGGAAATAAATTTAATTAACCCTGAAAATTACATTGGTTTCACTCAGGCTTAACCGTGATTGAGGGTTAGGTCTCTGTGTGTAAAACCAAGGTTAAAAGAGTAGCTGTAAACTGGAACCTGTCACACTATACAGCTATAGTACTAATTCCACTTTAACTGCTATGGCTGCATCCCATGGTATCCTGGGATTAGCAGCTGAAGTGGGGAGTCCTCAACCAGAGAATTCCCCTCTGGTGCTTCTGACCAAACTGCAAACCCCAGGATTCCATAGGAGGTACCCATGGCAGTTAAAGGGGAAGCCCATTCCTTCCTATTTTGTCAAGATTAGCTGAATTAAAAAAAAAAAATTCCATAGGGTACTAATGATAGGGAAACCTAGCTAAGGTGGAAACTTTTCAGTGCTTTCATAAGTGTCCTTTAAAGTCAGGACCTCCAGGTGACTTTCAGCCTGGTTCAATGTATGTTTATCCAAAAACATGTAATTTATTGCTTAGTAAATATACATCTGATTGCAGCTAAACAATGCAACCCTAAGCCTATTTGCTTAAAAATAAACACCACTGACTGCCGTTTGCTTTGCCTATGAGCAAACATAATTTGATTTGGACTGTAAATGAAAAATTACAGGTATAATTAATTTCTTGTTAAAATAACCATAATCTTTCTGAGTTTTTGGGATCTGTGTCTATGCATGTTTGAGAAAGGGAGACTGAAGTCATGTGAATCTTCTTCCTACTCTCTAAAAAAAAAAGCACAAAGAAATCCAGTAGCATCTTTGAGACTAACTGGTTTATTCTGGCATAAGCTTGCATGAGATGGACTGGAGTTCATGATAGCTTAGTTAGTGTGTGAAAGAAGCTACAGGATTCCTTTATGCATTTTCCCCCTTAAAACAGATTAACACAGCTATTTCTTTGACTCTCTGAAATTCCAGAGACTGTTAAGTTTAGCATGGAAACTTTTGATAGTTCACACAATGCAATACATGGAGAAAGTCTAAGAACTTTGGTAGTGGTCTCTAAAACACTATACTACAGGTATGCTAGATCCAATTTCATGATCTTGGTGCTCTCCAGATGTGTTGAATTGCAACTCCCAATGTCCTCTTGTAGTTTAGAGCCCTTTTGGCAGCTTATCTTCTTGTGGCGGCAGCCAGTGGGGATCCTGGCAGTGGCTCTGCTGGGAAGAGAGTGTGATGGGAGCGCTCCCTTCTACATCAGCTGTCTCCCTGCCAAAGTAAGCATGATGGCCATGCCTCTTCCTTCCATAGTGCAGCCAGGTACTTTCCCAAGCTGCGCTGGGGCAGAAAGTGCAGCCATCGTGCTTCTGGGGCTTCTGCAGGACAGGTAAGTGCAGGATGGTGGTGTGATTGTGGGTCATTGACGGGGCAACGATTTAACCCATGATCGTGCCTCCTGGGCATGGGAGAGGAGCAGGACTGTGATAACATCATGCAGAAGTGTCGTCGCAGTCCCGTAAATCCAGGGGCTGGGGAATGTTGTGATGGGCAGGGGCAGTTGTGTGGTGCTTATTTTTTCTGTTCAACTGCATCTACCACCAAACATTGTCACCACTACTGTCATCAAAACTTGGTCTAAATGGTTGAATTTAATATGATGTAGAGTCACTGGGATTTCTTATCATGAAAATCACCCTTGATCATATAGCAAAATATATTTCTATCCCCAAGGAGTGTGAGTACACATAAAACTAGAGCTGGAGATACTATGACTGGAGAGTACACAGATAGATAAGCTGATCCAGAGCAATCAGGGACATTAGGTTGGATCCGGACTTAATCAGGATTAAAACAGACCCAATTGAAATCTGTAGCGCTTCTGTTTTACTAGGTATACTTTATTAACTAAAGTTCTGTTGATTTCATTTGATCTTCTGTAGGTATGATTAAGTTTGGATCCACCTCAGTGACTAGAAGTACCTTAAATGAGTTAACCTTCGTTAAGATTTTGTGAGCATCTTCCTAATGCAAAGTGATTTTAATTGAATCTGTGATACTTAAAAAAAAAAGACTCTCTAACAAGGTTTTATTTCCCCCCCTTTCCATATTTATCCTCCTCCTCCTCTACCTAGATTTTAGAGTAAACCTTTTGTTCAAGATTTGGATATGTCATAACCCATCAAAATAATTTAGCATAGTCTTCCTCAATCTGGTGATTTCCAGATATTTTGGACTACAACTGTCATCAGTCCTACCCAGCATGGCCAATGGCCAAGACTGATACGAGTTATCATCAGAAACTGTTCTGTTTCGTTTAAAAAAAATGTCACTGTCTCTGAGTAAATGGACTGAGAATATTCAAATTATGGTTTTTGTGAAGGAGTGGGTATAATAAATTAAAAAATGGATAAATATGGAAAAGGGGGTCAATTCAGACACAACAGGATGGGGACTATGTGGTCCTCCTGGTCCAACAACTCCCATCAGCCTTAGGCGGCATAGCCAGTGGGGAGGGAAAAAGGCATCTGTTGACCAACAACATCTGGAGGGCTACACTTTCTCTAACATGTAATATAGCAAATGCACAGTGGCTCCTTGGTGCACATTTAGCAAGACAGTGGTAGTGTTATTACTGTAAAGTCAAAGGCTTTCACGGCCAGAATCCATAGGTTGTTGTGGGTTTTCCGGGCTTTGAGGCCATGTTCTATTAGTATTTTCTCCTGACGTTTCTCCTGCATCTGTGGCTGGCATCTTCAGAGGATCTCATGGCATGAGAGTGGGACAGAGTATATATACTTGTGTAGTCCCCAGGTAGGAGGGAGGAGTAACACATGCAAACTGCTCCCTCCTACCCAGGGACTACACAAGTATATATGCTCTGTCTCACTCCCATGCCACGAGATCCTCTGAAGATGCCAGCCACAGATGAAGGCGAAATGTCAGGAGAAAATACTAATAGAACACGGCCTCAAACCCAGAAAACCCACAACAGCCTATAGTGTTATTACTGCTTGTTTGTTCCTTAAATGGTTACAAAGAAGAATCCTTCCTTCCCCATCTGTATCTCCCCCACATCATACATTGCAGAGAAATGTCAGTCTATTGCTTTTCTATCCTTAGCCACAGTGCATATTCATCTATGTTTTTAATGGACTAGAAACAGTGGCAAAGCACTCCTGCCCTTATTCTTCATCATTATTCAAGAATGTTGTGTTGGCACAAAAGTACCTTTGAGAGCATCACACATAATATGAAATGCTGTTCCTTGCCAGGTACTTCTTGAGTCTTACTTGAAAATCTACTGATTTTAATAGAACAGACTCTAAATAAAGGGTGACATCCAGCAGCTCATGAGTGGATTTCTACTGCTCCCTATTGCTTATCTTCCATCTCTCCCTGCTTCCTAAATCTGCCCCTACCTTCAAGAAGAGATCACTGCCAGGGGAGAGAATCTCTGCCCTGACAGGGATTTCCATACTCCTGGTTGACACCCAGGACCTGTATACTACCCTTAAGCAGATGTAGGATTGTTAGTGGAAGCAGAACTGTGTTTGCTCATTTGAAAACACTCCAGGTATTGACAGCCCTAAGTTTGTAATTGTTTTCTGCTTCCATTTCCATCTGATAGTGTATTTTCTGTTTCCTCCAAGCTGTCAAGATCATGTTGATCTGACATAAAACAAATGCCCATTGAATTTCCCCCTATCATTTCTTATTTAGTTTGTTATAGAATGAGGCACCTTTTACAGGAATGAATGAACAAGGCTTTCTGTGCGCAGGGTGTTACTTTGTAGAATAAGGATTCTGGGCCTGAGTGAAAAAGAGAAAGAGAGAGAGGGAGAAAGAACAAGACGAAAGAGATGGTAAAAGAAACAACCTTTTCTTGGTTTATATTCCCACACAGATGATTCAAGAGAGCAAATTCCTAATAGAAACAGCAGACACTGTCCATGACAAGATTCTCCAGTGCCGGAAAGCAGGTAACCTTCTTGAATGTTGAAGGGACTTGGGGGATAATGATTGTTCCAAATCTGTTGCTTTGCTACCATAGTCCAAACTGATCATTAGTGATACAATATTCCATTTTGCTGCTGGAGGCAGAAGTTAGGCTATGCTGTGATAGCCTGGGCATGAAAAAGGGCGGGGGCAGTTTTCAGTGCCAGAGGAGTGAGAACATTCAGGGTTAAAGAAGTTTATTTCTGAAAGAGAGGAAAGGGAAAGGTTAAGTAAAATAGCAGGATGGTTCCTCACTTCTTGTAAGAGAAGGATGAGTGCTCCTATATCACTAATGCTGCAACTCCCCGCCCCCCAAATGGCTGAAAAGGCATGTGATAGGATGCATGCTTTGCATACAGCAGGTCCTAAGTTTACTCCTCAGAATTTCTACGTAGGACCAGACTGTGGAAAACTTCTGGCAATCCTGTAGAGAATATTGAGGTAGGTGGAACAGGCGAAAGGACTACTGGTGGTTAACTAATAACTGAAAGTGAAGGCTTGTGAAGCCATCTCCCAGCTACATAGGAAAAGAAAGAAATGGGGAGAGGGAACATGCAGGCCCAAGCCTCACTGTGGTTCACTTCTGGTGGAGTTCCCATGTGCTCCAGTTTACAGCAGACAGTCTTCTAGGTAGAGGGATGTTAGACGACAGCCCTCTGAAGACATCCTCTGGGGAAAAGGTGGTCCCATTTAAGTTCATTTCAAAGACCATGGGAAGTGAGACCAGGGGCCTTGAAGTTACCCTTCAACAGACTGAGATGGCACACTAGTCACCGGAACACAGTATAGGTACACATGCCAGCTGTAAACTGTATGCTCTGACGTCCTCTTTTCCTCTTTCTTGGTGATACTTGAATGGGCACCCTACTCATTGCTCTTGTACATCTGGTGGGGAGGATGCTATTATTATTCCCTCTCCTTCCAAGTTAAAGAGAGTTTTCTTTCTTTGGTTCTGCCTGGAGCATTTTGTTGGGGGAGATGGTTAACACATATAGCCCACACCCCATGTGCAAGCATCCTCTCAGATTAAACTTTTTGCTTGCTGTTCTTCCAGTTTACACATTCTACTACAAAGCAATTAATATTAATAAAAATAAATTACTATAGCAGTATTTCATTAGAAGGCACTACAAGATGAGAAGTATCTATAGTAGTATTGTACAGTAACTTTTAGAACCTGATTCTGAATTATAAACACTGTCTCATAGTCCTAAAACATCCTATCCATGTCACAAAGCCTTACTCGGTTTTAATTCAACGTTTTGTTGTCAGTACTACAAATAAAACAAATTCCAAAGACTGTGAGCTGTAGCAAAAGATTTCAAACATATACAATTCGTAGGAGTAAAACCAGTTCAATCAGATACGGAATAAATCTTTGTGAGGGCCCATCTGTAAAATAACAGGAATAAAATTATATGCTCAGATGACAATCTAGCACATGAATGTTACTAAAATTCAGGTGCACTTGGCCAGTAAGAGAACAGAAGAAACGCTCTTTTGCATCAACCATTTATTATAATTTGAAGACAAAAGACCTGTTATTTGGCCAGAATGACAGATGTTTAACTATTCAGACAAACATTTACTTAATGTGTTCTCAGTGATACAGCAAAAAGAAAAAAAAAGTAGTATGAAATGTTCTCTGTTTTTCTCACAATCTCACAGAAGCAGTACCTTAAGATTTCAGGAAACACAGCATTATCTTTCCAGAGCATGGAAGATTAGTTTTAGCAAGAATTAACATAATGATAGACTAAAATTATCCATAACTGAATATGGTAGGATGATGTAGCATAGAGTATTGGACTAGGACTCCAGGAGACCAGGGTTCAAGTCCCTTCTTGGCCATGGAAACCTACTGAGTGGGCTTGTATGAGTCACAGCCTCAGAGGAAGTTAGTGGGAAACCTCTCTTAGCAAATCTTGCCAAGAAAACATAATAGGTTCGTCTTAGGATCTCCGTAAGTCGGAAATGACTTGAAGTTACATACAAACAGATGCCTTGACTCTCAGAGCATCATCATACTGCTGCTTGTTTGTGGGTGGCTACAGCATGTCACTCTTTTCATTCTTCTTGAGAGCAACTTCCCAAGCTCTGCAACAGCAGTGGGCATGTGTTGAAATCTGAGGACAAGAAGTGTTTTCCCAGGCATGGTTATATAATGTTAAAACATGTGACAAGCCAAGGTGCTTCAGTGGTATAAGCCAATTAAGTAATTTAGTCTAGAAGTATCTCTGAGTCTACTTCTGCATGTCACTTAGCAGCCTATATTCTGATTCTGGGGGAAAACCAGTCAGCTGAGAAATCAACATTTTGAATAATTTCTTCTATCCTCTGAAACCAAGAGATGTTACTGTGCCATCTAGATGCTGCAAGCCTTATTCTGCTCAGTGTGTGTATGCTTTGTATCTTATGTCTGTTGTATCTTACTTCTAATTGAGATAACTGAGATTATTTCAATTAGAAAGTAGCATCTGTTTTAATTAAATTGATTTTTGATTAGTTTAGGCAGCACACACCTCTTCCACAGGCTTGCTTACTTCATTAATGCCTTATTCAGGGTGACTTAATTGCATTGTGCTAATCAGATTAATATTACTATAACAGCTGAATGGGATGAAGCTTATGTAACTAGGGTTTGAATTTGTTTAAGTGCAATCAATATTTACAATTTCCTCAGGCATAACTGAATTAAACTAATTGTATTTTCCCCCTATGACTCTTCCTTTGCTAAAGTTGTTTACAGCCAGGTACAACCAGGTCTTTTATGTACCCATAAATGAATACACACATAATTTTAAAGCTATATCCCTGGGAAGAAGAATTGTTCACAGACAGACAAATTAAGAATGATTGCTTATCATGATTTTTCTATTGCTTTTGACCAGTGTTTTCTATGATATGTTGTGCATGCCTGTGGATGTCAGTCAAAAGCCATGTCCCACTACATTGTTATTGTGCCATTATTCCACTTTCAACATCCTATGGAATCCTGGGATTTGTTGTTTAGGGAGGGGCCTTCAGAATTCCCAGCCAGAGAGCTTCTATGGCCTCAGTAAACTACAAACCCCAGAATTCCACAGTATGTTAAAAGTGGAATAATAGCACTATAACAGTGTAAGGTGGAAATGGCCAAAGTTAGTTGCCTCATATGTGTCAAAGTGCCCACATGACAGAGCTCCATGGCTGTTGTCCTCTGGAAGAGATAACAGATGGGTCTGTGGAAATTTGAAGCTCCTTACTGGGGTCCCAGTGCTTATTCTACCGAATTCCAGTTCCTCACATGGGGTGGTCAAGTAGCCTGACCACAGGGAGGAAATCAGGGAAAAGCTGACAGGACACCACTGTTCCAGGGCAGCACTTCCTGGGAGTGCACCAGCTTCCTGTAACATCTCCTCGGCTTAGGCATTATTTCCTCCACACAGTACTCTCTACTTTGAACTGCACTTTGGAGCAAATAACAGCCAGGTTTGAGCCATTTAAGTTGTTGCTGGCCATTAAACGAATGCTAGGCATGCCCAGTTTCCCCAAGTTTCCGTTGGCAACTTCTGAAAAACGGTTGGGAGAAAGCCCTGAGAGTCCCCCTCTCTCTTTGTGCTAGCATTCCTTTCTTACTATATTGCACATATGACATCACATTGTTTTCTGAATACTTTGTTACTGTAACAGACTTTTTTGTGCTGAAGTTACCACTTTATAATAATGGGATAATGGAATCCTAGCAGTCCTGAAACCCCCCCCCCATTTTTGGGGTGTGTGTGATTTTTGGACACACACACAAAACAAATGCAAAGCAAAAATAAAACACCCAAAAATCATGCCCAAAACATGACAATGAGCAAAACACTCTTCCATAATCTTCTATTCCCCAGAGCTACAATGTCCCAAATACATTCTTTTTTGTCCTTATCCCAGTCCAAATGGTTACCAGAAATGACATAATGACCCCTCTGGTCACCCTTTGGGTTGGGATACAGAGGTAAAAAGAAGTGATTTGAATGTGATTTTGGGTGAGTGCAGTCTGTAGTGGGAACATCAGAAGGGGTAAGTTGGGCTCCTGCCTCTCCATAGTTGTCCCTCCTTGCTACATATGAGAGATCTTGGATGTGTGTATAGGAACTGTGATTGACGATGAGTGTTTTTATGTCTGCTTCCTGGGCTTGCCATGTTTTTTCTGTATACATGCAGGGAAGAGGCGTTGATAAGATTCAGGCACTGAGTTTGAATGATTAAGGCAGAATATCACATCACCGCCATCCAGTGTAACCCTATGATTCCTTCCAAATAAACAAATGGTTACTGTGTAATCCTATGGGAAACAATCACATTCTGAACTTGGGAGGTACTGTTGCAGTAGTGATAGACAGAAGCTCTGTCTCTGCACAATACCTTTTCTGCACTGACATGGATCTGACAGAGACACAAACAAGGTGATTTGGGTCTCTCCAGATGAGACAAATATATTGAGAAGTTGTGGTATTTATTGCTATAGGTCTTGAGGTTTTAAAAATATATATGACAATGTTCCATTTTCTGGTAATCTTATTTTCTGGCAATTCACTGTACCAGCTGCAACATTTTATTCCCACCCTGGTTTATGTGTGTGTGTGTGTGTGTCTGTGTGTGCGTGCATGTGCACATGTGTGTGTTTCTATTCCAAGACATACCAGAACAAAAAAAGATTAAATCAAAACTTTCTTAGAGTCATAGTGAAATGGCATGTGTGTACTATAACACTAATACTTTATGGAAAATTTTAAAAAAATCAGAGGAAAAAAATTGCTCTTCAGATTATAGGACCACCTGAGTAAACCGTGCCTCAGATTTAAAAAAAAAAAAACCTTTAGAAGGGGCCTAGTGCACATCCAAAAAATTGCTGCAAACAGCCTACATGAAAGGATGAAATGAGTGGATGTGGAAGCAACACCAAGCAGGAAAATGCAAGGAGCTATATCACAAGAACTCACACTTCTTTAAACCATTCTGGAAGAGCCTCTTGTCAGTCAGGTTCACAGAGTTCTGTTGTAAATCCATCCCAGGATACTTGCAGCATTTGTCATACATAAAGACAGGACATTTCAGTAGTATCTGGTAAAGTGCTAAAGATTGTATGCACACTTTTCTTGGTGAAAAGTCCACTGAACACGGTGGAATTTTCTTCTGCATTAATAAACACGAGGTCCTATGGTCATTCCTGTTTGAGACAGAGTAAACAAATATGTATGTTAGTATTTGTTTGTGCTTTATTGAATGACTCCTTTTTTCCCTTACTACACATTTTGTTAGGAATGCAACTCCATGAAGAGCTCCATAACCTGGGAACAAGGGAGGGCTTGAAAGGAAGAAAGCTCAGCAAAGCCATTGAGAGTTTTGCATGGAACATCACTGTGTTGAAGGTAAATGCAAAACCTAAGACCCTTCCTTCTGTTCTGTATCTGTTTTGGCTCAGTTCTCTGTTTCTTGCAATGAAAAGGATATTGATACAATGACAGGAATATGCTGATGGATAACAATCATAATGAAGAGAAGCATTTCATTGCATTAAGAGATTAAAGTAATCCTTAGTTAAATAAACCTTAATAGGATTCATGGTAAACATTTTATAGTTCAAACATGAATTTTTGCTTCAGGGAACAGCTCAGAGTAGGTTTCTTCTTTCTGTAGAACCAAATGTCTACAGGCTGTATCTCTGTTTTGTCATCGTTTTCTGCGCTTTGAATTTCTCATTATACTTTCAGCTCACAAACTACTCAGTACATATATAGGTCAGTCTGAAGGAGGGATGTTCCTTTGGTTAGGCCAGTGTGAGAGAGAACCTGCAGTTCTTGGGGGTCCATTGACGTCTATGTAGAACACACTTTAAGAAGTTCAGTATCATTGGATCATAGCTCAAAAATGCTAATTTTTCTGCTATAGCTTCTGGCATCTGGATCTGGAAACTGTAGTCTAAAAAAAACCCCAACTTTCCCAAGTTCTGCATTAGCCAAGCTTCTCTGAAGGAAAGGTTGGCCACAATGGCTAATGCTTCCCTGCAGTGTGTAGCGGTTGGACAGGTTAGGCACCTGTGGTCCTCATGATGTTGGTGAACTGCAACTCCAAAAAGCAAAACCCACAAAACACCACATTCCTCTAATGCTTAGAGCTAATACAATCTGGGTATATTAAAAGCCCCAGTTACCTTTTTGTGACAAATGTAGTAGGAATATTGCTATTATTTCAGTATATTAGTTACCTGTCTGTCTGCTTATTAGAACTACAACTTCCACCATCCTTCACCATAGGCCAGGATGATGGGACTGAAGGGAATTGGAGTTTACCAGTATCTGGAGAAATGTTGAATATGTTCCAAACCACATTCTCGATTCACATGTGGCAACAGTGAGGTCCGGCAGTTGTCACCAGCTGCCTTCTGTTCAGATAATCACCATCCTAGAAAATTTCCCCAGAATCCTCTAAAAATGCATGGAGGTTCTATGTTTTGGGGAGTTACTCTGTGAACATCTCAGTTTGTGGAAAAGAAGAAGTTTTCTTCCCCCAGAACTCTGTATTGCAGTGAATTACATTTGTTGCTGTAATGACAGATGATGCATATTTTGTATCTAGTTCAATGGATAACCCATTGTTAATTATGTATGTGTAATTAAATGATCTGTGAAATTATTAATGAGCTCACATAGGAATAATGATTATAGACAAGGATGCTTTGCATTTCTGGGTGAGCACTACCCTTCTGGGTCCTTGCCATAAAAGAAAGTTAAACCAAGGCTGTTAAGAGATGGGCGTAAAGATTGTTAGCAATGCAGCACATTATTTCTCCCTGGAAAATGTTCAGAGGTGGAAGCTGTTCTACAAACCCCCACTCCCTGCTACACTTGAAGCCATTTATTTTGCGTAAGTATTTCTGCCTGCAGACCTAGTCAACCTGGAGCCACACAGGGGATACGATAAAATCACAGTGCCTCACATTGCCAGTCAGATTCAGCTGTGGGACAACGTGACTGAATGTGAATAAAGCCACTCTCATATTCCCTCAGTTTATTTTTTATTTTTTTATTAATTTTTATTAAAGTTTAATCTCAAAAATACCCCCCCCCCGTGCTTCCAGGCTTGAATCTTCCAGTTGCAATTGCTTATTTCCATTACATACATACATAATCTCCATTTTACAGAGAACAGAGCGATTACATTATTTCTTCTTTGATTTCTTATACGTTTATATCCTTACCCAATCCAGCACTCCTTTCCATTCTTTTTCAAAATTCTGGATAGATTTGTTCTTCAAAGAAAATGCTGATTTTTCTATCTCTATCAACTTCTACTCTTCTATGTCAATATATTTCTTTTCTTTCCAGTGTTGCACATATGTTAACCTTGCTGCAGTTATTAAATATAATAATATCTTCTGATGACTTCTTATTTCCCTTTGTTGCCCTAGCATATTTAACAGTTAAAGCTCCGGTTTCATTTCAAAGTTCAACTTACAAATTCTTTGAATTTCATCATGTATCCCCATCCAAATTTTTTTTTGCTATCTTACATGTCCACCACATATGAAAAAAAACTCCATCTTGTCATCACATTTCCAATAATTTGAATTCCCATTTTTTGTTATTTTTTGTAATCTTTCTGGGGTCATGTACCATCTATAATACATTTTATAAAAATTTTCTCTTATATTAAAATTTAATGTAAATTTTATATCTATTTTCCACACTCTTTCCCAAGTTTCTAGTTCAATTGAATGTCCCAAGTTCTGTGCCCATCTAACCATTGTATCTTTAACTACTTCTGAGTCTATTTCTCTTTTCAACAATAATTTATAAAATTTAGAAATTCTTTTCTTTTGGTTTCCTTTCATCAATAAATCTAACTCATTCTCTTTTCTCTCAAATCCATATAATTTTTGATCCATACTAAATCTTTCTCTAAGTTGTCTCCATGGAAACCAATTTAGTTCGTGTCCTTCAGCCTTTAATTCTTCTTCTGTACGCATTCTTGGTTTATCGCCCTCCCATTTCAATAACTCTTGATATGTTAGTAAATTTCCTTGTTTTGTTGGGGTGATTTTGTAAGCTTCTTGTGGTGAGGTCCATACTGGTAGTTTTGTATAAAATCTTTGCTTTATTTGTGACCAAACCTTCAACAATGTCTTTCGGATACAGTGGTTTTTAACATTCCCTCAGTTTAAAATGGTGTGGAAATGGGAGGGAACATACTTTTTATCAAGACAGTGGCATTGTGCATTGCCCACTTTCATAAGAAATAGAACTGTGTTCACTTCCTTCCTCTGCCTTTGTATTTTACCTGCCTGGGCAATTGCAAACATGGGCGAACATGCAGTTCATTTCTTATTAAATCAATAAGAGGCAGTAGGGTATAGGGGTTTGAGTGCTGGGCTAGTGGTCTGGGAGGCCAGGGCTTCAATCTCCACGGATTTATAGAAAACTACTGGGTGACATTGAGCAAGTCACATTCTGCCAGTCTTAGAGGAAGACAATGGCAGACCTGTGAAGAAGCCTTGCCATGAAAACCCAGAGAGAGGGCTGCCATATGTTGAAGTCAACTTGAGGGCACATAACAGCAACCGCAGCAGCAACAGTGTGGATGTGAAGAAAAATAAGCTGAGTAACGATCTGGTGTTTGTGGATCATGAGAACAGTCTATAAAACTTCTTAGGTTAACGCTTCCAGTGTTTAAAATGTAACCAGTTTGGAGTTTGTGCTATCTGTTGGAAGCAAATTGTTTTTTAAACCATTTTTATGCTCCCTCTGTTAGGTAGAATGCGATCTATAAAATTAATTGTCGCTTGAATACGTAAGGAAAAAAGGAAAATATATTCGTGATTATTTACTTATTTCTTTATAGCATTGTTATATGGGGAAAATCCCTCTGGATCAGTTTACATATAATCGATAAAAGACAATAATTAAATATTAATGAAAATATTTAATATTTTAAAACTATTATAGGAATTCCTAAATAATTCTTTTATTGTAATAGTCTAGTGAAAAAGAATGCATGCTTTACATGAAGAAAAGATTCTGAGTTGAATCCAGATGAGAGCAACAATGCTGCCCCCACTTTCCCAGATGTAAGGCCCACTAACCTTAATGAGATGTATTTTTGAATAGATATTTGTAACTTTAAGGCAAGTCATGTTGTAGCCTCAGTGAAATCATTGTGATTTGGGTGCTGCCTAGATGGGTCTGACTAATTACAGTTACAGTGCATTTTTCCATAACAGATTTTCTCTGGTGAGAAAAAAAGAAAGAAGAAATAATGTGGAAAGTTTGGATCTCCTGACAGGGCGTCTCATAACCTTTCATGAATGAACCATTATGGTCCTCTACAGAAAAGACTCGCCTGGGTGCACCTTTGATCTTAACTTCTTCCATGATTTTAGGGGGAATGAAGCTTGACTAACTCATGTGAATCCACACCCACCCTGTTTAATTTTGGGTACTGTAAATTTCTCAGAAAACATTGAGAAAGATGTCTAGCTGGAGAGCTGCTGCTTGTTGACGTAGAGAAACTTTTGTAACCATGTATTTTTCCAAAGGCCATTTGCCAGTGGTAGATGAGTGGAAGTCCAAAGTGGGTGGGCTGCCTCAGGCTCCCAAGCTTGGATGCAAAAAGGAACAAGAAAAGGTAAGGTAGAGTCAGATAGGGGAAGAGTTGGTAGGAACCTTTGTCGAGCAGAGAGAATGGGGTAGGTGAATGGGAGACTATAGGCTAGACTGAAAGGGTCTGTGGACAAGATGTTCCCTAATCTTAGAGTAATTACTGGGTAAGTCCAGGACCCACAAATGTTGCTTTTTTGGACTACAGCTCCTAGAAGATCCTAGCCGGCATAGCTAGTGGGTTTCTGGGAGTCATAGTCCTAGGAAGTAATTTTTCCAGGTTAGAATCTCACTCAGCATAAGGTAGTGTCATATTTGCAGAACATTACAATTATTTTCATGATTATCTATTTTTTTTAAAAAAGAAAAGAATGACAGAGTAGAATTTTGTTTCTAGAAATGTACAACATAGCAAAAGGTTGGAAAGGCTGTTTGAAACATGAAGTGTGTGGGCTGCCTTACAAAAATGCCAGCAAAGGAAATCCAAATATGAAGACTACTGTGGAAGTATCTTCCTGTTCAGACTGAAATAAAATTTTACAATTAAAGGAAAATACATTGGGTGGTCTGACTACTATCCACTGTGCAGGAAATGTCAGATTCTCTAAGCAGTTTTTGCAGAGTGACAGAGAAATGGTTGCCCTTGGCAAATGAAAAAAACCTGTTCGCGCATTTCAGTGAGCATCTTTATGACTCATTCTTCTGTGTATCACTTAAAAGATCTTTTTCAAAACAACACCTCCATCCAGCCCGGCAGTTTCACCAATCTTTCTGTTCTCAGTGGTGTCACTTATGTACAATAACAGTCTGCCAGATGGGAAATTGAGAGAGCCAGCATGATGTAGTTGTTTGAGTGTTGGACTACAACTCTGGAGACCAGGGTCTGAGTTCCTGCTTGGCTGTGGAAACCCACTGGGTGATCTTGGGCAAGTCATACTCTCTCAGCCTCAGAGGATAGCGAAGGCAAATCCTCTCTGAACAAATCTTGCCAAGAAAATTCCATGATGTTCACTTTTGCTCTCCATAAGTCAGAAATGATTGGAAGGCCCGCAACAAAATGGGAAGCTACCAGCTTTGAGACTCTAATGCAAGAGTGGACAAACTATGGCTCATGGATTGCATACTACCCAGCAGGACCATTTTGGGAGCCTGAAGGGAGTCAAAATATTTTTCAAATATGTGTGTGTGTGTGTGTGTGTGCCCCCAAATGCGCTCTAAGCAGTGTGGGAGCATTTCCCCCACATTTTAAGGCCACCTGGAGCCAATTTAGGCTCCGGAAAGAAATTTTTTTGAGACAGGAAGTGGCTTCCAGACTTCCTATTGTTAAAAGAGGTCTCTCTTGGACTCAAAATGGTTCCAGGGAGGCCCCCCTAAAAACATGGCAAAAATGCCCCTAGATGGTGTTTGGAGGCAAAATATTTTTCTTTTCTTTTATTTTTTTTTAATTTTTTTTTGTGAGGGGGAGATGCATTGGAGTTGTGGACCTCCAGTCTTCTGGGAGACTATTGCAGTCCGCTAGTCTTTCTGTTCTGGAGCTGGGGTGCACAGCCTGCAGTCTGAAGACTTGTCTCATGCCTTCTTGGGCCTGATTTAAGGAGCCCTTCACAAGCAATTGGTTTGGTTGGAGTGACCCCTCATTTCCTCCGGACCCTATTTGACAGAGGAAGAGGGGAAATACAGTGATGTAGACTCGAGTGGACTGACTCGAACTCAAGTTGGACTTAAGTCGCTTCAGTGACTCAACTCAGACTTGATTTAACAATGAGTGGTGCACTGACCCAACTTGACTTGAGACTTTTAGTGACTGACTTGCTGCCCTTGGTTCAGTTCATTCATACAAAAGTCTTACAACTTTGAACAGCACTTCCATCTCTTTTTGCCTACTGGTCACGTGACAATCTGTCTCAAGCCCAAAGAGTGAGTGCATTTCTCAGGAACGGTGAATGGGTTAGACAATGGGCTTCATGTCTGCTGAGCAGCATGGACCTGCAGCATATTGGATGAGACTTCTAAAACTTTTTCTAAGAGCAGAAGACAAAATTCGCCCCCAGAGTGCAGGGTGCATTTCTCAGAGGGGAAACAGCAAATGTATTAGGCAACAGGCTTGAGGAAGACGGATCCTTCCTTCTAAAGCTTTTGAAGCTTCAGTAGTGGGGAGTAAGAAGGATCCTATTCCCCACTTCTGAAGCTGCAGATGGAAACTCACAAATGTGGAGGGATGACTCTGCTTAAATTGTTAAAACTGACTTTATTTGACTCTGTCCAAAAATTCTGGAATATAGGTTGGGGTCTACAGTTAGGTCCCAGACATGACTTGAGAGTATCTTCAAGGATTTGAGACTTGACTTGAGACTTGAAGGTAGAGACTTGAGACTTGGAGTAAAAGACTTAGATATATTACTGGTGAGATAAATGAATAAAAAGAGTATAAGGTATAAGAAAGAAGACAAGAGAATAGCTCCCCTTGTGTTTGGCTGCAGCCTCACATTTTGCCAGCTTCAGATCTGCCTTCTGCTGGCACAGATTACTGTGGAGGAAATATGGACCTCAAGAGGCAAAAAAAGGTTACCATTTCCTACTGTAGAGTAAATTGGAGATGGGAATGAAGTAGATTCGGAAAACATCATCCCTTCTTTCTGTAAACTAGGTGAGACTATAACTTGGATTTCTAAAGTAAAGACAAGCAGAGATACCATTTGCTAGTGTCAGGTGTTCCCATCAGCTTCAAAGACCAGTATTCTAAGAAAGAGGAAGGACACTCAGCTGTATACACTTTTGCTTTATTATTTTTTGTGTCTTGGCTGTTCCCCACTCCAAATACTCTCATTTAGGTGAGAAAAAGAATAATGATAAGATTAGAGCCTAAGATCTTATATCAATAGATTTCCTTTTATATAAATGTAGCTCACAATCACCTGCTGATGGAAGGGTGTGGAACAGGGTTGCCAGGTTTTCAACACAGCAATATGGGACAGTCTTCCTGGTAGCCAGGCCAACTGAAGACTGGCCAGAATATGTGAGGCTGGTTTGTAGAAGGCCCACCTCAAGTCTTGTGAGAGGTAGGTCTTTTGTGAGAGTTTCCAAGATCCTACAGGATTTCTCATCTTGTGCGAGGCCTGGAAATCTCATGAGAAGCCCTCTTCCTGCAAGACTTGAGGTAGGCCTAATATAGGTCTTCCTCACAGGCCAGTTGCATTAGACATCTGGGGCTAGAGAGCTGAGAGTGGGAAGAGTGGCTACCCACAGCATTTGGTCTGTAATTTGAGGCCATCTTGCTGCATTCCAAATGCTGAGTGAACAATCTGTTATGAACACATATAGTGCTCACCCTTCCTGCTCTCACGAGATCAGAAAACACAGGATTTTACGTTGTTGTATATTGCTACCATATGGGGCTAGATTTTCAGCCTGCTGATACAGGATCTCCTGTACAAAATGGGATGCCTAGAAACCCTGTTGGGGAAAGGAATCCACTTTGGTACCTTAAATTCTGTTAACTCTGCTCCAGAGTTGGAGGACCCTTTGAAACAACATGGAAGATGGTCAGTGGGTATGGGAAAGTTGGGAGGAAATCAGGAAAAGTTATGTCCCTTGCTGGAGGTTTTGATGTCAGTGAAGCGGTAAATGCACTTCAAGTTTTAGTCCAGGTTTGAAAGATGCCATCCAGAGTGCTGGATCTTTAAAACCACAGCTAGTTTAAAGTTCAGGATGAAATGGACTGTGAATTCACTTCCCCTTTGGCATTGTAGCCACCAAGCCTCCACTTACGCCCTCCCATCCTCTGTCTCCTCTTTGCATGGAAAAAGGACTCTAAGGCCCTTTTCCATCTTACCTTTTCCCGGACGGGGGGGGGCGTCTCGTGCAGAAGCCTCCTTCGCGACGCCGCTGCTTCCCCCCTCCTTCCTTCCGCAGGGCGCTTCGTGATGACGCGACCGTCGCGCGAGCCCCCGCCCCTTCCTTCTGCAGGGCACTGTGGGGGCTGTAGGCTCCGCGGGAAAGGAAGCGCTTCCCGCCCGGCTTGCCGACACACTGCACGGAGGTAAGTGCGCGAGCGCGGTGCAAGCATTGTGCGAGCGCGGGCTATTTTCGACTTCAAGCCGAAAATAAAAAAATATGCCCCAACCCCGCTGCAGCCTCATGAGCGCCGCGCAAGTGGGAGTGCGTCGTGCGCAGCGGCGCTCCCATTTGCATGGTGCTCAAGGGGCACTTGCGCAAAAAAAAAAGGGCGAAAAGGGCCTTAGAGTCCAGCCTCACAGGAGAGAAACAAAAAAGTCAGTGTAAGGTTGCACGTTTCTTCATAGGTCATAGTGTGTAATCTGGCAACATGTTCCCATGGAATTACTTGCAGATGTTGTTTGGATGATGTCCCATCATTTGTGATAAAGAAGGGCTGTGGACTGCAAACATCCACCTTCCTTTGGCAGTGATGTTCCAACTGAAAAATTCTTGTTTCCCAACAGAGATAGAAAGTAGGGTCTGTTTGTTTCCTTCCTTTGAGAAGGATTCCAGAGCCACAGACGGTTGTATATTTGCCCTGTCTTAATTTATGCTATATTTAGCATCTTTCTGAAGTGCAATTTTTCTTTTAGGAACTGAAAGGACACATCTAACAATGGTCCTGGAATTATCCATAATTAGACATATATTAACAAAGACCTGATTTCAGAGCAGAAGGTTTTAGTAGTCCCTGTGCTATGCTGAGGTTCAGTTGGGACTATGATATGAAATAATTTTGTCCATCTTCAAAGTTGGGAACCCTTTGACCAGAGTTGGCCCAAGACTTTTTCCTGTCTAAGGCACAGCAACATATTACTTGCCCCCATCCATACAGATTGTATGCATACTATATTGTTCCCCAGGCCGTTCAAGTTACTTTGACACCTGAGGCAGAAAATCTCACAGACTTCTTTCTCCCAGTTCATGGCAGTAAAAAATGCAGTCAAAATAGTTTTTTGCTCTTTCATGACACCTCATATTTGCTTCTTGGTGCAGTTGCCTCACTGTCCTTAAAAGCAGAGCTAGTCCACCTTCTGGAAGTACTGAACTGGTTTAATCCATACCTATTTCCAAAAGGGATGATCTGAACCAGAGTTTGGAAATGGATTTTTTTCCATACAATTCTCAGAATCCTCCAGAGCTAACAACCACATTGGTTGAGGGATTCTTGGAGTTGTATCTAAAACTCCCTAAATTTTCAACAGTATGATCTAGGTCCACTAGTTTGTGACAGGCACAAATGATTAGCAAATGTCTTGGCCTCCTGAAATAAGCAGGCTCCCACACCTCAAGCTAATTGTAGCCTGAGGCTAGTTGGGTTAGCTGAGGTTCTAGTAGTGGAGAGTTTTATGCATCTTAAAAGATCTGCAAAACTAAGGGCAGTTATTATTAGATTTATGGAGTCACATCATATCCTGGCTCCCTGTTGACAAACTACGAACGCCCCCACGAGAGCTTCCTTTTGCTTGTTGACAGCACAAGGTTTTGCTTTTCTGGTGAGAGGCTAAAAATAGGCAGGCTCTTGCTGGATCCTGGTTGTGTAAAAAGCAGTGTTTTCAGTGGGATTTGACGTGATCAACTTCTAGCAAATGGAAAATTCTTGGCCAATTCTTAGCAATAATTTTAGGGTAGCACTGTCATAAGGCCAATCTGAGGAAGGTGGTTACTAATCAACCTGAGTGTCTCAACCTGTGTCTCTGGGCTGCCAGCTATTGTGTTGGAAAACAGCTGGAGGCAGTGCATATATCATCAGGCAAGTTAAAGTGTCTCCAACAACATGCGATCTTCACGTCAGTGGTTCTTTTATACAATAGTTTTGTTTTCTAAGCATTTCACTGTAGGAGTCCCATGCATTCCCCGTTTTTCAATCTGTTTTTTTTTTTAAAGTAATGTTTTATTTTGCAAGAAAAGGCTGAATTTTATACTATTTTGCAAGAAAATGGTTGCTTCAATCCTGATTTAGAAAGCATCACTAACTGCACATGTATCTGTCTGGTGTATTAGAACAATGTAGTAAGGTGGACCCATGTCAGAGAATGCAGAGGCATGACAGGGTAACATAATGAGAATGTGAGTTTGGCTGGCCCCAAGGAGTTTTGAAATCCTCTTGAGGAGAGTCCTTTACTTTATGTAGGATTGTGCTCTTTACTATGTCAGGAACTCTAGCCTCTTTATAAGAAGTTTACTGCTGATTATTCTACACCTATCAGAGGCAGTTTCCTTACCAGTTTATAGTTAGTTACTTACACTTGCTGAGGCTTGAAATTCATGTACAGAAGACTTAGACATATCTTAGAGCAGTGATGTCCTCAGGGCAGGCAAAAGATGTTTTTCTGGCTGACACAGATGACAAGATGACGGTCTCCCATTTCATTTACGGAAGCCATCTGCACCTGTAGTTGAATCTTACTTCAGTAAGGAATATAGATTAGTTTTCTTTACCACAACTGAAGGTGTCTGACTTCCTTTGGAGGCACAGGAGAGAACACTGTCCTCCACAAGAGGGCAATGGCTGGGGGTGGGGGAAGAGGGGCTCGTAAAGCTCAGCGTTCACCCAAGTATCTCCTGCCTCAGGGCTGTCACCTCTGTCTGCCTAGTTTTAGGCCTCCTGCAGGCATTTAGTGAGCTGCTGTCAGGACAGAAACTTAAGTCAGGACTTTTGTTTCCGCATTCATCTATTGCCATAACCATCAGGCATGTAGAGTTTACCTAATGTGACTCCATCTAAGCCTCTGTATGAAGAAAGTAGGATCACAGTCTCTCTTCCATGTTAACACTGGCAGAAAGGAGTATTTTTTCATATAGTGAGTTCTGTGGGTTGTTCAGATGTTGCCAAAAATCAAGATGGGTTGAATTGTTCAATAGTTTTTTGTTTTTTTTTAATATTACTGTCAGTACAACCCACGTTAGTTTGGGAACATTTCACATATTATGAGAAAGCAAGCCTAGGTTTTTCACGGAGTGTACCCTTACTGGGGCAAAATGTGACCCTCCTGCAGAAATGTTATCTGTGTCCCAGGAGAACTTGGAAAAGTTACTTTTTTGAACTAGCATGGGATTCTGGGAGTTAATTTTTTTTTCACAGAAAAAAGCTGGAGACAGATCTCAAAATGCTTGATAGATGAGTCCTTATTTTGGAAAAAGCACAAAACATTTCACTCTCTATATATTATGGCCTTCTTCAGGGACCACATTAAAACATAAATATAAGTATAAATGGAAAACATATAATTATATGGTAAAACATACATAATATATCTTAACAAATATGAATCTGTTCAGTGTACACTGCTTAAAGCCTGTACATACCAATTAGGCCGCAGAAATTTATGAAGCTGAGAATCTCATTCCATTTGCTGAACAAAAAGAAACATGTGAACTAGGCTCAGGTGTTTTTTTTTAAATGTTAGCATATGGTCAGGAAAAAAAAATTACTAATAATATGTAAGCCTGATTATTGCACTGCATTGTACATGGGAATGCTGCCTAGAATTTTTTGTTACTTTAGAACACAGTAGTTAGTGTGCCGATCGGCATGTGCCATGCAGAACACAACCTGACAATTTTGAAACACATTTCTGGGTGCAACTTTAGGACTGGAGTTCAGAGGAAGTGTGCTAGAGCTCGCTTCAGCAGAAAATTGAGTACCTCTCCCAAAAATTGCAAGTTTTCATAGGATGGTGCCGTGGTAGTTTGTGGTATCAAAGTGCTTTGACTGCGTACTATAAATGCACTTGAGAAGGCTAGGGACTGGGGAAGAGGCCTTTTCTGTAGCGTTACCCATTCTCCAGAAAGCCTTCCTCAAGTCTGTGTAGAAGGCATTTGCTTTTAAGAACTGTAGGTGCCAGACAAAAAACAAGGAGTTTGTCTCCATAGGCTTTTAAAGTCAGTGTGTTGTTATGTTTTGCTTTTACAGTGTTAGCTGCAAATTTTGTCCTCTGTTATGCTTTTTTTTTAAAAAGTTTCTTTCCACTACTCTTATCAGTATTTAATGTTGCTGTGGTATGATATAGGCATTCCACATGTTACCTTTTTAGATGTACACTGTGCAGAAGGATGTAAACCATCCTTAGGTCTACAGTTAAAAATATAAAGCAATATCCATTGGTGGCATTTCACTGGTAGAAGGGTGTGAGCCAGCAGAACTAGGAGAGAACGATTCCACCCCATTGCTACCCCTCATTCTTCCACAAAACCAGATCTGAGAAACCCTTTGAAACAGTGTTGGGGTGTGTGCAGAGGACTGAAGAGAGGAAGGAGGAAAGTTCCAGTGTAATAAGCAGTGGAAAGTTGGATCTAGCCCATAATATGTCTAATACTTTGGTTTAACTTCTGAAAATACCTATGTTTGAAAGAAATTGCTACTAAGGTGTATAGGACATAACTTCCAAATTACTGTGTTGAGGACTGGAATATAAGTGACATATATCAGTTACACTGCTGACTTTGCAGTGTAAGAAGCAAGAGAAATCTAAGAAAGCATTTGTCTCACCCGTGAATCTAAATATCTACTGGCCATTGTACACAATAGGAGCCAAGCTGTTGAATCTGAAAGGATTTCTGTTTGTATAGAAAGTTCTCAGAGGGGCATTTAGATATTATTTTATCTCTTAACAGAAAATGAGATGATGGCAAAAGAGAGCTGTATTGCTTAAACAAAACCACTGTTCCTACCCTGCACGTGTGCTGGTCTGTTTTTCTCATTCTTCCAGTCCTCTTGAATATGCCATCTCTGTGTATTGAAGAAGGCTACAGGAACTTCTGTCATGCAGTTGTCCCTTTTTCTGAAATGATGACATTTAACAACTGGGACATGAACATCAAAGCTTTCCTTGCTCCTGCTGTGCACTTAATTAAAGGAAGTGAGGAAGGGTGGCAGCCGGGAAGGCTGCTCATTTACATCAGTTTAAAAGGGCAATATTTGAAGTGGAAAGCCCTGTGCAATCCATTGATTTTCTTGTTCTTCTTTTTTCTATTTGCCAAGATCAATGCAGGTTTTAGACAGACAGGTAACAGGTATTATTCTATATGCACAATGCGTACCATCCCCACTTGGAGCTCAGGAAAGTTACCTTTCTTGGACTACAACTCCTAGAACTGTCCACCTGGTTTGGGGCTGCACGGAGTCATAATCTGAAAAGGTAATTTTCCCAAGCTTTGTGGACAACATAAAGCACATACATGAGTAGGACTCAGAGTTCAAACAATATATCTGTATATCTTTTATTTTAGAATCACAGAAGGGGTGTCAAGGGCTATCTAGGACTTCCTGCCATGCAGGAATACACAACTAATACATTCCTGAAAGATGCCCATCTGACCTCTATTTAAAGACCTCCTGTGAAGGAGGCTCAACCACCCTCCAAGGCTGTTAGAGTAACAAAGTTCTTCCTGATGTTTAAGTGGAATCTCTTTCCTTGTAATTTGAACCCCCTGGCCCATGTTCTAGTCTCTGGAGCAGCAGAAAACAAGCTTGCTCTATCTTTCAATGGCATCCCTTCAGATATTTAGCTCTCATGCTACCTTTTTAGTCCTTTCTTCTCGAAGCTTTTTTCTTCTTCTTTGAAGCTTCCCTCAAAATCTCAGAGATGCTTTACCTGAGGAGGAACTCCAGTGGCAGCTCAACTTCCCTATAGTTCCGAGTTGTCAAATGTGGTCTTTGCAGACCTGCAGCCTACATGAGATGATCACATCTCTGAGAAGATAAAAGCCAAGTACATCATGGAGAAAAGCTACAATATGACCTAGTTGCTGTTGTACTTATTTCTACTTGTACATTGTTAAAAAAGTCAGAGGAGCATTTTAAAAAAACCCTATTTCCCACTCCTAATCTAGGCTTGCCAGATTGGATCCAGGATGGATATCCTGTAACTTTAATCCTTAATAGATCTTGAGTAAGACAAGATACTGTAAAGCTCCGCCAAGTGGGATGAAGATATCTATACTGTCTTACCTCCTAAACCCCATGTTTCTGCCGCAGCCATTCACTGGAGGTTGAGGGACAGCTGTCTTTGTCCAGCTTGACAGAGCTTTAACAGTTATGTTCCCATATCTGTTAAGGATTATGGTTGTAGGAGCCCCATCCCTGATTCAATCTGGCAACCTGATCCTAGTGTGAGGCTCATTCTACTAGTACATTTTGCGTGGGTACATGTGGCCTATAAACAGTAAGAATTTGCTGTGCAGGCCATTTATTTCTATGTAATGAAAAGCATGAAGACTACACACAGGCAATCACAGCTGGTGTTTACATGCACATTTGTTCCACTGCATGTGTGCCACAAGTACCTGAACAATTATTGATCTAGTTGGAATCTTTATCTTTCTCCCTGCAAAGAATGTGTTTCCTTGAAGAAAGCTTGTTGTATTTAAAGGTGCTGCAAGAATTTTCAAGATAAAGATGCCACACAGAATCCCAGAGTTTGAGGGGAGCCTTGTGGGTCACCCATTCCAGTCCCCTTCTTGGTGGAAGAAACCCAGAGCTCAGCCATGATTCCCCCCACGCTCCAGCAAATGGCCTTACTGAAGTAAATATAACTTCAAATCTTCCCTTGAAGACCTCTCTAGCTCTTTCTTGCTCAGAGCTCCTTTGGGTTTCTCAGTAGGAAATAAATTGTGTTGGGCCTCTAAATGACTGTACTATTGCTTCCCTATTTGGCTGGCTGTTTTCCTGGAAATTAACAGTAGAAGGGAGATAGAAAAAGGCTCAGCTACTTAAGCCTCACCATAGGAGAGAACAAAAGAGGACTCAGATTTGTACATTCCCTAGTTTATATGGACAGATGCTGGTTCAGAAACAATGACTATAATTTAAATAGAAATGTGATATAGCACCTCTCACCATATTGGGAGTAACTGTCCAGGTAACCTGTACATCAACTCTGCCTGCTGTCCACATGGTCATTATTGTCAAGTGACTCCAGAGCACCTCCTTTTCCTCCTGGTGTGGTTCCTGGGTGGACTTGGGTGGAACAGCCTTTCACACCAGGGATACTTATGAGCAGTGGAATATCATCTGGGAGCCCCTTAAATAGAGAATGGCTGGGCAGTTTCAACAAGACTGAGGAGTAAATTTTGCACAAGCAGTCACTCCAGGCATAATAAGCAAAGAACATTTTCATGCCAGTGGAAATAATGTCACCACCTCTTTTAAACAGGCACTGCAACAGGAATGGAAAAGGAGGGGGGTGAGTGGGGGTGATAATCAGTCTTGTTGTTGATGCTGTTGTGTGCCTTCAAGTTATTTCTGGCTTACGATGACCCTAAGAGGAACCCATCACGGGCTTTTCTGGGGCTGAGAGCATGTGATGTACCCAAGATTACCCACTGGGTTTCCATGGTTGAGCGTGCTATTGAGCCCTGGGCTTCAGGGTCATAGTTCAACACTCAGACCTCTATACCACTGCATCTCTAGTAATCAATCTTCCACCCTAGGTTGGCATCCTCAGTGGTTCCTGAGCCAACAGCATTCCAGATGAGCACTTGCCCTCCTGTGGAAATGGAGTGGATTAGTGATTGTGAACTGGGAAGGAGCAGATGGGGAAATAGTTGAATGTCTTTCCGCTTTCTTCTCCAGTCTCATTTCCTCTGCTCTTATTTAAAGATTTAAGTTTTGTCTATGGTCTTGTTATTTGTTGTATTTTTATTGTAGTATACAGTTCAGTTTTCATTTTTATTACTTATTTTAAAGTGTTGTCAGTGATCCAAGACACTAAAAAGGGCAGGATAGAAATCTCTGGCCCTTTCCGCACGTGGTTATAAAGGCAGGCCAATGCGTCTTGCCATGGAGGTCTTCTGCACCTTGGAACAGACTAGGTTTGGTTTATTTACCTTTGTTCTGCACATAATTCAGACTAAATGTGCCCCCGTGTGGTGGTAACATGCGCTATTTGAAAACCGGAAGGAATCAGTTTTCCAGTTTTCCAATCAATCCGATTCGTACTTTCACAGTGGTGCAGACACGTACATTTGCGCCAGTGCGAATTGGTGGTCAGGGGAGGGCTCATGGGAGGGGGCAGGGGGTAGTATGGACTTTCGCACGTACTCACGTACTCAATGATGTACTGAACCATGCAAAAAAAGAAAAGGGCCAATCACAGCCGATGGGGCAGGGTGAGGGGAGTAGCGGGAGTGGCCACAGCGGAGGCAGTGTGGATTCATGAACTCGTATTCCTCTGAATCAGAATGGAACATACGCAGTAGCTGTGCGGAAGGGAATGAGGGAAAGTCTGCCTAGTTTCGAGCCCAGAAAATCTGGTAAAAAACGGCGTAAACCGATTCACCAGCCTCATGAGGAAAGGGCCTTTGTGTCCATACAATCAAATAATATTCCTCTTGAGGGATCTTTTCTGCTTCAGAAGGGCTTTCTGGATATTGTTACCCCCCATGTGCATCTGACATCTACTTTGGTCCTTTTTTATCTTTATAGTTTGGAGTCTTCTGGTCATTTGTTGCTTATAAAAATGCCATTGTCCCTTATTAAAAAGTCAGAAAATATCTATAATTCTGTTAGAATTCTTCTGTCTGAAGGACTGAGTTTAATCATATGGCTATATTGTTGGAGAGATTCTTAAGTGTTTTCATGTCATTTTAAATTTCATGAATATTTGTTGTACAAAGGTAAAAATATATTTTAGGGGTAACTGATTTCATTTTCTCTAGCAATGCTTCCCTTTTCTAGTTTGAAGTAAGGATAATTTAACAAACATGGATACAGACATTGTAAATGTGGTTGGTGTTTTGAGATCCCATTCTAGCATAAACAGCATTGAATAAACATGTTAGAATTTTGGCACTGGACTCAAAAGTAAGAGCTGTCATTCTTTCTCAATATGAGAGCAGTCTAGCTATAAATGAAATCTAGATTGGTATACATGTTTATGTTTTATGGGCAGAACTGGGTCATGTATGTTATTTTTCTGAGCTATACTTCCCAGAATGTCCCAGGAAGTAATGTTTCCAAGCTCTTTCACTGAGGTCCCTCTTTTGCTGAGGACTTTCATTTTCTGGCAGTCATTTGCCAGTTTGGGAACCCTTCCATCTCCATCAAGGCCACACACAAAGAGGAAAGCTTAAGCGATAAATCTTGACTGTTACATTTCATTTTCCACTTTGAGGGGATGGCGTTATCACATCATAACTGAATGCATCCCCATACAAAATAAAATTCTGTGCATTTACAGTTCTTGAGCATCTCAGGGAAAAAAAGCTAAGCAGGAACACTTCCTCCCTGACATCAGGTTTCCCATACGTTTCATAATGCGATCTCCTGGCTTACAGTCTGAACTGGTACAGTCAGGAGAAGCTTTGCCACCCACCCCTCTATTGATTTCCTAAAATAGGCCTAAAGATAAAGCCTTCCCTAAGCTGGGACCCTCCAGATGTTGCTTGACTCCGAACTCCCACCAGCACCAACCAGCATGGCCAATAGGGACAATAGACACTATAGACCTAAACAGGAAATTATGATTGAAATTATGACTGCCCCTGAGTCTATTTCTGTATGTTGCTTTCAGGAGCAACTGGTCTAGTTTGAATTGGTAGAACCAAATGCAAAGAAGTTAATGGCATCCTATCTATGCTGATGACTCAGCCTGCCAACACAATATGAGAGGGCTCTGATCTTAACTGTTTTAACCTTGGGAGATCTCTGACCCATCTGCCACCCTGCTAGAACTGTACATTGAGTTGTTGACTGTTTCAGCAATGCCTTGTGGCAAGAGAAAAATGTTCCTATAATTGGTTATTATCCTAGATATCCCGGGAGGCTCCTTCAGAACCATAGCAGTCATTTTATGGGTTTATAAAAGGACATCTTTTACTGCTTTACCTAAAAAAAACAGAAATCATACCAGAGAACTGTAGGCTCTGCTGGTTCATTTCCTACCTTTGTACTACTAGATTGGTCTAGATGTTAATAGGACTGCCATGGTTTCTACAGAAACCAACCATATAATCTTTGCTATATAGGAATAAATAAAATGCTGCATGGCAAAATGCCATTTATACTCAGTGGTGATACTGGAAATCAGGTTGTGATTTGATGTGTGTTTTGCAGAGCTAACTATTAAAATCTCTAGTCGCACTTCAAGTTTTAAAAGATTACACTGAAAGATCAGCAAGTCTTATAAGATCTCTTAGTAATTAGAGCACCCTAGCCTAGTGAGGCATAGATTGCTATACATCTTTGACTCTCTAGATGCTTTGCCTGTAACAGTCATCAGCTCCATCCATCTGTGCCTATGGGAAAGGATTGTAGGAACTGTAGTTTGAAACATGTGGCAACCTAGGAATTTCCCACTGCTTGTATAGCTGCTCCTGCTGCCATCCGATGAAGAAGCCTATATGGGATGATAGCAGCTACCCCTACTCATCTAGTGTCATTCTTGATGAAATTTGGAAACCTGTGGCTAATCTGATTGAATATCTACCTGATGAAGATTACAGTTAATTCTTTTTTTAAATAAAGATTTTTACAGTTTTCATAGAATTCAATATACTATGTAGTATATAAACAGATAATCATTGTTACTCTCAACATGCAATAATAATATATCGATGCACAGACTTTTAAAAATTTTCTGTAAATGTAATCTTAGCTGTATTCCCAATCTTTTGCAGATGCAGTTCATTTGAAATAACCAGTTTTTATCCATACCCAGGTTATATTTCTCTTTCATTAATCTTGCAAAATGCCACACCAGAATCCAAAATGGGCTACATCTCATCTTACTTGTCTCATCAAGAAACTTGCAGAAACCAAATGGGATGTAGTGGTTAGGAAATCCAGGTCCAGTTTCTCCCTGAGTCAATTGCTTTCTTTCAGCCAAACCAGTCTTACGGGGTTGTTGGAAAGATAAGGTGGCAAGGAGGAGACCTACCTGTGCCATCTTGAGAAAGGCAGGGTGTGTAAATCCAAAAATATAATGTTAACTTCTGTCACCCTTGCAGTTTCTATCCCTATTCCCATTTTCTTCAAACATTCCTCTATTAAGTAGGGTTTTGTAGAAGCTCTCCATTCCCCCCACCCCCAGTCAAAAACTGGAGTTTATTTAATAGGAAGCTCACACATTTTTTCATCTTTGAACTTGGATTATAAATTACCTTTGTTTTTGTTGGCTTATTATCCCTCACTGACCATTTGGGATGTTTAACTGTGGCATGTGTGACTGACACAGGACTCATGGATTCCTCAGGTGGTCATCCAGAATGCTACAATTTTTATGAAAATGGGAGTTTCATGAAATTACCACACATTCAGATGGTCCAGGGCAAAACGGTCCTTTCTTTTACAGCTGCAGCCCCAGGCACATGGTTAGACTGGCAGATTTTATGAGCTCTTAAGGTGCTGAAGAGGATTTATACAATTGCTGTCAGGGAGCTAAACTGATCAAAAGATTACAGTGCTTTCAATATGAAGTAGAGCTTTGTGGTGAAAACAATGGTAGACAACTCTAGTCATCTGAGTTTGTATCCTTGACAACTTACAGCTAGCTTTAAATAGGTCAAGTGAACCAGAGAATGTGGAGGAGAGTACAGAGCAGTAAAGCGTCCAATAATTCCCCTCTTGAACTTTTTTTTTTTTTGGTGGGTTTTCATGGAAGGACTGTGTGCCCACATTTCACAGAGAGACAATCCCTGAACACTTAAAGTTTATTTTTAGAGCGCCATAGGAAAAAGGTGACATTGCCTACGTCAATGTCTCTGACGGTCTTATGAGCATGCACATATATAAAAGCAGAAATGAGGATTTCCAGGTGGCCCTGAAGGTTCACCTCATCATCCTCCAGTGGGACACATTATTGAATGAATAAAGCCTTGGAAACACAAAAAGAGATGGATGAGTACTTTTCGTAGATGTTTTCACAGAGCCAGCTCTACCTTTAGGCAGAGTGAGGTAGTTATCTAAGGACAGCAGTGTTCCTCCTGAGCCCTCTGGCTTTCCCCCTCTTATGGAAGACAGAGCTGTGAGTGCCATATGATCTGCCCTACACTCCCCCCAACTGTTGCTTCCAGGTCTGGTAGAAGATCCTGTCCCATTTCCAGTGTCAGTAGGCATTCCTGTCGAGTTCTGTATACCAGTGGTTCTTAACCCCTTTTTTTTACCACAGACCCCCTTTAAATATCTTTTGTTGCTGCAGACCACCAAGATTTAACTTCGGAAGGCTTCTGGCTGTTATCTGTGGTAGCAAGAAATGTCACATGTTTTCGCTCAGCCACTCAGCATCACTCAATTGCTTATTCTCACTGCATACAGAAGTAGTAAGTGCTGAGTAGATTTTGTGTGTGTGGCTATTTTCATAACTTTAGAATAGTTTGAGATATTGTTAAGAAACTGTACAAATGATGTCTGTCACCAGCAAAAGTCTCTTGCTCTTTGAGATCAGTGTATGACTATCCATCTCCCTTTCCTCACTATTTTGATTGTAAAAGCTCATAGCATTTCTTCAAGTCTTTGTGGGCCCTCTCTGAGGACATTTAGGCCCCTGGGGGGGGTCCCTAGACCCCAGGTTAAGAGCTGCTGTCATCTTGCCTTTTGTCTCAGGCAGCAAGATGTCATGGGATAGCTCAGTACTTCCAAGGTTGTTTTTTTTCAGTCTAGTAGATGAGGTTTATTAAAGAATGATCAAAGAGAGGCATCAAGAGGTAACAGTAGAAATCTTTAGACTTAACACTTATCCACTGGCATGGATCCATTGTATTAAATGTGTTCATGACTATGTACATAAAACAAATGCAGAGTTGGATGTACCAAACCAACAAATGAGTAGTCAGCAGGGTATACATATCTGTTACAGTTACCATCATATTTTGCATTTTTAAATGTACTTCTAAAAAAGGGAGTGGGTGGTGAGATGAACCTTTGATTTTCTAAAACTTCTAAAACCTACAAGTTTTACAACTTGTTACTGTGTTGCTGCCAGAGCTTGAAAAGTGACTTACAAAAAGTAATTCATTCTATTATTTGTTACAGTCTTTAAGAAGTAATTTGTTCCTGTTACTCATTGCCAGTGATAGAATGTTCACAGATATTTGACAACAGATGAAAAAAGGGTTTCTTGAGTGGTGGTAAACCCCAGTGAGGACAAGCCTGCATAGTGAGGACCTTCACAGTTCTGGCTTTATTCTGTATGGAAAAATGCATGGGGCTTGTTTTTGTTTTTGTGCAGAAAATAGCATTTACTGTGCAGGAAGCAAGTTTCTGGTGCAGAAAACAACACTCTTGTGCAGAAAATGTTGTTTTGAATTTGCAGTGATTGAAGTTAGCTGAGGATAGAGAGGGAAATTGGGAAGTGGGAGGAGAGAATAAATGGGACATTTAAAAAGCAGCTGAAAAAGTAGGATAATACAGGATTAATCAGGACTGTACATGCCCAATGAAGACAGTTGGAGGGTATGCTGCTTGAGAGTAGCACCCTTTCCTTTAAAAAGTCATGGTGTACAGATGCTGTTTTTCTTTAATTCAGTGATTTTTTATAGGCTAAAGTCAGATTGTAGCTATAGCAATAGGAAGCACTTCCTTGTGAAACCAACAAATTGCTGAGTCTGACCCCAGAGCTTCTCACTGTCCACTGTTCATCTGATGTGCTAAAACCTATGGTTTTAGTGTCAGAGGTGAAAATGACTTAGTTACACAAGCCCAGCTGGATGTTGTTGCTTCCCAGGATAGAGACAACTTGTATGTTGGGGAAATTCCATTCTGTATATACCAGCATGTTCCTTAAAATAGGAGTAACTGTCTGGAAAGAGTACTGGCAACACAGTGTTATCCTTTAAGCAGGGAGTGCCAAAGTAAATTAAAATTAGAAATGTCATGTGTTCTGGGCTAAAGTTAGGTGGAAGAAGGGAGAGGTCATTGTATACATTCCATCGTGTTGTAAACCAAAGCCAAACTTTACTAGACTATATAGCCCTTTGTCTTCCCTGGAGAGTTCCTACATCTTTATGTAAAAACATATTTCCTTTCAGTCATCTATATCTAATATAGAGAGAATGAAGGTATATCTTTCTAGGCTTGTCTCTCAGATTTACCCTCAGCATCCATGTACTTATTTGGCATCATCTGGCTGATGCTTCCTCTCTCTCTCTCTCTCTCTCTCGTGTGTGTGTGTGTCAAAAGTTTTGACTGTGGCTAAAATGCTGCTTGATTACATTCAATCCATAAGAAGATAAAGCTTTTCTTTGACAACTTTGTGGGTTATTAGACATGGGGATATTGAGTTGACGGTCAATCTTCTTCCTCTGTCTAGTCCAGATGTTTTTAGATGGCCTCCTTCCAGCATCTGGAAAAGGAACTGAAAGACACTGTAGTTAAGTGGAGGAGGTGTAGCAGACAAGACAGCTGGTATTCTCTTCTCACCCTTTGCTTCTTCAGTTCCTCATATTTCTGCCCAGAGCCTAGAAACAGCCAGTTAACGGTACAATGAATTCTCCCTAGACTATTACAGAATTAACCAAACTAATCTTGCCTGCTTTAATAGGCCAGTTTAATCATAATCCACAATCCAGTCCTTTCAGAAGCAAGAGAAAGCATGAAGGCTCATAATTAACTCATATCAGAGTCTTTTGTTGTAAGAAGTCTGATTTGCCCATTAAGTAAACTTAAGGGACTATTACACTCAAAGCATAGGGAAAACTTATGTTTTTAGGCATTCATCATGGATTCCACATCAGTGTGTAAACAGAAAGAATGGGAGAGATACATTCATAGATTTATGAGATGATGTCATTGATTTGGAAGACAATGGTATACCTCTGCCTTGTTTTTCATGATGCACTTCTAGATACCTTCTGTGTGCAATGCAAAGGAAACTGTATGTGTCCAGTAGTCGGTATGTAGCTGGAAGGAGAATTCTAACTCTGTATTACAAGTTGATTGCATTTTAGCTACATTGTACACCTGATTTTGCCATAGCGTTATGATTTTTATTGTGAAGACCTTTGCTTGATGGAAACTGTTTTGAGTGTGTTATTGATTATAAGTTGTATTTGGATGGCTTTAATTCTACTATTTAGTTTCCGTTTATTGTGAAGTCATTCTGTATTACTGATGTTTTACAATTTTTTTAAGTGTCTTGAGAGGACTGTGCTCTTTTAGGCAGCATACAAGCATTTTTCAATAAAATAATCATTAAGGAATGCAGTCCTAGAAATCACAGCTTGGGTTTGAGCAATGTGATCCTATACATCTCTTAGCCCATTTCATTTCTGTGGTAGTTATGCCCAAGAATGTGTACATAGGATTGTAGCCTTAGAGTTATAAAATGTCACTTTTGCCACAGAATTTTTCTGTCTTCTAAAATTCATTCTGTAAGTTGCGGTCTTGCCTAGTGAAACTAGGGAAGGTGAGAGAATTTCATTTTAATTTGGTGTTGATTAGAATTTATCACAGTCCATATCTAGAAGAAAGCAATGGGCAGATTTGTTTGTCTTAAGGAAGGGTGAAAATTTCATTTCAGTTCATTCTTAAAAATGGAATTTATAAATATTTATGGAATTTAAGTATGAGAAATAGCTAACAGATTTACCTGTCCTTAACTGAAACCAGAGAGTCAGCATGCTGTAGAGGTTTGAGTGTAGGACTACGACTCTAGAGACCAGGGTTCAGTTTCCCACTTGGCCATGGAAACTTACTGGGTGACCTTGGGCCCCGTAATATGTTCACCTTAGACTAGCCATAAGGTGGAAATTTCTTGATGGCACACAACAACAGCAACAACTGAAACTACAGGTGAGTGAACCATCTGTAAAGCTTTCGCAAAGAGATTAGAGAAGTTACCCCAAACTAGCTAGCTTGAGTTCTTTCTGAGCAAAGATGACTTACGGCATCCGTTCCAATGATATCTCAAATCCAGTCTCACATGGCTTTTAAACAAAAGATAAGGAACATATGGCTTTCCAGATGTTGTTAGAATACAACACCTCTCAGTGCTGTAAATGGTGAGGAATCATGGGCACTGAAGTCTAACAACATCTGAAAGGCTATATGTTTTCCAGCTCTGATTTACATGCTACTTATTGGTCAAGACAACAACACTGGTGCTCCAGCCACAGGCCTTCCCGACTCCAACACTTGGCTAGTTGTGTAACAGTGAACCAGAATAAAAGCCCCCAGAGGACTGTAGGAAAGATCAATGCCTTTGTCTTTCCCTCTCCAAGTGGCTGAAGTCCAGTTCTTACTGCTAGCCAAGTTGGCTTAAAATAATGGTTGGGGGCAATGGGTGATTGGTGATTGGAAGTTGAGGGGCTGGGCCAGAGATGCTTTTGTGGTATGGATTTTACTTTTAGATAGAAAAGAATGTGGACTGTCCAATGTTCTTCTCTTTTTTTGAGGCAGCCATCACAAGTGTCCCAGCTTTGTGCCTGTTCACTGGAACAGTGACTTTTGCCAGCATCTCTAACTAGGACTACTTGGTGGCCTGCTTACTGTAAAAGTGCATTGGCAGCTAGGTGTTCCTAAGTGTGTGCAAATTTCCTCTCGCTGGAGAGCAAATAACTGCTAAAGCTTGCCTCTTGAACAGTATGTGGAACAAAGTAATCTTCAGAGATGAGTGTAGAAATGTAATCAACTCACTAGCTTCTTTCTCTAGCTTCACATACTTTCCACATGTGAGTCCAACGTACCAGGGTCCAGTACCATATTTGAACCCATTGGCTGCAATTGCTTCTTCCTTCCTGGAAACTCACAGCAGCCAGTGACGCAGTGACTAGCACTGGTCCAAGGGACCACTACTTTGAGTAGCGTTTCCCTAGGTCCTTCCTGAAAGACCCCTTGCCACAATGGCATTGGTTTGCAATTGCTTATGTTCCTAATCAGCTACAACTTCTCTCTGTGTCTTTTTTCTTTAAATAGCCCCCCTTCCTCTTTGAAACAATGACATCATCAAGACATCCTCCAGGCTGGATTGCATGCTGGAGCACTGAAGTAAAACGTCTATGTTCGTTGATGTCACTGTTCAGCCAAATCCAATAGGTTCAGTTATAATGTCACAGCTACTAGAAAGCAAACAAAGATGATTCTGAAGTAGCTCTTAGTAGAGAACTGGCACTGCTGGGTATGAGAGTGGGCATGGTCCACCTAAGTGAGTAGCTGGAGAGAAGACCCCTGTTAAAATAACTGACAGTACAATGACTCCATTGAAAACTGAAGGAAAGAGGAATATATTTTGAGGGCAGAGGTGTTTGGAAAATACACCTCTGTTTAGATAAACCCTTTAATATTTTATTAGGAGATATTATTAGTTTTCAGTCTTATGTAGCATTTCTATCAAATGCTTACTTTAACTTTTTCCTACTTTGATTTGATATTTATTTCTAGAGTCAGTGATAACATCAGCAAGCAAGAGACTTGGAAAGCTAATGTAGAGAAATGTGATTTTTCTTTGTCTGACAGAAAGAATGAGTGCTTTGTACGTGTGTGCTAAGGAAATTGTTCCGTGCTCTCAGATTATTACAGTGACTGGTTTTCCCAAGGGTTATTTTGGTTTAACCAGCCATTTTTGGAGTGGACTCACATAGTTTCTAGTATTTGATTTTGTTAAGGTGTTGACATACTTTTGCTGGCATTTTTGTTCAGGCTGATTGTGTTTGTCACCCATTTTTCAAGGCAAATATATGACTTCTCAACAAGAGCTTGTCAGCTGAAATAATTCCCTTCCGTAGTGTGGCAGTATTGTCACAAGGGACCTATGTTTTCCATTCATTTTCTTCTACAGTGTTACTCCAGACCATTTTTGGCATTCTCTTGTTGCTGATACAAAGCAGCGCTCTCTCTCTCTCTCCTCTCTCTCTCTCTGATGTTCGTAAAGTCCCTGAGCCACTGGCTGCTCTCCCCTCATTCTTAAAGGACACCCGGAACCTTTAAAAAATGAAGAAATGTTCTCATAAGTTGCAATGCAGAAAATGTATTTGATAGTAATGATAAGGTGGCAATTGCAAGTGCTTCTGAAGCTCCCTTTCTTCCCATAGTTCTCTGCAACTTATCACAAGGATGGGAAGATGGAAGGGAAAGAGCAGGAGATTGGCATTGTTCTTGCACCTCTTTTGAGATGAGGGAAACCATGTTCTAAGGGCTGATGATAGTATGGACAGTGACAAAAGACAACAGTAGAAAGCAAACTTTGAGCAGTTCAGATTAGTCAACTGAAGGATTTCCAGATTATGCTCATTTGGAACAAGAAGACTCCTGGGCCAGCTCATTCAAAATAGAGCCTTGGGCAGATCATTGTGATATGTGTATCCCAATCTACCACTGATGTTGTTGTGTGTCTTCAGGTCATTTCTGACTTATGGCAACCCTAAGGTGAACCTATCATGGGCTTTTCTGGGGCTGAGTGTGTGCAATGCAGGCAAGGCCACCCAGTAGGTTTTTTGGTCTCCAGGTGCTGTAGTCCAATGTTCAAACCACTGCACTATGATAGCTCTCAATCCACTATTGTATCACCTTAAAAGTCTAACCAGTAGAAGTGCCAAGAGAGTACTAAGAAGGCTCCTTTTTCAGATATCATGGAAGGCATTGCAGTTCCTCAGAACACTTACCTCAAAACGTTCTACTTCTATGTCAGTGGAAGTTGACTGTCTTGTTACAACAATAGTTTAGCATGGGAGATAAGAGAAGCGATAGAACTTGATAGCATCTGTAGGCCTCTCTGACAACAGTGTGGAGTGAGAAACTTGCAACCACTGCATCCCTCACTGGCCCTCAGTGCCCCTGTGTTCTTATGACACTTCCTTCTTGAGTCCCCTCAAGAAATCTAGCTTTATTTTGTACAGCAAAAAGCAACATGATTTACCAGAGGCCCTCCTCAGATTGGATCTTTATTCCATTCCCTAGGTTACAAAAACCTGGAAGTTTGTCCAACTCCACCATTCCTCCGCCAAACCAAGTGGCTCAGAAAGTTTATCATCTGGTAAAGGTTTCAGGAGCCTATTAACATAATTGCAGTGCTTATTTTGCACTCGCCTTACATCCCCCAAACTATCTGCGTTCTGTATTCTTTTAACATCTGTATTCCTACAAAATGTGTACGCATTGTCGACAAGGTGTTTGGATGTGCAGTCTCACCTCATCCCATATTATCACCTTTTGCAGGAGTATCTGGAAACAGTCCATCTGGTTCAGGTGATGTCAAGTGCAGTACATGCCTGCCTAGGCAACTGTATGTTTGCAAAACTTTGGAACCACAGGTCCTGTTACACACTGCTGCTGCAAGTGGGATACACATGCCTAGGAACAGAGCTTGCAGACCTTTAGATTACAAATCCCATGACGTAGCTTAATCCTTAGTTAATAAAAATTCTGTGCTGCATTTAATGGAGCTTACATTGGAAGAAAACAATTTTAAATTGTTTGTGGAGTTTCACTTATCTATGTGGCTGGATCCTTTTTATCAGCTAGACTAGACTGGAATAGCTCTAGTCATTAACTGACTCTTGGTTTCCATTTGCCTCATTTTTTCCCCCCAGACAATATAAATGAGATAGGAAGATCTACCAAATGCATTTCAGATCCCCAGTGAAACAAGAGCAACAGAGTTTTTAAGGACATATGGTTTACCCATTGGAACTCAGGGCCACAACAAATACGCAATCTCTGGCTGTTCAGAAGAAAGCAACAGAATCCAGTTCTCTCTTGAGTCACTTAAAAGCAGAAGTGGGAAATCTGCATCTCTGGGCTACTTGTGGGCTACGAGGGCCACTGAGAACCCCCCACCCCATCTACTGGGGATCTACCGTTGTTCTTGTTAAGCGTGGAGAATCATGTCTGCAGAGACTTCCAGGAATCAGATTCTCCACTGAATTTCTGTGTGGAGAGGCGCCTCAGAAAAGCCGCAAATAGCAAATCTGAGAAATTCAGAGTGTCTGAACATCACTTCATGTTTCATAAAAATGACCAATTGTCTCCGGCAGGGTGCCATTCCCTCCTTAAACCATGAATCCTTGTAGCCTTTTTACACACTGATCTTACCAGGCAGGCTGAGTGGTGTGGCCAAGTCTATAACAAAGCGGATTTCAGAGCAAACTTTATCTGTGTAGGAAAGCTTCAACAGATTTTTCTTCAGGGCTTCTTTAAACAGTCCTCTAAGAACCAGAGATTTACAGAAAAGTAAATTTATGTAATTCCAGTGTAAAGGATTAGGACTACCTTTTAGATTAGTTGAAAATTGCATGGTGCTGATGGTTAGTGGTGTATGAAGCAAATTACTTCCCATTCCTGTGTCGTGACTAAATTCTGACAACAGTCTTGCTGTAGCCATCAGCTGACAACCAAGGGGAAAAAAGTCTCTAGTTTTCATCAATGATGCAATGCCATTCCATCTGTCTCTATCCGTGTTATTTAGCTTGGATAAACACAGGAGTGTATTCATGATTCACAAACATTTGTAATTGTCAATTAGTTTCTTGCACTGTGCCCAGGTAATCTGATGACACAATCTGTTCCTTGCAGCGTCAAAATAGGAAAATCTAGGGGGATGTGGTGGGACAGTAGCCCAAACCCACAACAGAGGAAGCTTGAGATCTGACTGCCAACTGCTTCCAGATCTTATGTGAAGAGTTGTGCTCTGCTTGCACAAGGGAATATGCACCTCTCTCTGCCTTGCTTTTCCTCCACCAAATATGGAGAAGAGACAATCTGCTGATCCTAATGCTTGATTTTCAAGCATTTTCCATTCCATGTGCACCCCTGTGCTTTGAGCAAAGCAGTACTTATGTTATAATCTAGTTAAAAATAGGATAGGAAATAGGTGGCCATCCCAATACAGCTGCACACCAGTTCTCATAGTCCCTCCCCTCTGACTATGTTGGCTAGAGCTGATAGGCATTGCAGTCCAACAACAGCTGGAGGGATCACACATTCTCCATCCCTAAGCTACAGTTTTCATGCCCATTTCTCTACATGCCCATTTCTCTCCTTTCTCTGCAGGAGTTCCAGAGCAGTGCAATAATTCACATTGTACTGATATTTAATTTGAGTCTGATGCAAAAGGGAAGTCAGGCACAGGCGTCACACCAGAACGCTTCAGCTGAACAGGGCCTCTTTTGTTATCATTCGATCATCTAGTAGAATGTTAGATTATCCCAAATGTTGTCAGCTTGTGATGCAATCATTGCTCACACTGGTCTTTCCACCTGCAGTTGTTCCAAAGCATTGTTTACTGGTACTGAACCCAACCAGCTACCATTGTCTCTCCAAACTTGTTTACTGGAATCAGAGCAATGGAATGAATGCCAAACTACATGGCATCTGTCAGTAGATTGAATCATAACAGATTGTCACCAGGTGCCAAATCCTGATGAAAGGAGATTGTAGGACTGTAGAGTGATGACCTAAAGAGCTTCGCACTGTGTGTACATAGCATGAATGAACTTTCTTTCTTTCTTTCTTTCTTTCTTTCTTTCTTTCTTTCTTTCTTTCTTTCTTTCTTTCTCTCTCTCTCTCTCTCTCTCTCTCTCCCTCCTCCCTCCCTCCCTCCCTCCCTTCCTTCCTTCCTTCTTAAGCAAGGCATAAACATGTCTGCCAGTACCCATAGTGCAAAGCTAACCACAACTGCTCTCCCTCCCCTGACCATTTGTAGCATTACTTTCTCAATAAAAATGGGATTATCATAGAATCATAGAAATGTAGAGTTGGAAGAGACCACAAGGGCCATCCAGTCCAACCCCCTGCCATGCAGGAACACCCTCAAAGCACTCCCGACAGATGACCATCAAGCCTCTGCTTAAAAACCTCCAAAGAAGGAGCCTCCACTACACTCCGAGGCAGCATATTCCACTGCCGGACAGCCCTGACTGTCAGGAAGTTCTTCCTGAGGTTCAGGTGGTATCTCCTTTCCTGCAGCTTGAATCCATTGCTCCTTGTCCTGGTCTCTGGAGCAGCAGAAAACAAGCCCTCTCCTTCTTCTACATGGCATCCCTTCAAATATTTAAACATGGCTATCATGTCCCCTCTTAACCTTCTCTTCTGCAAACTAAACATCCCCAGCTCTCTAAGTCTATCCCCATAGGGCATGGTTTCCAGACCTCTCACCATTTTGGTCGCCCTCCTCTGGACTTGCTCCAGCTTGTCAATATCCTTCTTGAATTGGGGTGCCCAGAACTGGAACAGTATTCAAGATGGGGTCTAACCAAAGCAGAGTAGAGTGGTACCAGTACCTCCCTTGATCTGAGACACCATACTCCTATTGATGCAGCCGAGAATTGCATTGGCTTTCTTGGTTGCCGCATCACACTGCTGACTCATGTTCAGCTTGTGGTCTATGAAGACTCCTACATCCCTTTCACATGTACTGCTATCCAGCCACGTGTCCCCCATCCTGTATTTCTGTATTCCATTTTTTCTACCTAAGTGTAGGACCTTACACTTCTCTCTGTTGAATTTCATTTTGTTAGCCTTGGCCCAGCTCTCCAATCTATCCAGGTCATTTTGAATTTTGATCCTGTCCTCAGGCGTATTAGCAACCCCTCCCAATTTGGTATCATCTGCAAATTTGATGAGCATGCCCTCTATTCCTTCATCCAAATCACTGATAAAAATATTGAACAGCACTGGGCCCAGGACAGAACCCTGTGGCACCCCGACTAGTCACTTCTCTCCAGGATGAAAAGCAGGAAGGATTTTAAAAGAAACATGCAGTGACTGTAAGAGATACAGTTGCCATCAGCATGGCCATCCTGGCTGGGGGGATTCTGGAAGCTGTGATCCAAAACGGTAACTTTTCCAAGCTGTGGACACAGTATAGTGATGTATGGTGGCAACAGGATTTTTCCTCCCTTGTGTTCCTGAGACCTCTTCTATCCATTGTGCAGAATGCAGTGATAAACTGAGGTGGCAGGGCCACTTCTGACATCATTACATTGTGCTTTCTCCTCCCCTGCTGGGCATCATTGGTTACCAGAGGGGCAGGTATGGAACTACAGGATGCAAAGATGTCAGGAAAGAAGATAAATTGCACTTATGGAAGAGAGATGAGGAGTGGAATGCCCTTCCTGAAAGCCCTCTTCCCCCCAACATTGCAGTGTGTTTGACACAAGGCAACCGCTTCTTTTTTCTCCTAGGTTTTCAGTCTTTCAGTTTTAATACATCTAATGCTTCTAAGATCCTGTTGGTTTCACTTTGGCTTTATTCTGTAGATGTTTTTATTTCTTTTAGATTTAGAAAAAACACCTTATGTTCTATTGCACATATGTCTTCTGTTTTACCTCTTTGTTGCAAAGCATCCAGAAAGTTCTGACCATTGGGCAAAATAGAAATGTAGATAATTAATGAAAAAAGGGAAATGTGAACACAGCTGGTATTTTCTTCTGAGGTACAGATCTACCTATAATTTGTTGTAAAATTTATATTCCACCTTCAGTTCAAGCGGACATCTCAGCTTATAAAGATATATGTCAAATAGCAGTTTCTCTAATAGATTTCTGCATTCAGTTTTTGGCAAAACTTGGGCACGACTAATGATAGATTTCCAGCAACAAAATTGTAACTGCATAACATTACAGTTGCAATTGTTTAGTTACATTTATAGTTATGGGGCTGTAGCCTCACTAGATGGCTAAGGAATATCACATGCTTCAAGTGCTAGCTCATGCTGTTGCCTCATTCTGCTGCCTTATATTCAGTGAGGTAAGGATGAAATAGGTGGGAGTTTTGTTTTTGTAGCATTCAGATTGTTTAAAAAATAACCCAAGATAACAATTTTAGTTATGTTGAGAAGTGGAAAGTAAAGAGCAAAATTTTTAAAATTTCAACAGTAACAATTTATTGGGGGGTCCTTGGGGCTACATCTGTAACTAATTACTTTTTAGAAGTAACTTCCAAAGCATTGTTTTGAAGGCTTATCTACAAGGGGTCTATATGCCATTTAACTGCTGTGGTTGCTGGGAAGTTAATGCTTTCCTGAATTGTTCTGTTGCATCTGCTAAGATAACCTTTTCTGTAAGGTTTCTGACAACATTCCCTCCATCTGAATCCCCCCCCCGATTTCTGGGTTTCAAATTGCTTGATCTTGTGTTCAGAAGAGAACAAATTAGGGATCTGCCATCACTTGGAAAGTTTAATTCTTTGGACTGGAACTCCTGGAGCTAATGACCCTGCTAACAGGGCAGTGGGCCATGCTGGCTGAGGGATGCTGGGAGCCGCTATCCAAAAATTAAATTTCCAAACTCTGGATGTTTGGACTTTGTGCAGATGGCTTTGACTGTGGGGGTGTCATAATTTTCAGTCCCCCCTTACCCCCCCCCCACAGGCTATTTATATGCACTAGTGGTCATTGTGTATAGATTAATAACAGCTCAACAGGGAATCTTGAGAAGTACACTGCCCATCTTTCCACACCCTTGCCACATATAGTTTGAAAAATATATGGAGGTGGGCCATGGGCCCTTGGGTCAGTTCCCTCCCCCCACTGCATGCATGGGAAACATGACCAGTTGTTTGTTAAAATGCAACATGGACCAGACTCCTCCATATGAGGAAGAATTCAGGGCCTGTCAGGCCCTTCCCATGTAAGTGGAGGCAGGAAGATTCATTTGAACCCCGTCTGTTACAATTGTGCAAGTGCACCAGGATTCCTCTTTGCACTCTGATTTAGTCAAGTGTGATGATGACTTGCTGTGTATCAAAAACCTGTAGCTGCAGCTAATTTGCCATTGCCAACATTAGTTTTAAATGTTAGTTTAGTTTAGTTTAGAACTCCTCAAGTGAAATCAGAAGGTGAATAGAAAAGGAAGTGAAAACTGCAGCATAAGAATGCTGTAGAATGAAGAAGATAGGCTCATTTTTGCTTTCTGGAAGAACTCTCTTGACCTGTTCAGTTCAGATCTCTCTTCCTTTATCCTGTGAATTTACTCTTGTTTGATCCAATACAGGTTTGGGCAAAGTAGATGTGTTCCTGGGCATTCCTTCTTTAACAGAAAATTTGGTAGCAGAGGCAGAAATAGCATGGAAAGAATAGGGACTGGTTTCTGCACCACAAAAAAAGAAGAGCCATTTTTAACATGTTTCAGCAGATTTTTTAAGATCCAAGTTTAAATCAATATACACACGTGAAATGAAACATCAAATAAGGCTTTCAGAAGCAAACAAAAATATTTTGAAGCTTCTAGAGAGCCCTTGAAAGTTTCTCCCCAAATCCATCTAGTAATGATTTTTTTTCTTTGACCAGTTTCCACTTTCCTTATGGTTTCCATTTTGGTGGCTAAATTTATATGCCTTTGTGTTGTAAGTGAAACAGGATTATCCACTCTGCCCCTTTCTCTCTGTTTCGCTTTTTTGCACATGCTCAATAAAGTGTTCTGGAGTTAGCTGTTATTTACCTTGCCTGTTGTGGGCAGGCACACATAGCTACAGTAGGATCAGCTGGAATAGAATCCCATTCTTTTGCAGCTCAAACTTTACTATATTGTTTACTATAGACATGCTACTGCAACCCCACATTGAAAAATCTGTGTTTCTCCAGTCCTCTGTCACATCCTCCCAGTGCTGATACTGCTAAAAAAAACTTCCAGCTAGAGAGAGAATGAAGAAGAAAGGGGGGTGAGCAGGTATAAAAAGACTTTGGGAAAAGGATCTTCTTTGTTAGGGGCGTTGTTAACTAAGTATTATTATTATTATTATTATTATTATTATTATTATTATTATTATCTCCATTTTCCCAAGGTTGGGACTCAAAATGGCTTACAACAATTAAAAAGATATAGTTAAAAACCAATATAATTATAGTTATGCCTGTAATTGTACCATGACTACTGTTATAATTATAAAAGTAAGAATGGAGAACATAAGTGTTGCTCTTATGTCAGCCTGAAAAGCAAACCTTTTCTTTGGGTTGCTTCTTGAGCTTTGTAAAAGCTTTTCTAAACATTTGCTCTCAACGTCCTTATCCAGATAAAAACTAATCAGAGCACAGCCTGGATATAACTGTTTTAGACAGTTATAGAAAACTGAGAAACAAGTGGAAATGTTAAATTCCCATGGGAATCAAGGGACATGCTTCTTTTCATTTTTGGTTTGTGGTCTTTTTCTTTAAAGACGGGAGGTGGCTTTAAGAAGTGTGAGTAACTGGCTCACACAGCTAAGAATTCCAGCTCTTGTTCACTGTGGCCTATAGAGACTCTTTATGTTAGCTCTGAGTGGACAAAAGTAGTCCTGAGGCTTTATGCAACCCAGAGCCTTTTTTTTTTTTTTTTTTTCAGTCTTGAACCCTCCACCAACTCTCCAGACCACTCCTTTTCCTGGCAAAATGGTGAACTGCCTCTGTCTGCATTCTGCATTCTTAAAGCAGCTTAACACCATGTTAATGATCGCTGCTCCGTCCTGTGGAGTCTTGGGACTTGTCATTTGGTGTGGGCTTGGAATTCTAGGCTAGAGAACTCTAGTGCAACATGCTGAACTATAGTTGCCAAGGTGTTCTGACAAAAGATGTTGAGAATTAAACTGTGGTATTTGGGGAACTGTAGGCCAGGAGAGTAGACTAGAGCTCTCTAGCAGAGAATGTTAAGCTTTCCAAACTACAGATCCTAGGATTCCAAAGAATCTAGCCATGACAATTAAAAAGGGATTAAATGTATGATACAGCTATCTGGTGTAGAGCAGTTTTAGAAGCCTCCAATAACATCAGTTTACCTTTTTAAGTAGGTTAGAGTGTCCTCTGCATTGTTTAACATTTACAAAACTCTGTTTACCAAAACCAGAAATAGACTACTGTCTACTGCCAGGTTAGTTTGCTTCCAGTTTTGGGCAGTCCTTGTTGGCCTCTGGGATGTCCTAGCTGCAGAGAGCTGCCCGCTGAACCTGCCAGTGTGCCCCCTCTTCCCATACAAACGGAAGAGGAAGAACTGATCACCATGCTGCCAGATTTTATTGCCTGTAGAGCTGAAATTATTAGTGGATCCCAGAGGTGATGGGAAGTGAGGCCAGTTGTTCTTCACCCCGTTGTGTCATGTTTAAAAAATACCCATTGTAATGGGAATGTGAGGAAGGCCAACACAATATATCTGTGAGCTCCTATATTAATGCCTAACTCTTTCATCGTTCTGTGTTGTTTGTGACATATTTTCAGGGGCAAGGGGACCTCTTGAAGAACGCCAAGAATGAAGCCATAGAGAATATGAAGCAGGTTCAGCTGGCTTGCTTGTCATGTGGACTGAGCAGAACTGGAGGTGGGAATGTGGATGCCAAGTCGAAACGAGGCCTCGAGGCAATAGAGGAGAAGGAGACTGGTGATGAGAATGGGAGGCTGTGAAAGAAGCCAGTACTGTCTGATGTGTCATATATTTCAATAGCTGGAAATTATTTTTTTAATGCATTAAAAAAAGGAGGAAAAGAAAGAAAGAAAGAAAGAAAGAAAGAAAGAAAGAAAGATTACACTAGAACGCCCTCTACAGGGTATCAGAAGTATTAAATCGTCACAATGCCAGTGTTTTATTGCAGTTCCATTTATCCCAAGTTTGAACTCTCTTAGTAGTGACATTTCTAAAAATCCCAAACGCTGTGTACGTGTCTGTGTGGGGAGATCCCAGTAAAAACTACACCATGAGTTACATTATTTAGCCCTGTTCCTTATTTATTTTGTTAGTATTTTTGATCAGATTTTTATAAAACATAGGTGAACAGATGGATATATAACATATTGATTTTATGCTTCATTTTACTGCTGCTATTATTTTAGTGGCAGCTTCTAATACACTGTGCTATAGATTTTACCAGCAAAACAAAACAAAAAGCCAAAAAAGAGAGAGAGAGAACTCCATCTTTTATTGGCGTGGATTAATAATGGGTTTCTTACTATAGCAGGAATGATAAATAATTAATCTACCCATTAAATTAAGCTGATGAAATATTAAGTAGTCAGAAAATTCTTTTGACAGATCTCCGTTGGATTTCTGATGAACATTCCACTGACTTTTTGCTAATCACAATTTGAAATGCATTCATGAAATACGTGTTAATGGAAAAAATTGGTCAGTTTTTTAATTCAAAAAAGCTGTATTAAATTAATTTGAGCTCTGCAAAATGTTATTGACTGAATGATACCAGGTTTTGATTTATGAAGTGTGAGTTTTCAAGTGTTCTTTAGACATAATATCTTTAGTCATTCTGGAATGATATCTATTCATTCCAGAATGTTATTTTCCACTGCCATTGTCTGAAAGAGGATTATATAAACTGTGAGCCTGAGATTAGAAAGGAAAGATACACATTCTCATTTCTTCACTGATATAAACAATCCTGTACAGGTCCCATGAGCAAGGGCTATGTCTCGTGGTGCATGCCAAAAACATGGGCTTGATTCAAGCAGGAGTTCTTTCAGTGGCTAAGAGCACAAGTAAAAATAACACGTCATGGCAGCCTTTGCTGCTCACTCAGAAGAAATATGTGGGTTGCAGGACTCTAAGCGCCAGTCTACAATTGTTGAGCTGTCTCCCTAATCTTAGCTGTATGTCCTCTTCCTTTGACATTGTTTTTATTTGACTTCAGATAACAAATTGTGAGCTCAAGTCTTCAAAATGTAACATGAGAAGCAACCCTAAGACAAATACAAACAAACAAACAAAAAGCCTTATTTTGCTTGTGTCTGAAGGCAACCTTGCACAACCAAACCAAGTTGGTAAAAATATAATATAAGCTGGTCAGAGCGGAGGATCTGAGTGAACCTCTCACATGACCATTTAATAAATGGGACATGCATCTTTTTGTCACACATCATGTCATGTGAATTGCTGTTTGGTGATTTAAAAAAACACACTATACCATCAAAAGGTGAAAATGGGTTAGGTTAGCCAAAAACACTGAAAAGAGTTGCAAGTTGTGCTTATGGTGATTTGGTCATGTGAATCTTCCCAGACAAAAATGGCTGTCCCTAATCTACAGTCAAACTACATTCTTACCACACCAATTTGATTGTGTGAACTGAGCTATAAACACAACATGCCAGAAATCTGAAGGTAGCCTGATGGACTCATCAAAGGCCTAGTAGCAGAAACAAACAGCTTTAAAAACAAGATAGTAATCTTAATCTCATGTTCCATAGGAGCTTGTTGAAATTTTGAAAATAGATCAGCTCTTCTGTTAGAGTTGTGTCTCATAGGGAATCTTGTGATACACGTATAAACAGAGTCTCTGTTTTACCACCTGTAATTGTGTCTGGCTCAAGTATCCTCAATGGTGTTCCTCTATTTCAGTTTCTCAATGCTTGAGTATGTATTTGCATTACCTCTATTAGAAATGAGTGTTCTGTGGATTTAAGAAAACAATATTTATTTAAAGCATTGCTTTTATTTTGAAAAGCTATTTTTAAATTAATTTGATTAACAAATGTGTCGATTTTTCTCAACTTAGCAAAAGGCCAATTGTTGAAAGTTTGACAGTCTGAAAATCCTAAATGCACTAAGTTATTTTTTTCCTGATTTCTTAACAACACTATATGTTCATGTTGCACATTTCTGAGAGAGTAAAACTATGGAAAAGCATTGACTTATGTTTAAGAAAGTGAATTATTGTACACTTATACAACACACATTTAGAACTGAGCTTTCAGTAGCAGATTTTGGAGTATAACTCTGAATATGAGCTTTTGTGGATTTCAGTACACTTCTTCAGAAGCAGTGATAAAAGATAAAAAGATAAAAGATAAAAAAATGCCCAACAGACCATACCTCTCTGATTTCAAAGGGACAAAATAATTCATGAAGTGGATTCCTTGCTACATTGGCCAGTTAACAAAGCAGAGAGCAATATGTTAGAATCTTGACTGTAAGCCGAGTTGCATTTCTGTCATCTCCAACCAGAATGTATAAACATAAAAGCTCTCCTGTATGTGCAGAGAGTTAAATGTATGAGGTGCTTTCAATTTGAAATATTACTTTAAAAATAGGAAACAAGACTAAAAACTTATAATTCTCAGATTCACAAGCCTAAGGGCTATTCTGAGTAGGAGAACTGAATCTTCTTTAATTCACATTCTACAAACCTTTATTGGATTGAGGTGGGGACCCAACATACAAATTTTCATTTTCATACGTTATTCACATCAACTGACAGAGGAATCACAAAACACTAAGTAGAAAGATGTAAACAGAGCCACTTTCCTAGGTATTTGTCCAAGCGTCTTGTTCAACTGACTGTACATTCAGCATACCTTGTTTCTCTTTTCAGCTGATGGCTGAAGACAGTAGTCCATATGGAAATATCAAAGGTAAGCTGAGGGAAACAGTTGATTTTGGAAGCTTAAATAGCTGGAGGTATAAAATGGTCACAGCTGCAGTAAACCCTTCCACAGATACTTACAAACTTCAGGTTGGCCTGGTAACTGCCAGGAAATCATATTTCAAATGCCTAATACTTTACATGAGAACCTAGTTCTATTTCATTATAATTTAAAATCAATCTGTACCTTTTATGGCCTTTAGGAAACACTAGGACTTGTAGACTTATTATAATTCAGCTATTAGTACAATTGACAAATAATATTGGAAGAAAGGGCTGAATGTGTTTTAACCTGTGGCAGATATGGAAATAGGATGTCTCTGGAATTAATTTCTCTTTGTTATCATGACGTTGGCCTTTATCAGTTCTCTGGAACTATTTTGGTATCCCAGAGAGCATCTCATTATTTTTGGTAATTAGTTGCAGCTCCTAGAAAAATCTATTCTGTCTCTGAGAAAAGCAGAATTCTTTAGTGTGTTTTCCCTGTCTTACTGTCAATTTGCTTAAAGCTGGTTCATACCTTACTGCTAGCTGACTGTCAGTAGTGCCACAGTCTAAAGCAAAGACCTGGTTTGAAGGGGCTAGGGACAAAAATATGTGGAACTCAGAAACTCTGAGGGGCTCAGTTGTCTTGTAGTAGTAATAATAATAAATAATAATAATAATAATAATAATAATAATAATTATTATTATTTATAGCCCGCTTCTCCCGACGGATCGAGGCAGTACTACAACAGTACATCAAATACATTAAAAGCAATTAAAACATAACCCATCCTCCCCACCTACCAACCCATCTAAAACCCCCTAAAACACATTAACTGTTGAAAACAAGAGGACAGTTGGTGGGAGGCGGTGGAGCACTAGTCTGGGAAGGCCTGTTGGAAGAGAACAGTCTTGACTGCTTTTTAAAGCAGTAAGACTGGTAATATGCTGGGTCTCCTCCAGCAGGCCATTCCATAACTTGGGAGCGATAGAAGAGAAGGTCCTCTGGGTAACCGCAGCCAACCTAGTTCTGACTGGCTGCAGTAAATTCCTCCCAGAGGACTTAATGTGCAGGGCGGATTATATGGGAGAAGGCGATCCCGCAGGTAGGCTGGCCCCAAGCCATGAAGGGCTTTAAAGGTAAGAACCAACACCTTGTCAGAATGGAGTCATGCATGCTCCCTGAGAGAAGGCCTCCTTCTTCGGGGCTCATCTAAATGTAATATTTGCTTTATTTACAAACCTAATACAGAATTTGAATAGAGAACAGGGCCTCAGGCAAAGGAAGACCCTACACCCATAGAGGTTCCCGCTTCTGTCTTTCTTTTGACTCTGCCATCTGGGACTTCTCAAATGCAGCCTGCCAGGTTCTTTTCCCACTCTTCAACCACAGCCCATTGATTCAGACCTAACCTGAAATCATTGACTGCGACGATTTGCACAAAGTTTGCAATAACACATTAGAATGCAAACAACTTGTTATATTATAGTTATTTTATAGTTATGGGAGTTTAGCCAAACCGTTGGTGGAGAAGCAATATCTTAAGCCATTTCCCCACTAGACTGTTATAACACTATTATTCCACTTTCAACAAGCTATGGAATCATGGGGTTTGCAGTTCCAAAACTGCAAACCCCAGGATTCCATAGTATGTTGAAAGTGGAATAATAGCGCTATAACAGTCTAGTGCGGAAATGGCCTTATGGCTCAAGTGCTGGCTCTGCTGCTAAATACTGTGGTGTTAAGACAGTGATGAAGGAGACAGAAAGACAGGGTGTTCTGTCCCAAAGCCCAAAGGTTTGAGACTTTTAGATTTTTTTTTAAAGTAGCTGAAAAGATGACTGTTTAAATCCCTTCTGTAAAATAGAAAGAGCTGGTCTTTTTTTAAAATTGTAGTTGTGAGGGCAACATGATAATTTGGGGCTTGGAACTATGACTTAAGTAATCACCAGAACAATAGGTTTGAAAATTAATATGATGATGTTTATTATTCAAAATGGGAAAATTAGTTCACTAGTAAAAACACCAATATTTTTTACACAAATATTTTAATTCATTAATTTATCATTAACTGGAAGATCAGGTTAATTAACTTGAAGATCAAGAAGCTAGTGTAGGGCCAGATCAGGGGATTTACAGAGAGTGGCATGGAGGCTGTCAGTCTTGGCCTTAGGAAAGCACGTTTTGTTATTGCCTTCAAAAGATCTCCTTTGATCCTTTTAAAGTTGCCTTACTTCAACACAAGGGTTTTTTTTCTCCACAAGGACTGCAGAGCCCATAGTATGACTGACTGTTGCCTGGGAATGGTGGGAATCCACTACATCTGGAAATTGTCTGGTAGGACAGGGCTGTCCCAATGTATGGGATTTCATCTTACAGTCTCTTCAAGTAGGTCTGAATATTATCTGCAACTCTTCCCTTTCCCCTCATCTATGTTTATACCACTCATTCTTCAAATGGCTTGTTTGTGAAGGGTTCATAAGGAGAAGTTGTATTTCTGACACAGCAATAAGTGGATTGCTAACAACTAAATAACACTCTCTTTTCTGCCTCCCCTCTTCTAGTCAAGAAGCGTGGTAAACAGAGATCTGTAGCAAAGCACAGATTTTGCATGCAGGAGCCAGGAATCCCAAGTACAATCTGTGGTGTCTGCAGTTTTAAGGATCAGCTATTTAACAAGTCTGCTCTTCTTTGTATCCATCTTAGCTTTAAAGAAGAACAGAGGAGGAGGACGGTGGGGGCAGAATGGAAGGGTGGAAAAAGAGAGGGAAGGAGAGGGAGAAGCCAAGGGAGAAAACAATGGGGCATGGATTTCTGGAAATTGTTTCACTTAATTATCCAAGTGCATAGCATTGTGTCAACTGTAAGATTCATTGCAGCTTACTTCAAATAATACTTGAGGTTGATATTATAGAAGATTAATATTATAGAATTATATACAATAGAAACAAGAATGTAAACAATTGAGGAGAAGCTACTGAAGAAAGTCACAATATACTTCCACTTCTCCAGAAAGGCACCAAACACTTTCTTTTCACACACAGTCTAGTGTTGTGTAATATGTGTAATACAATAAATAATTTCAATTGTGTTCATTACCGCTCACCCCAACTAATATTACAAAAGAATTATATATGATATAGTAATATACAAAAGAAACCAGTCCAGGATAGAATCAATAGAGGCAGAGACGTTATTGAAGACAGTCATAATGTACACCCACCTGCCAGAAATTTCTGATTTCAAACACTTTCCATTCATACACACCCATGACAGGGGACACAAGTCTTAAGAGCTAAGAGGCCTTCAGGCTGTTACCCTGTTTTCTGGGAGTCCCCGGGAGGGACACTTAAATGCACTCTCAATTATATAAGTTGGGGAAATTAGCCAAAAGCACAAGCTAGCAATACGAGAGGCAGGGCAACGGAGCAGAATCTTTTACCCAATGTCTACGGGATCAGGCCGAGTCAAGGAGCAAACAGGATTGAAATAATAAATGTTTTATTAAAATACAATCAAACAGTGTATGCAGCACACTCACACAGATACCTATACAAATAAAGGTTGGAGTGGGATAGAGGGATTTTTAGAGAAGTTGTTGGTTTGGGTAATACTATACCTGTCCTGAAGCCTGGGTAGTCTGCAGCAGAAGTTTGGAGGTATGGAGTCTCAGTACGTGGGACTGAGAGGAAGGCTCACCAAGCAAAGCGGCAGCAAGGCGGGATGGAAGTCGGGAGGGTCCCAGCAATCCGAGCAATCCAAAGAAGTGCTCAAAGGCAGGGGTTTTTATAGGGGAAAATGTGGCCGTAGGCTAGTTCGTACTTGGGGAAAACAATGAGTTTCGGGCTGGAGACAAAGCTTCCGAAAGGTCAGAATTTAGCATGATTGAGTTAAGTCCAAATTGACAGTAGAGTAGACAGTATGCAAACGCAGAGTGCGTGACAGATGAGGATTCGTCTAATCAAGCTGCCTGCTCGGGGCAGGGAGTTCTTTGTAAGTAGCGTGCATACATAAAAGGGTACTTGGCTTTGAGGTCTCCTGAAGCGGCGGGACGGCTATTTCTGGCCTGCCTGTATTGTTTGGAATATTACAGCGATTAGCGGCCGTGCCTGTCTGCGAGCTTGTCTGGGGGACCTCGCAGCACGTGGAGAGGAACAGGTAAACAAGGCCAAATTATTGATATCAAAGTGATATCTGATATTCCTCAAGTCCGGGCTAGAAACTACAGTAACAAGGCCTAAAATGCTATTCTGAAAGGGCCCAAATAATACTACATAGTAATTATTTATTAAACCATAATCTACAATAGCAACTAGTCCAGAATGTAATCAATAGCGAAGTTATTGAAGAGAGCCCCAATGTACTCCCACTTCCCAGAAGGACCAAACACATTCCTTCCATTCAGGTCTGTTCCATACAGGGGGACATTCTGAAGGGGCTCTAGGTACTTGAGGGCCTTAATCTTTTGCAAACACTGCCCCCCATTCTATTTAAAGACCTTACTCCCCCCCCTTTATTATCTTTTTTTCTTCTTTCCAAAGCTTAGCTGTTCTTCTACTCCACAAACTCAGTTATCTGACCTGGGCTCCAGAATGTTTACTCTTCTCTCTTCTCTGTTCTGCTCCTTTTTGTTTCCCCAAAGAAAACAGGAAAATTAGCCGAACAACTAAGACATGCAATACATTTCCTCCAGTAATAATACTGTACTTCTTTTTCTGAAGCAGCCTTCCTGTTTTACTGAATGAAACAGAGGGAGAGGCACTGTAATGAATCCTAATGGCCCAGTACATTAAAGCATATATTTTAAGTTCAGTGTTAATTGGGGAATCTAGAAAGTTGGTAGGAAATCACTAGAAAAATTGAGAAAATTGATAACTTAATGAGTTGATCAATGCATCAATTCTGTGCTCTATCACTTTAAAAAAAAACCATTCCAAGCTTTGGATATACAGTTATTTAAAACTTGATAGTAATAGGATTTAATCATTGTGTGTGATCAACATATTGTTACCTACCACAAGCCACCAGCCTTTCTTGCAAGACAGACAGACAGATAGAATATCATCGATGTCATGCTTTTTAAAATCATGGTTATATTTTCAGCTAGTGAGCCAACCAGATAATTGTATGCGTTCCCTTGCTCCTACTTCTTTGTTGTGGGTCCCTTTGGGACACACTAAAGCTAAAAGTTATAGAATCATTTAAAAACTTTTAAATAGCAGAATGCTAATTGTATGTATTCCATATGTTACTTGGATACATAATGTTGGCAAGATGTGTTGAATCACATATTCCCCATTTGTTGGCAGAGATTTAATCACTGAATGTTCTCTCATTTTCTTTAGAAAGTTAACAGGGGTATCTGGCAAATGCTTCTGCCATTGCAGTGGCTAGGCTTATGGTGTAAGTACGATGAATGTGAATGTAAAGTGAATTCACGTACAACAAAGTTGGCAAATTTTTGTGGGACTGTGATTCCCAGCGTCCCCCACTATTGGTTGCACTGGCTAGGGCTGCTGGGAGTTGCAGCCTGACAACATATGAAGGGCCAAAATTTGTCCATCTCCATTTTACAGAGTGTTGTGGAAGCTATGAAGGTGTTTGGTTCCCACTCCCCAAGCGACAGAGAGATAAATGAAAGTTTAGAGGGTGATGAGGAGAAATGAAGGGAAAAGAGAACTGCCAGAACCCAAAAGGACAACATTTGCCATCCAGTAAAACAGGTCACTATTTAATTTATTCCCTGTGTAACAGGCAGATCTCGTTGCTTTCCAGAGAGACTAAATATGCCCCCCTCTCCCTTTCTAGGAAGTTTAATAATGGAAACTATTTGTCTATCAGTTTTGAGAAAAGATGATGCCTACTCCTCAACCCCATCTGTCTCTTGTTTTTGCTGCTGAAAGAAACCGTATTTAATGGAGACGCATGGGCTGTGTTTCACTTCAAGGCAGAGAAACGGCTCCTGTGTGTGAGTGAGTAATCCATGCGCACAAAGGGCTGTGTGAGCGTGTGGGTCTGACAAATAACTATGGTTACTCTGATCTAGTGAACACAAGAGAAGTAAGGGTTTGAAACTAGATATAGTGGCTGCTTTAGTGTGAATGCAGTGCCCTTGACAGTACCATGTTCATGTGGCCCTGGTTTCAATGAGGGCAGGGCAAGGAAGATATGTTCACATGTTTCAGGCGTGTATGTTGGGAAGGAAGATCAGCTGAACTCCATGGGCCCTGTTTTCAAGAAAACAAGCATGAGATTTGGTTCTTGGAAGCTGGGATGCTATTTTCATTTTGGCAATGAAAGATTTGGAAAGAATGAATAATATTAATTAATTTTCTCCCTGCTGCAACTGTGCAATTTGAAGATTATTCACAGTTTGAGGGTTATTGTTTAAAGCCTTCCCCTCTTTTTTTGTTTTTTACACAGAATTAGTCTCAAAACTGGGAAGATTCTCACTGTGCAAGTTCCTTTTCGAGCACTCAGGAAACACCTTTTTAATCTGTTGTTCATATATTTGTGAATGTTCTTTCCATTCCTACTCACAAGTTGTTGGGAAGCAACAGTGAAAGACTGTATCTTTCTTTCTGAAAGGCAGTATCTCCCTATACAAGCTGCCCAAGTCTTAATCTTTAGGGAGAGCTTTCTCACATTCTCTCCATCCCGACAGACCTGTCTTGTGAGGACATGAGGGATGGCCTTCTTGGTGGCAGCTCCCAGGCTGTGAACTCCCACCCACAGGAAGTTAGCTTGGCCTCTTCTCTGTTCTTTTTTCACAAGCAGGTAAAGACCTTCTTATTTAAGGAGGAATTTGATAATTAATAGATCAGGCAAAAGAGCACTTAATGTTGGTGTGATGAATTTTTATGTTTATTGTTACACCTTTTAAATGATTTTATACTGTTTTAAATTGTGCCTATTTTGTGTTTTGTAGCATCAGGTTTTTAGTTGTATTTTATTTTCACTTTATTTTAAGCTGTCTTGGGTTGCTTGTTGCCAGAAATATGAGATACTAGCATATACACCCATGTGTTGCCCGGGATTTTATTTTCTCGTAGGTAATACTTGTTAGAAAGATTGAATCCTATATCTCTAATTCCCCAAACTGTCTTGTCCAGCGCCTGTAACTTTTCCCCATATTCCCCAATCCAATCTGTATTCAGAGTTATTAACATACAGAGGTTGGGTTCCTGAGGGAATACAGTGCCCTCCTCCTTGTTGCTAGGCCTCATCTCCATAGCAACCGGCCTATTCAAGACAGACATAGTTGACTGAGGCCCAAGAGCTCTCTGGCTGAGAATTCTAAAAGCCCCTCCCTAAACTGCAAACCCCAGGATTCCATAGAATCTTCTTAGGGAGCCAGTCACATGAGGTCTTCACCTAACACAGCCAATCGTATGAGATCTTCACCTGACACAGACAAACAAACTTTGACTTTTATATGTTAGAAGTGTTAAACAAAAAACAACAACGGTGAGAATTGATAAAGCAGTAGCATGTTAGCACACATCCCCACTCTTCAGAGAAATAATAATTTATCACAGATGGGACTTAACAACAAAATGTCACAGGTTGGAGTGCTGCTGATCAAGGGTACAGCTAGCCAGCCCTCTCTCAGGCAATCCATTTGATTCCCCCATCACAGTTTTTCTCCTTCACCCGCCCTTGTCAGCATTCTGTAGCCACTGACCACATTGAGCCCTCACTGGGCTGTTTTAGGTACCCACCTCAGGTTTTTCTTCTCTTAAAATTTTTGTTTTATATTTCTCCCAGTCTTCAGGGCCTGTCTGATGCTTCCTTCTTGTGTATGAATGCAGCTGTTTTGGCCACATTGCAATCAATGCTTGCAGAACGAGTTCACAATTTCATGCCTTGCAAAGTTGGGTGTGGTGGAAGCAGGGGCTGGTTTTTTTTGCCCCATGCTGGGCCACCCGGTCTTATTTTTGACTGGGTTATGATTTCTGAGTACCTCAGAGCTTTTGTTGATATAAATCCACTTCTTTGGAAGCAGTATCGAGTGGTATTAAGGCCTCAGATATAAAGCATAATTTATACAGTTGTGGGAGAGGGGTAAAGTGTAAAGAGATCCAAGAAGATGCAACTCGTGTAAGCAGATTTATTGCTTTCACATATCAACACTGACTCCAATAGAGATGTGAAAGAACCTTTTACCCAGCCCTTTGAAAATGTAGATAGGGTCATGATTTACATCTTTCTGGATCATATTATATTCTATCCTCCTCCCACAAATGTATCAATATGCTTTATACCCGAGGCCTTAATTCTAGTTGGTACTACATCTGAAGAAGCGAGTTTATATCCACAAAAGCAAAAATAAAAACCAGTTATAATCTTAAAGGTGCTGCCACATTTCTTTTTTCTCCTTCTCCCTTCCTCATTTTTATGCGGCAAGAGACTAACACAGCTACTTTGAAGAAAGAAAGGAATTACCTTTAAAAACTATGGTAATTAACTACTTGGGAGTGAGACTTGGAATTCTGGTTTATTATTATAAAAATACCTTTAGCAGCTCTGACCAGACTCCTAAAGAGTGGGAGACCCTGGAACCAAAGGTACCTTCAACTCCCTCAAAGTTCCCCAGCTTGCCTGTTGGCTGCTCTCTTTCTTTTCTCCTTTCCCTTCCCCTCAAGTGCTGCTTCCCCTGTGTACAGTACCCAATGCTCCTCTTTTAGGTTACTCTCACAGGTAAATTGTCCATAGTCACGCTCACAAACTATTTACAGCTATTAAGAAACATCAGTATTCTTTTGTCAAATAATGGATTTTGCCCAAGCCTTATTCTCAGTCAAAAAACATGGTTCTGTTCCATTCATGCTGCATTCAGGCAAAAAGCTCACAGTAGGAGATTCCTTGGCCTGCTTTTGGTATAAATGAAGAGCCAGGCGGCTCCCCTTTTGACCTTGGATCAATTGAGCTTGATTGCTATATGTTTTGTTATGAACATAAAACATTGGGCTAGCTAGAGAAGGGCTTTTTAGACACAGGCTAACTCTTTGAACAAAGGTTGGCATTTGTCCTCTTCCTTGTTCCTGGGCCTTTAGTGGCATTGCAACATGCAGAAATTAAACCACTGAAGCTTCTCAGTTTCTTTGATCTCAGCCAGAGATCAAGGAATCAGAGCCAAGGAAATGAAAGTTCCCTAGCTTGATGCCTGGTGGTACCACTACTTTACTTCATTTAAGAGGAGCTCAACCATAGCTCATGGTTGGAGCTCACCTGTTACCCTGTTTACTGGGGGTCCCGTGAGAGACATCTAAATGCACTCACAAAAAAAAGTTGGGGAAATTAGTCAAAGAGCACAAGCTAGCAATGCGAGAGGCAGGGCAACGCAGCAGAATCTTTTACCCAACGTCTACGGGGTCAGGTCAAGCCAAGGAGCACACCGGAGTTTAAGAACAATTGTGATCTTTATTAAAATACAGACAAACAGTGTATGCAACACACTCACAAAGATAACTATAGAAAAATAAAGGTTGGAGTGGGACAGAGGGATTTTCAAGAGGGATTGTTGATTTGGGTGAAACTACACCTGTCCTGAAGCCCTGAAGTCTGAAGATTGAGTTTGTTGGTATGAAGTCTCAATACGTGGAACTGAGGGGAAGGCTTGCCAAGCAAATCGACAGCAAGACGGGATGGAAATCAGGAGCAATCCGAAGAAGCTCACAAAACCAGGGGTTTTTATGGGGAGAAATGTGACCACATGCTATTCCGTACTTGGGGAAAAACAATGATTTTTGGACTGGAGACAAAGCCTCCGAAAGGTCAGAATTTAGCATGATTGAGTTAAGTCCAAATTGACAAAGAAGAAGACAGTATGCAAATATGCAGTGCTTGACAGTTGAGAATTCAGCTTGCCAAGTTGCCTGCTCGGGGCAGGGAGTTCTTTGTAAGCAGCGTGCATACATAATAGGGTGCTTGACGAGAGGTCTCCTAAAGCGGCGATCTGGCTATTTTTGGCCTGCCTGGGAGGGGAATGGAATTTCCAGTGATAATGGCCATGCCTAGTTTCGTGCTTGTCTGGTGGCCTCACAAACACATGAAGAGGGGTGGTGGAAGAAAGCCAAATTATTGATATCAAAATGATATCTAATGATCCCAAGCTTGGGCTAGGAACTGTGGTGACACACCTGTGACGCTTCTGATGTGCAGCCCTTGCAGGCTGAGGAAGTACATGATAGGAAAAGGGTTTTCTCTGCTGAGAGAATCTGCAGAGCTACAGCCAGTCACAGAAGAAAACACTGGACAAGCTGGACCTGGTATTGAGTGTTCCACTTTGCCTTGGGTAAACCTACTATCCCACTGTTCTTGTTGTATGCCTTCAAGTCATTTCCAACTTACGGTGACCCTAAGGTGAACCTGTCACAGGGTTTTCTTGACAGAATTTGTTCCAAGGCTGAGGTCACCCAATGGGCTTCTGTGGCTGTGCAGGGATTCAAACACTGGTCTGGAAGTGTCCTAGTCTAGTACTCAAATGACTACACTTTGCTGGCTCTCTATTCCATTCTACCCCAACACTATTTATCCTTCCCAGTATTATTTCAGCTGATTCCAGTTAGTCTGAGTTTAGGAGCCCCTTAATTCAATAGCACTGACAGCAGTTTAGAGACTCTGAGACTGATATTTGCCTTGTGCCTCATTGTCTGTCTGTCACTGTTTTCATTCTTGTGCAAGGATCTTCTGGGTACCTCCTTGTGTAAATGCTGAGAAGGTCAAACTGTTCATGCTATGGTCTCCTGTGTGAGGCGGGTTTGACCTGATAGGATCCTGGCCAGTAATACTATTTTCCTTCAGGATTTGGTGAACTATCCACTTTATGAAAGCAAGGGGCTTTCATATGCCAGCCACAATCTGGATGAGATGATATAATCTGTGATCCAGGGATGGGCAAAGCTAAGCCCTCTGGATATTATTGGACTGAAACCTCCCATCAGCCCTGGCCAGCATAGCTAATGGTGAGGGATGTTGGAGATGCAGTCCAACAGTACCTGCTGGTTCACATCTTCTCCCTCCCTTCCTATAAAGAGATTCATTGTTTTATGGCTTAACTATCCCAATTTTCTTCTGAAGAGTGGTATAGACATGTCTCTTAGTTGAAATAACATTATGTGAGCAGCAAAGGGCAAATGTATTTTTTCTCACCTTTTCTGGGTTAGAGGTGGTGTGGTTTTGTTCAAGAGAGTTAAATCAGATGTTCTTTAGGTCCTTTCCAGATCACTGCTTATACTATAAAATTGGCCCAAAGCAGCTCTTGGCTGATAGCATAAACACAGTTGCCACCAGTATTTATTCTGGCCTGGTTCCTGTGTCTTTAGCAACAGCCTGATACTGTACATAGAAGTTTAGCAGCCCAAGTCTTTTGTGCCATCAAGGGATGGGGGGTGGGGGCGGTGTCATTTGTTAGATTTCTGTACAGCTGTTTTCACTAAAGGACACAGGAGCAGGGCTAGTGCAAGGGCTGGAAACCTTAGATGCATGGAATAAACGTCTGTTTGCCTTTGTAGGCAGACTTTACAATGCCTGTGTTTCTTCCTAATGCTTTCCCCCCAGCCAAAGCCCTTATATTTCAAAGTATGAGGATATTTCTTAAGGAAAGTGCAATATCTCTGCCACCTAGTGGTAGATAACATCCCATTTTGGCTTCTTTCTTACCTGGCCTCCCCTAGTGGAAGGCAGCTGGTGTTTCCATCTTCCTCAAAAACCTAGTCACTCCGCAATAGGATTGCCAGGTATCCCTTATTATAAGGGGTGTCCCCTATTTGGGAGCCAGAAAGGTTGTCCCTTAGTGGGCTGACAGAGGTCCCTTAGCTTAAGGGGTGCACTGGAAAGCTTTTCCTTTCATATAGTCTGATAAGATGCCATACAGACAGAAATACGCGCATCTTGTAATTTATAAATGTCAACAATATGTTAATTTTACAGAGAAATACATGGCCAAGTTAACTGAAATCAACGCTTTCATTTGGTATTTAGGTGGAACACAAATTTGTTAACAGCTACTTCCAGATTGTCAGCCCTGCCTGTCTTGAGTTTTGGCTGTCTCTTATTGCTGTGTTGAAAACTTGGCAACGCTGCTCCTTGGTAAGGCATCAGATATAGGACACAGCATTGTGCTAAGTGCGCTGAAAAAAAGAATACACACTACCTCCTTCTGTTGTCACTCTTAAGTGGAAATTCAACCATACCTATATAGAGAATGTACAAAGGGGGCTTTTAAAAGCAGTGAACCAGGCAGCTGTTTCCCTTGCCCAAAATGAATGCCCTGACAGAACCCAACACCCGTACCACATGTTCAATTTAGTTGCGCCCAGCTGCTGTTATAAGAGTAGGAAAAGCAGAGAACAATGGCAAGATTCTTTGTATATTTGTACAAGTTGAGTAACCCAAGTTCTTCTAGGGGGATGTGATGGTGGAAGGTGAAGATGATGAACGGGGGCAAAGGTTAGGAGAATGTATGAATTAGAGGAAACCAAGGGTCTATTAAAGTCCTTCCAATATATATCCCTCTCTCTATATATATACATATGTCTAAATAAGATATAAACACATTTGTCAGTACCTGAAGGGATGCCATGTAGAGGAAGGAGAGGGCTTGTTTTCTGCTGCTCCAGAAACCAGGACAAGGAGCAATGGATTCAAGCTGCAGGAAAGGAGATTCCACCTGAATCTCAGGAAGAACTTCCTGACAGTCAGGGCTGTCCGGCAGTGGAATATGCTGCCTCAGGGGGTAGCGGAGTCTCCTTCCTTGGAGGTTTTTAAGCAGAGGCTTGATGGCCATCTGTTGGGAGTGCTTTGAGGGTGTTCCTGCATGGCAGGGGGTTGGACTGGATGGCCCCTGTGGTCTCTTCCAACTCTACATTTCTATTATTCTATGATTCTACCTGTGTATGAGCTTTGAAAAGGCACTTCTTCTTCGTGGTCTCTGTGCCTTCATACACTAGGAGCTTTAGCGCCTGCGCGGTAGCGTTCGGAAACTTCTAGAGCTTGTTCGCTTGGCGGGAACCCCTCCCCCACGCCGGTACTGCGCATGCTCCTCCCGCCGAGCAACGGTCTCTCCTCAGTTCTTTCTCGTCCGCCGTCGCGTACGGAAGGTTCTTCGGTTTGTTCCTCTGACTTTTGTGCTTGGCTTGCTGTTTCACGGTTTTACGGACTTTTGGACTGTCTCTGACCTCTCTTTCGGACTCCCCATTCGGTTTTTGGTGATTTCGGATCTTCCCAGTTTGGCGTTTTCGTCTTATGTCTGCGCTCTTCAAAGAGTGCGTGTCCCGCGGGCGCAAAGTTGCCCTCAACGACGGCCACAAGGAGTGTCTCTTCTGTTTGGGTGAGTCCCACAACACTCGGACTTGCCCAATTTGCCGGGATTTTACTCCCCAAACTCTCCGCAACCGGTCCGCGAGACTTAAGTCTTATTGTTGGGAACAGTCTCTGCGGGCGATAGACGAGACCTCCACTTCCAAAATGGCCGACAAGAAGACGACCACGCCATCGACGGTATCGGCGGCTGCCGTTCCGTCCACCTCGTCGGTATCGGGCTCGGTACCGGCGAGAACGCCGATCTCGGCGTTACCGAGGATCCCGAAGCTGTCGGCGGCTGCCAAGTCAGCGAAAGGATCCTCGACGGCGAGGAAGGCTGAGGCTCCCCTGAAGGAGACGCCTGTTAAGAAGCGCCCTGCTCCGGATGGAGACAAGGGCAAGGAGAAGGAGAAGAAGAAGAAGAAGAAGGAGAAGAAGCGCTCCCCGGCTGGGGACGTTCAACCTCCTACTCCTCCTCCTACTCAGCAGCCTTCCAAAGGGCGAGGCAAGTCCGTCGATCTCTCGGACGATGAGATTGAGGACGTTCCCCAACAGCGCCCGGACTCGCCTGTGGCAGACCCTCCAACCCTGGTGGAGGAGCACCACCGCCCTTCCAGCCGTCGCAGGTCGGCCGACCTGCAGCAGAGAGAGACCTCTGCTTCTCCGGAGCGGCGTTCGACCTCGTTCAGGTCCCGGTCCCGCTCTTCGGAGCGTCCGGTGGCCTCGCCGCCTCCTAGGGAGACTAGAGAGGAACAACCTCGCTCGTCTGCCTCCAGATACACCTCGGCGTCCTACGTGGCCAGGTACGCGAGGGAATCTGAATGGAGAGAGCGCCCGGCCTCTTATCGGTCACATTCGCCATCGTACCGGGATCGGTACCATCGTGACCCGAGTCGCTGGGAGACCTTCCGGAGGTCCCGGTCACCTCGTCGACAGCGCGAATCGCGCTCGCCTAGAGGGGACGAGGCTCGGTACCGTCGCCACCGAAGCCGATCTCCGTCGGACCGCTGCTCCTTCAGCCGCTCTCCCTCTCCTCGATATCATAGGGCGAGGGAGCCTTCACCTCGATATCGGGCGATATCGCCACCTCCTAGGGTCACGGCAACGGCGACGCGCCCTACGGAGTCGGTGGTGACTGAGCGGGCTAAGACAACGTCAGCCTGCCAGACTACCCCTGTCACCACTAAGAAGGTGAAGTCCGTGGTCAGCCAGCCCAAGCGTGACGCTGCCACTACCACCGTCCCGGCTGCGGAGAAGCCTAAGAAGGCAACACCTGTGGCGACTGCGAAGGAGCCGGAAAGCGAGCGGCGAGAGGACTCACCGAGCTCGGAGTCGTACGACTCGAGTGCGGAGTCAGAGGTGTCTGAGGCGGCCTCCCAGGAGTCCCCTCCGCTGGGGTTCGGGGATCCGATCCCAGATTCTGCTCCAGAGGACGTCCACCGGTTCTCTGCTATGCTGCTCCGCATGGCCACTACCCTCGGCCTTAAGATCGCCGATGCGGAGCCGGAGGACGACGATCCAGTCTTCTCCGTCTTTGAGGGGAAGCAACCTGCCACGGCCCCACTGCCTCTCCTGCCCCGGATATCCAGACTGGTGAAGGCCGCCTGGGATAGGCCGGCCTCGGCGCAGCCGATACCGCAGCGGTTGGAACACCTCTACAGGGTGCAGAAGGATAACGCCGGTTATCTCTTCAATCACCCTGCACCGAACTCTGTGGTGGTCGAGTCGGCACAGACGAAAGGCTCCGGCAGGCAGCACACCACCCCGCCAGATAAAGAGGGCAGGAAGTTGGACGCCTATGCAAGAAGGTTCTATTCCGCCGCCTCCTTGCAGATCAGGCTGTCCAACACTCAGGCTTGCCTCGCGGCATACCTGAAAAAGGTGCTCGATCGCCTTCAACCGGCGATGGAGGCGGTACCGGAGGACATCCGCCAAGCCTCCTCGGTGATATTCAACGAGGCCATCTCCATCGCTCGGCAGCAGATGGCCTCCTCCAGGCACGCAGTGGAGATTGCCTCCCGGGTCATGGCGGGATCCATCGGCCTGCGCCGCCATGCTTGGCTGCGGCCGGCCGACATCCAGGAGGACACCAGAAGGAGAATTGAAGATATCCCCTTCGACGGTGAGGGCCTATTTAATTCGTCCACCGACGAAGCGTTGGACAATCTCGTGAAGGCGAGGCTAACCGCCAAGAAGATCGGGCTACAGCCGGCCACGCAAGCCCGCAGGACCTCCACCTTCCGCCCATCCTGGCGACGATCTTCCACTTCGTCGTTCCAGCGTTCGGCCCAGTCTGGACAGTCGAGACCGTCCTCCGGCTCGTCGGCCAGACGCACCATTAGACGACACCCGGCTTCGTCCAAGAAGTCCTCCTCCGAGACAAAGTCTCGGTTTTGACGTGCCTGGCAGGACCTACCAATATCCACTCTTCAGCCTACCATCTGCACTCGGAGACCGACCGACTCTAGCTCGACACCTCGCGGAGTGGCAACATGTCACTACGGACTCTTGGGTGCTTTCCATCGTCCGTCTTGGCTACGCCATCGAGTTTCACGATATTCCGCCTCGAGGTGCTTACTACTCCACCCCGTCGAGTCCGGCCCTCCTGGAAGAGATCCAGTCCCTCCTCCAGAAAGGGGCGATCGAGCGGCTCCCGCAAGAAGCCAAGACCACCGGCTTCTTCTCCAGGTACTTCACGGTACCGAAAGCCGACGGTACCCTCCGGCCGATCCTAGACCTCAGAAGGGTGAACTACTACATCCGCCCCAAGAGGTTCAAGATGGTCACGATACCGTCGATCCTGCCCTTCCTACATCGAGGGGACTGGTTCGCCTCCATCGATCTCCGAGACGCATACTTCCACATCGCCATTCGCCCGCAGCACAGACGATACCTCCGCTTCGCAGTCGACGATATCTGCTACCAGTACAAGGTGCTGCCGTTCGGACTCTCGACTGCCCCCAGGGTCTTCACCAAGTGCATGGCCCCGGTGGTATCCTTCCTGCGGACGAAGGGCGCTTCCGTCTTCCCTTACCTCGACGATTGGCTGTTGGTGGCGTCCTGCAAACAGAGACTTTACCACGACGTCCACATGACGTTGTCACTCCTGACCCGCCTTGGTCTACGGGTGAATCCGAAGAAGTCCCACCTCGAGCCTGCGAGGATCTTGGACTTCATCGGGGCGACGCTCGACTCGACCTCCGCCAGGGCGTACCTACCAGAGTCTCGAGCCCAAACCCTGATCCGGGCCGCCGCTCACGCTCGTACGGCCCCGACGTTATCTGCGAGAAGCGTCCAGCAGCTCTTGGGCTACATGGCTGCGACGACCGCTGTGACATATCTCGCCAGGCTGAGAGCAAGACCTCTTCAACACTGGTTCGTCCGCATATTCGACCCCCTGCGAGACGAACAGACACTCCGACTGCAGCTGCCGGAAGACGTCCGCTCATCCCTCCGATGGTGGCAGTCGCGACGCAATCTGATGTCAGGGATGCCTTTCCAACAGCCGACACTGAAGGTGACGGTAACGACCGACGCCTCCCTCTATGGATGGGGTGCCCACTGCGGCGATCTCAGAGTCCGCGACAGATGGACCGACAACGAGACCGCTCTCCATATCAACGCGCTGGAGCTGCTCGCCGTCTGGAAAGCCCTACGGGCGTTCCGCCACGCCGTGGCGGGCGCACGGTCCTGATTCTGACGGACAACACCACCGCCGTCTGCTACATCAACAGACAAGGTGGGACTCATTCCACGACCCTGCTCCACATCGCGCTCGACCTGTGGGAATGGTGCATTCGCCTGCACACGCATCCCGTGGCGGTTCACCTGGCCGGGCAGGAGAACACCACGGCAGACGCCCTCAGCAGGGACACCTCATCCCATCACGAATGGTCCCTCTCCGGAGAGGCATTCAGACTGATTCGAGACCGCTGGGGCGAACCATCCATCGACCTCTTCGGGACCAGGGAAAACGCGAAGTGTCGCCGATTCTGCTCCAGAGCGGGCCACGATCGCGCCTCCATCGGGGACGCTTTCCAGTTTCCGTGGACCGGGGAACTCCTCTACGCGTTCCCGCCGTTCCCGCTGCTCGGCCGGACGATATCGAAGATCCTCGCCGACCGAGCCGACGCGATCCTGGTAGCCCCATACTGGCCGAGGCAACATTGGTTCGCACCCCTGCTACAAGCTGCACGAGACGACCTGCTCCGGTTGCCACCGACACCGGACCTGCTCTCCCACTCCGGCGGCCGAGTCCTCCATCCGGACCTGCCACACCTGGCCCTCCATGCCTGGAGGATATCGCACTAGACGATCCCGTGCTCGGTACCGTCCTCGTCGCGGCCAGGAAGGAATCCACCCGTCGCAACTATCAATATAAATGGCGACGCTTCCTGACCTTCGCTAACGAGAGGAGTGAGCCGGTATCGCCCGCGGGGCTCTCTACCGTCCTGCATTTCCTCCTGCACCTCCGGCAACAGGGCCTGGCGTTTCCATCCCTGAAGGTGTATCTCTCCGCGATCGTGGCATACCAACCGCCACGATCTGCTGCCTCGGCCTTCTTCAGGAACGATACCGTTAAGCGGTTTCTGAAAGGACTTCATCATCTCTACCCGCCGGTATCGCCGCCGCTACCGCCGTGGTCCCTTTCGCTGGTGCTCTCGCAGCTGACAAAGCCGCCCTTCGAGCCGATGGCGACCTCGGATGACAGGCTCCTGACCATGAAAACTGCCTTCCTGGTAGCGGTGACCTCAGCGAGGCGAGCGGGTGAGATCACAGCTCTTCGATCCGATGAGCCCTTCACGGTCTTCCACAGAGACAAGGTGGTCCTGAGACCTGACATCTCGTTCCTGCCTAAGGTGGTGTCCAGTTTCCATCTCAACCAGGACATCATCCTGCCTGCCTTCTTCCCGAATCCGACGACACCGTTGGAGCGGTCCCTCCACTCCCTGGACGTGCGTCGGGCCTTGGCCTTCTACAAGGACAGGACTGCTTCCTTCCGACAGACGCCGCATCTCTTTGTTTGCTATGGGCGACGTCGGAAGGGCCTCAAAGTGTCCACCCAGCGCTTCTCCAAGTGGGTGGTACGGACTATTCAACTGGCGTATGAGCTCGCGAGGAAGCCTCCGCCAGTCCTGCTTCGAGCCCACTCCACCAGAGCTGTGGCTACTTCTGCGGCCCTCCTGCGAGGAGTTGACCTGCATGAACTCTGCCGTGTGGCGACCTGGTCCCAACCATCGACCTTCGTGCGCCACTACAGGCTCGACTGCCGGTCGCGCAGAGATGCCTGGTTTGGACGTGAGGTGCTGGCTTCCGTGCTGTAGGACCTGACCCGCCATCCGACCGGTAAGCTACACAGTCTCCTAGTGTATGAAGGCACAGAGACCACGAAGAAGAAGAACAGGTTGCTTACCTGTAACTGTGGTTCTTCGAGTGGTCATCTGTGCCATCATACACACCCGCCCTTCCTCCCCTCTTTCTCAGGTCCCTGTAGGTTCTACGGCAGACGACAGAACTGAGGAGAGACCGTTGCTCGGCGGGAGGAGCATGCGCAGTACCGGCGTGGGGGAGGGGTTCCCGCCAAGCGAACAAGCTCTAGAAGTTTCCGAACGCTACCGCGCAGGCGCTAAAGCTCCTAGTGTATGATGGCACAGATGACCACTCGAAGAACCACAGTTACAGGTAAGCAACCTGTTCTTATTTGGATGACAACACCAGGAATTCCCCAGTCAGCATGGCCACTGGCAGTCCTGTTAGCCTCTGTACATGACTCGAAGCACCACTTTACCCTTTGCAAAAGTTCTTGGGCAGGTCCTGCCCTCGGGTGATCCTGTGAGCTTCACAGAAGCATTAAAAGTTATACTCTGATTACATCTGACTCCAATTAAGCTCTGAGGGATCACTCAAACTGCTGTATATCTAAGTAATTTTAGAGAGGCTGCAGAATGGTTAGATCCTTTAATCACATGTGAATTGACTGCTCCAGAGTTAAACACTTCTGGAATTAAGTTGCTCTTTCTTTACATGAGAGCATCAACCAGAGACCATAAGACACAGTAAGCCCCTTACTACTTTTGGTCCATTTCCAAAGGGTGAAATAAAGCAGCATCGCACAAGATTCTGTTTGGAAATTTAATTGGTGGCAATTAGAACGAGGACTTCATTTAGATGGAAGGGTATGAAATATACTCAGTCATGTCTGGACCACACTCAGACAGTAGCTTTGTTTGTAAAATTGACATTCAAATTAAAAATGTTGACAAGAATAACAAAAGAAGACACCTTTCTAGAAATTTGGTTTTCAAAGTATGTGTCTTGAACTAAGAGAAGGAAAGAAGAAGAGAAAGAAAAGAGAGAGAGAGAGAGAGAGAAGGCTGTAATAGGATTATTCACTGTTTGATCTCTACATTAGTTATGATGATTCTTAATTGTTTTTAGTGGAGGGGGGACTGAGCAGGGATTAAGGTCACCACCACACTGAGGGCCTTTCAGCACTACACTGTCATAGTGCTATTATTCCACTTTCAACATCCTGTGGAATCTTGGAGTTTGTAGTTTACTGAGGCCCAAGAGCTCCCTGGCTGAGAATTCTAAATGCCCCTCCCTAAACTGCAAACCCCAGGATTCCATAGGAGGTTGAAAGTGGAATAATAGCATTATAAGAGCATAATGAGGAAAGGTCCTAGGTCTCAAACTGATGCAGTTCCCTAAAACCTCTTATTTTGGTCCAGGGCTGAAGCAGGTCGTGGGGGCTATCTTCAGGGCCTTTTCTCCAGATGTGATACCATTCAGATTTTCCACTGTGTACAGATGTCAGGTGACATCATAGTTGGGGCAGACACACCCTCCCAGGCATGTGCAAGTGATCCAGAGAGAGGTATCATCCAGCCAAGTAAGGGAGGTGGACACCTTGCCGGTTTGTGCTCTTGAGAGTTTTTGCTTTCCCTTGTTTCCATGGAACTGTTTGTTAACTCAGACCTGTTTCTTTGTTGTGCCTTTAAGTCCTCAGGAGAGAAGAATTCCCTTCCTAGAGTTTTCAGAGAGAGAGAGAACGGGGGGGGGGACCTCTCAGAGTTCCTCCATGCACTTTTTAAAAAATAAATATTTTATTAAACACAAGCATAACAAATAACAACAAAAAACCCTAACAGACTTATAATCTACGCATAACTAAAATGAAAACTAACAATACTAACAATACAAACAATATTAATATGTGACACAACATAACACAACACAGGTAAAAATGATTAAATAAAATAGTTCCCTCCATTGCAAACAGCTCATAGTAGTTAAACAATTACACCTACATATTAAGTGCTTTCTTTTATATCATGACTATTGATTGTTACTAAACTTTTATCATTTATCATTATAATTATCTGCTAACTTATTTACCTACTTATGATCTACTTAATTAATTTTCTAAGTTAAATTCTTATTAACCTATTATTAGTTTCATTAACATAATATTATAATAATAGTAAATCAACAGAATAGTAGTACAACTAATCAATGTTAAAAAAAAAGTAATAAAAAGTAATAAAAATCAAGAATTAAGAACCTTGAAGTCCAGCTTGTCAGGAATGAAAGAGGTATAATCATTTGGCCAAACCACCTCTGAATAGTCTTTGCTGAAGAAAACCCTATGAAATTCATCGGGTTGCCATAAGTTGACATGTGGCTTGAAAGTAGATACATGCACATTAGTGTTAATGTTTCCATGAAAGTGTTAGTATTAATCACAGTCACACTGATGTTAAGGTATTAGTGTTTAACACAAACACTTCCCCACCACTGTTATTGAACATTAACATTTCCTGGCCATGGCAATGGCCATAACAGCTGTGGAGCAGAGTGTTGTTGATGCCCTTACATTAGCCATGGATGGATGGGAAAGAACTCATATATGGATCTATTAATTGGGGAAACACATATGGGCCACTCAACATGGAGCAGCATGGATAGCACACATGTTAAACCCTACTTTCCATTGGTAGCTGGTGGTTCCCATGTTGGGGGAAGGGGAGAGAGGTGAATCCATTGTGAGTTTCGGTCTGGATTTTACAGAAACTAGCTAAAGCACTTAAGCTCCGTTACAAAAATAGGGCGAGCATCAGCACTAAGGGGAGATAGTGAACACATTGAGATGAACACACACACATAACATCTTCTCCTGTTATTCTAAGAATCCAGTGTGTGTGTGTGAGAGAGAGAGAGGAGAGAGAGAGAGAGATGAAAACCTCCTCCTTGGAGATGCATCACAAATGTAATGACTTTGCTATCAGTGATGTAGCTTTTTAGCAACTTAGGCCAGTTCTGTGCTACAGTATTGTAGTGCTATTATTCTACTTTCAACATCCTGTGGAATTCTGGGGCTTGTAGTTTACTGAGGCCAAAGGGCTCTCTGGTTGAGAATTCTACATATCCCTCCCTAAGCTGCAAATCTCAGGATTCCATAGGATGTTGAAAGTGGAATTATAGCACTATAATAGTGTAGGGCAGAAATGGCCTCGGTTGGAGAGCAGGAACTCTTTCTTTGAACCCATGATTAGCTGTAGTGATACCACAGACATGAATACTTCACCTACTCATAAATTAAGTGCTGTATTCATGGTCTGAGATGGCTGCAGGTGATAGTTTGCTTTATATTTGAACAATCCCCCAAGGGTCAATATAACATGATGGCTACCTTGCTTATCATTCTCATGCCCCAGGTAGACTATGAATGGGAACAAAAGAGCATTGTGAACCTACTTACAAAAAACTTTTGAACTTCATGTTTGGCCTACACCATTCCTCTCTCCCATTTCAAATAATATATATATATTTTTAAGGGAGACTTTCACTGCTGTAGAGTACAAAGCTGCGTATAGGGCAGGAAGAAGTAGCCTTTGAAGCAGCTATCCACCAAACAGCGATGCCTTTCTTGAACCAACCCAAATGCACAAAATATACCATGCAAGCTTTCGAAGCTTCACTGGCTTTTTCATCAAAGATGTTAAAAATCATACAAGAGAAGAAAAGTGATGATGTCACACCTAAGATTGTCATTGTTATTCTCCTGTAACATTTTTGCCTGATGAAGAAGCCAGTGAAGCTTCAAAAGCTTGCATGATGTATTTGTGCATTTGGGTTGGCCAAGAAAGATGTCATTCTTTTCTGGATTTTGCATTGTGTTATATTTTGCTGCATGGCCAACATGGCTAACCCTGAATATGTTTTGTGACTCTGTGTTTATGGACTACAATTCTCATCAGCCCTAGCCTTCATAGCCAAAAGTGAGGGATGATGGGAGCAAGTTGTGCTACCCCAAAACATGGGTGACTCAGGAGCCCGCTTGCAATCCCAGTACCTCCATGTGACAATGGGGGATTAATTATCTAAAATAAGGAGCCCTGCAAGTGAGGTGGGGTTGGGGTTAACCTAACAAGACCTTTCCACCAATGTTTACAGGGTCCTGCAGGAAAGAACCAGCAAGAGATTCCAAAATAAGCTAAAAAGTGTTTTATTGAAAGTTCAGTCATGCGTGGAAAGATCCAAAGTCTTACATATTCAAGAGCTAAATGAAAGATAAAGGGAGAAAGTTGTGGATAGAAGAGTTTTTAGGGAATGGGTGATAATTACAAATCTGAGAGGAGTGAATAAAGCGTATGGTTTAGACTAGTGCCTAAGGACAGTACTTGGTTGGAAATCAGAGTGACAGTGTGGCAACCAGTAAGCAAAGTACTGCATCGAACTGCTCAAAAGGGAGGGGTTTTATACCCAAAATCTACTTTGAGGTCATGGGTGAGAATGGTTCTCTGGCTAAGCAAACAATGGGGGTTGTGGCATGGACAACAGGGTCTGGATGGAGTTAATAGTCTTAGTGTTAAGAGTTTATAGCTGTCATAATAGCTCTGTAATTGTGAAAAGGTATGGAAACAATGCAGGGAAACATCCAGGTGTGAGGAGTCAGGGCTGAAACAATCAGTGTTTTGCTGGGAACTTCCCTTTGTCATTGTATGCTATCAGAGATGTTCCAACATCAGCTTAAGTCTATTATCTCTGGAGTTGCCTGGTAATCTGCCTGACAATGACTTTGGCTTACACCTAGAGGGGATCTGCCAACCTGCTTTACAATCACATGTGTTCAGTCAGTAATTTTCCTCTGCCCAGTTTGACCCTCCAGTCACCTCCAGTCAAGTTCCATTTTATATCAACACCAATTAATGTATTTTGCCAATTAAACTATATCAAACATTGGAGGTGCGCGGGCGCATAACAGTTCTAGCATTTTTTGGGGGTGGGTGGGAGATAGGGCTTGCCAGAAAGTCCCCAGTGGTCCCCTGCCCTGAGTGCCTACACTTACCTCTCCTTGCCCCATCCATCCCCTTGTGGCTCCCACTCAGTTTAATTCTCCTTGCAAAGGGAGAAAGGAGAAGGTGTTTGTCTTTGATTTTCTGCTTGTTCATTCAAAAGGGCAGCTAAATAGATGAAGAGAAAAGCAAGAAAGAGGCATGGCCAGATGGACAAACTTTAGGGATTTGGCAGTCAGTTTCAGCAGGGACCCAGTGATGCCACTTACTGATGCTAGATCTGACTAGCTGTACCCTTGAGGTTCGGATGTTTTCCTGAGTGAGGATAAGGTAAGAGAGTCAGTTCCAGATGAACATTAAAATGAAGACTCACCAAAGACATCAAGCTCTCAGAGTTCACATTCCTTCTTCAGTTTGCTAGTCTCCATCTACATCCCAGAGCACGAGAAATTACCAGGTGATCTGTAAGGTGCAGTGAGCACAACCAGTGGTGTTGGCAACTTGATGTTTTGTTGTTATTTGTCATCAAGACAACCTCAACTTATGGCAGCCCTATGAATATGAGACCTACAGAAGCCCCAGTCACCAAGTCTCCTGCTCAGGTCTTGCAAATTCAGAACTGTGGCTTCCTTGTTTGAATCAATCCACCAACAGTGCAGTTTCCTTCCCCCACCCCACCTTGGCATTATCTGTGGTGAGGTAAGAGGTTATGCTGACAGCAGCATTACTACTCATAAGAGTCTCCCCATCAGACAGGCTTTTGCTGAAGAACCAGACAAAACATGCCAAACAGTTACTGGGCAGTAGCAGCAGTAGTGTATGTGTGTATCTGTGTGTTTGTGTTTGTGTAACTGATGGAGGATCTCTGAAAGGCAACAGCAGTAGCACCATTTCTTGTGTACCTTCAAGACATTACTGATTTATGGTGACCTAAGGCAGGGTTTCTGGGGCTGAGAATGTGTGATGTGACCAAAGTCACCCAGTGAGTTTCCATAATTGTCATAGCTAACTCTAAAAATGTTAGTACTACACAGAAGATGAAAATGGTAAACCACTCCTGAAGCCTTTTACCTTGAAAATCCTATGGTGCGACAATCCAAAATGAAACTTGATAGTATGTTCTTCCAAACCACCAAGTTTCTACCACTTTCTATGAATAATCTTATTGGCTAGGGATCAATGCTACAATAAAGTGAGGACATGATGGTTGCTTGGTTAGTTAGTTATTTGATGATTGATTGATTGATTGATTGATTGATTGATTTCCTGCCTTTTCCAGACCTGAGACTCCATACGGTTCACAAAAATAGATACCAATAAAAGTTCACTAAAACATAGAAATGTTAAACTTAATTAAAGTATCAGTAGCGTACCCCTTAAAAAGCAACAAACATAGACACATGTCTATACTACAGACTAAAGATTTAACAGTCATTCACTCCCCTTGCTCCTCAGAACCATAGGAAACCCATTTCTGTGGGAATGTTGGGGACTAGAGATCTCAGCACCTGCACCATAGTTCACAAGACTGTATGGAAGAAGCAGTGGGAAACTAGACTGGTATAAGACTAATCTGGGCTTCCAACTCCAAGAAGCAATGAAAACTTCCATGCTTCCAGCCTATGAGTATGTATGGCATTTCTCTGTGTGCCTAATATTTTATAAATGATTCCTCATAGTCAGCATACACTAAGAGGTATAACTATATATTTCAGCCATTATACACGCACAAAAGCTGGGATTTGCACTTGTATTTTTCTTTTGCCAGGAATGTATGAGATGCATCTATAGAGAACATGGAATAAAATAAAAATGAATTTTTTCCTGACTTTTCTTTTTTAAAAATTTGGGAATCAGGAACAATCACATTCAAGTCTTCAGAGGACTGGGGATCCTATCTTACCCACCTGTAAAGCCCTGGTGAACTCAATGGGACTTACTGCTGAGCACAGAAGTATAGGTTTGTATTGGAGGGGTGTCAACTATCACTGTTCCATTTGTTTCTGAAAACAGACTTGCATCTGAATGCAGAAGCCCCAGCGTGCAGATTTTAATCTATGCACTTTATGCCAAGAACAGCTCTTTGAGTGATGATGATTTGTGTCACAATGAGATTAAGAGACTGAGCAACTGACAGGGCGGGTGACACCATATGGAGTGCTCAGGATTAAAAGACAGATGCAAGTAAGGTTGGATTAGCCAGAAAGCAAATGGCAGGATCAAGGTTAAAGGATAAAGCTGCCCACTTCTACCCTCTGGGACAGAAATCAGCTCAGAATGGAACAATGCAGGTCTGAGATCTGCCTGATTGGGAAAGAAGGAGGAGGAGAACTTGACTCCTCACACTGGAGGCATGCCTCCAATGAAGACGTTTTCAGATATCTTCTTAAACTGCAATGTCTTCATGTGCAGGGGGGATTGGCCTATGCACTGTTCCAGATGGCATTCTGATATTATACAGCAGACTTCTAATATTATGCTTTAGGTTCAAATCTGTAGCAAATGAAAAACAAGTGCCAGAATCCTACTGACTACTTAGTCACATCTGTGTAACCAACTGACCTCTCCTGCCCTGAATCCTTCATCTACCTTAACAGATAGCCATCAGAACATGTGAAGGAGGTCCACTCAGCTTCTGACTGGAGTGCAAGGAGAAGGATGTTTCTGTCAAGAAAAAGTTGGACCAAACCTGGCGAAAATACTTTGTGACGTAGGTTCATTAGGCGCACCTGTGAAAAGCCACATGACTTTAGCTGAGTCATGCTGATGATCAATCAGAGGAGAAGGTTGCATCAGGTGTGGGGAAACTGCAAAGGCTGGCAGGACTGCATCAGCTAGTGTGAGTATAAATGTAGCTGAGAGCTAGCCAACAAGTTGCATATGGTGCCTGACGTGTCTGCCAGAGGCTCTGTCAGAGCAAGCAGAGGGATGCTGGAACGCCTTCTGGAGATTCTTGTAAATATGTGCACATTGTAACTGAAGAATAAATTGCCTCCTTGATGGAAGAGAACAATTGGCATGGGTGAGTTTTCCTGGCTGTAGTGCATTGCTGCTAAGATATTCTCTGCTGCTGGGCATGCTTCCAAAGCTGTGGGTGCAATCTCTGCTATATTTTGGACGTGATAGTTTCCACACCCTCCCACCAGTGGATGAACCTGCAGCAAGGGCTTGCAACAGGGGTCCTATTTCTCAGTTACTGGAAACATCTTCCTCCTTGCAGCCCAATTGGAAGGTAAACAGACCTTCTTTGCTCCACCCAGTGGTTGACTCTTAAGTTGGGCTGTGGTGGCATTTATGTAGGTTAACAGAAAGACTACACAGGCTTTATTGAATATCAAACAGCTACAGATTTGTGAGTCTAAGGCCATTTCTCCATGACAATGCTTCCACACGGCTGGGAAGGGCAAGAGTGCTGTGCGACGACAGGCACTAAATGGATTTCCCCCCCTTTTGCGAATACTGTGCACACATCGCTTGGGGACAAGATGGCGGTGGGCCAGTGACAACATCATGTAGAAGCACGACCAGCTAACCACTGCCAACCTGGCTCCACAGTGGCACAGCTCTGTCATGCGGAAATGGCCTATGTTACAAATTCAAAACTGCAACACTGAATGCCAATAATACTGAATAACACGCATGGATAGAAATGCGTACAACAGCACCACTGCTTTTTGGTGCAGTGCTGTGGCTAGCCACCCCAATATATTTTGCTGATTGAAGTAAAGGACAAAATGCTTTGCCCACCAGTCCATTATAATGCTGACTCGGCAAAAATTACACACTGACTTAACTCGACTTGAGACTTGCATATTATTAATGACTGACTTGCTGCCCTTTGTTCAGTAACATAACACATTCATCCAGAAACCTTATGACTTACTGGTCACATGACAATCTGTCTCAAACCCAAAGTGTGGATACATTTCTCAGAGGGAACAGCAAATGAGTTAGGCAATGGGCTTCAGGTGGGGTTGAGGTTTGCTCAGCAGCCTCTTCCTGCTACATATAGGAGGAACTTTCTAAAACTTTTCCTAAGAGCAGAAGGCAAGACTCGTGCCCAGAGTGCAGGATACGTATTTCAGAGGGGAATAGAAAATATGTTGGGCAATGGGCTTAAGGAGGAAGGATCCTTCCTTCTAAAGCAATTGAAGGTTCAGTAATGGGGAATAAGAAGGATCCTATTCCCCACTTCTGAAAAAGCCTCCAGCTTTGCAAATGGGAAATAAGATGGACCCTATTTCCCACTTCTAAAGTTTTAGATGGCAAAATCACAAAAGTAGAGGACCAACTCTCTTAAATTGTAAAAACTGAATTTCGACTCTGTCCAGAAATTCTGGAATACAGGTTGGGGTACAAAGTTGATTCCCAGACTTGAGACTTGACTCAAGACTTGACTTGAAAGTATCTTGCAAGGACTTGACACTTGACTTGAGACTTGAATAAAAGACTTAAATACATCACTGATCACAACTCTATGGTTCAGTCATTGCTGAGGCTGGAATTCTTTATCAACCACACAATGACCACAATCCCCCCAAATCTGCCCCCCCCCAAACCCAGCAGTGTTCCGGTGAGAAAGCAGAGGTCCCTGCAGATGATCACATTGCTCTTAAAAACTGCCTGCTGCTCCCTCACTCCCCACCAAACAAGAAATCACCAGGTTCAAAAAGGAGGAGTCTGCAGCTGAGAAAAGTTGGATTTGGGGGATACCCACAGCAATGTCTTATAGCTACCCCTCCCAGTGCAGGAGCTTATTGCAGCTATAGCTTATTCTAAGCACAATTATGAACCTCTGTCCCCTTTCCACCTGGTATCTGTCTGCTCTTCTTTTCCATCTAGCAGTTAAGGCATCTTTACATTTTGCTACCTCACTCTGTCCTTTTTTTAAATACCTGCTTGGAAGCCCTACAAATTTTAGATTCTCTTTCTCTCTCTTGGAGATAGCGTCATTCGATGTCTGACATAAACAGTTCAATTGTCATTATTCTCCCACCCACCCCATCTCACTGGTAAACCTACAATAATTAAACAAAAGTATCTGGCTACCTTTTAATGACCATCCTCCTTTTGGGCACCTTACAAGTAGGAATGACCTTCTTTTGTCCTCTAAAGCAGATTCTGAATTCTGGCCTGTCTAAAAAACATTCACCCACTCACCCTCCACCCACCCTCCAAAAGCCTCAAAATAAACACAACTGGTCCAATTTTAGAAAGGAAAAGAAGAAAGGAATTTGTCTCACTGCTCTGCACTGTTATATGCATTTGCATAAGAAGAGCTGAAGTTTTGCTCTTATTCTATCAAAAGTGATGTAGCATTTAAGCTCCAAGCACATGCCTTCCTGCCTGCTTGCCTCTTTGCAGCCCCCATTTCTTGAAGCAGAGAAAGAATTAACATTTCAGGCTAGCAGCTGTCAGTCTCCATCCAATACAAAACAGATAGCAAGCACATTTATACACTGGGGACCACCACCATTCCATGCTCTGGAGACCTGAGATAAAGTCTTTACAGCTCAAAACGACCACTTGAGTGCCATTTCTTTTATCAGAAATGCACATTGACATTGATACAAGAAATGATAGACATTCAGATTTGATTGGTTTCTTTTGAAAAAGAAACTTGATGACTATTACTATAGTCTAAGTACAAACCAGGAATAAAAGTATTAAAATGGATTTTATTGTAAGCCACCTTGAATCTGGGTGCTGTAGTCCAGCAAACTCTGGAGATCTTCACAGATCTTCACAGTTCCCACCCTTACTTTAAGCGGATGTGGAAGGTTCTGTGTTCAGTTCCAGACATCTACACTTAGAAGGATCAGATCATTGTTGATAAGAAAGTGGGTTTTTTTTGTACTACAGGTTCTAGACTTCTTCAGGCAAAATGAAGAATATGAACATCAGAACCAATTATTGTTATAATGGTTGATTTTAATGACAGCTGATGGCTTTGCTGTCCTCCCCCCCAGGTTCTATGTCTCGTCAGTCCCACTCAGGGCATAGGCCACAAACTGGACTGTTCAATTATCTGTTACAGTCAGCCCTCCACATTTGTGGGTTTGACATTCACGGATTTAATGATTTGCGAGTTTCTCCATCTCCTGCCCCGCCTCCACTTCAGGCACTTTTTTGTTTGGGGGAAACTTCCCTCTTGGTGGATCCAATCAGGCCACACAGCTCTTTAAAAACCTGCCTCTGGTCCTCCTCCTCCTCAACCAGCCACTGCCTGGCCAGCTCAGGTAGGCTCATAGCCTAACTTTTCAGTACCACAAACCCTCTCCCCACGCCTCACATACACTCAATGAAGGAGATGGGCAAGAGAGATGAAATATAGGGCCAACGTGCCAACCCTTTCCTTTCTCTGGCTTGGTTTGGACCCTGGGTGCCTACTTTCCCCACTCATGCCTCATCCTCCTTCCCACATGCACACACATTTTACTATTTGTGATTTTTGACATTTGCAAGGGTCCTGTGCCCTTAACCCTAACAAATGTGGAGCACCAACTATATAGTGAAGCTCCTTTTTACAAAGCGTTTTTGCAGTAACCTAGCTCCCTTTCTTCCTCATCCTCTATCTACCTGTAAGGTTTTTAGCAGCAGCAACATTGATGAAGGGTAAAGGAGAGTTGGAGAAAAGCAGATTTTCAGTGTGGGTTGCAGCAGCGTGTTTGCAGTAAACAAAGAAATAAAGCTTAAGCATGAAAAGAGTAGGCTACTTCTTTAGCTGATCCTACTGTGGGTGCCAGTCTAAAGTTGGCAAGGTAAACATCAGGAAACTCTGTGATACCTTATTGAGCATGTGCAAACAGCAAAAGAGAGGAAAGAGGAAAGCAGATGAGCCTGCCTCACCAACTACCAGCCACCTCCAGCACATTGAAAAAGCACAGATTTAGAAATTTGGCTACTAAATTGTAAATTGTAAATCATAACAAAAAATCATCATTGGATGTATTTTGGAAGAATTTCAAATATTCTCAAGAAGACTCACAATGTCTGTGCTTATATAAGCAAGACTTTCCTGACCTAGTTGATTCATTTCACATGTGTGTATTGCTAGCTTTGAATAAAAAGTCTGCTGAAACATGTTGAACTGCTCTTCTTTTTTTTGTGGTGTAAGAGCCTATCCCCATTCTTTCCATGTTATTTTTTTCCTCTAAATTTTTTCCTGCTTAAAGAAGGAATGCTCAGGAGCCCACCTACTTTGTTAACTCTAGTATACCTGTAGTCACTACTCAGTAGCAGGATGGATGCTGAGAACCAAAATTTCTGCTGAGATGTTTGGATCATCTTGGACACAGCGGTGTAGGGATGGGGGGCCAAGGAGGGTGGTGCACCCTGGGTGGCAAGTGTTTTGGGGTGCCACCACTCTTTGCCTTCCCCCATGCCATAGCCCCACCAATGTGTGCTGTAACCCCTCCCCACGTACCATAGCCCTGCCCCTGCATGTCATAGCTCCACCCCCTGCCCTTCCACCCTCTGCTCATGCCAAATTATGCCACTGCCTGGGCAAGTCAGAAAGTGTCAGCCTAACCTAGCTCAGACATGTATTGTGAGCCTCAGTTACCATTCTGAATGTATTGGAAGAACGCTGGGATAGAAATGCAGTGATGATAATTTTCAAAGTCATGGCCATGAGTCTCATTTTAAGAACGGGCAAGCAGTCTCTGTTCCCAAGTTTAAAAATGGTATGTGCACCAAATAGGCTGGCTTGGACCTGAGACTGGACAGATGGTCTGTTTTGAGAAACATCACCCATTGCTACTCCCTGCATTAGGACAAACTCCAGATCCTTCTTGTCGCTCAGTACAGCCATGGAAAAGTCTTGAGGGCACAACCCTGGCTTAGAATAAAGCTCTGAATATGACCATCTTTGGGAATAGCTGTATGAAGCAACTGTTTGAACATGGAAAGGGAGGGTGAGAGGGAGAGAATGAGTGAGTTAGACTTTGTGGAAAAGATACGGATACTAAAAAGAATGGCCAGGATCTAAAGGTCTTATTCTGCTGACTGAAGAAGGGCTGTCATAGGAATCAGGTGAGGGAAGGAGATTTTTCATCTTTCTCCACAACCACTTGTACAGCCTAAAAAGGCTGCGAAAACTACCACAACACATTTTCAGACAATGTGGAGGGTTGCATCCGAAAAGAATGAAGGAAAAATGTCCCATTTGTGCTGAACAAAATATGCAAGTGCACTGTTGGATTTAACCCAACAAACCAACATGCAAGTTTGAATACATAAGGGTAGACTGGGAAAGTGAGGACAGACATTGGCCTGTTTGGCCCTTACTAGGTATATCTGAGGTGAATACAGGAACCGGAAAACATTAACTCTCTCTCTTTGTCTTTCTGAAAAGGCAAGATTTTGGCTGAGATCTTGCATCAGAGGCTTCAATTTGTAACTTCACCATGACAGGACACTCAGCCCTACTAGTGAATTGCAAGTATGTGTGTTGGGGGTTCCTGCATGGTGTCCTGTTATGCAATGAGAGTTCCTGTTGTGCAGTGAGTCCCACAGCACTCTGGTGCCCATTGCATAATGGGACCTATGGCACTGTTGAGCTCCATTTGCACAATGGTCCTGGAGACGTAGCTGTGCACTACATGACAATTTATTTTTACATGATTATAACGTAAATGATGTAATTACCTAACAAGAGAGAAAGAGAGAAAGGTGTGTGTGTGTCTTTGTGTGTGTGTGTGTGAGTGAGTGTAGAAATTAACAAATAGAACTTAAAAATATATAAAGAGCAAACCATCTGGGCTTCTGCCTTCTTCAGTTGCCAAACATGAAACTGAACTTCATAATAGGTGGCAGTTTAGAACACCATGTTATTATCATTCTTAATAGACAATGGTATTATCCTCTAAGTTGAGGCCATGGGGTGTTAGAGGTTTTGGTCTTTCAATCCAAAAATTTTCCCCTTAATGACACTTAAATACTAAACAAGGACAAATTGGAGAGGCTGGCTCACAATCATAGGCCATTCTGCCCTACATTGTTATAGTGCGATTATTCCACTTTCAGCGTCCTGTGGAATTCTGAGGTTTGTCGTTTACTGAGGCCAAAGAGTTCTCTGGCTGAGAGTTCTCAATGCCACTCCCTAAACGGCAAACCCCAGGATTCCCATAGGATGTGGAAAGTGGAATAATAGCACTATAACAGTGTAGTGCAGAAATGGCCATAAATAAAAGCATATTAAAATATCTTATTACCAGTGTGTGGTCAGGACTTGATGGCAGATGTCTAGGGCCACACCAAGCAAAACCAGCAGGGGGGACTCCAAACACAGTTGAACTGGTTGACTGCATTTGAAACTGGACTAAAGTGCATTTCCTAGCTGAAATAGAGGGACAGTAAGAAAGTAACACCCTTAAGCTCAGAATTTAAATTTACACATCTGTACCCCCCCCCCAACAGTATCCGGTGAATGTCCATTCATATCATCCACATAGAGAGGCCAATGAATGCATTCAATAATATTGGTTACTGTTAATATCCAACAGTATAGGTAACTCTCTCATCATTTATCAGTGGCTGACAGTTTACATCACAATGGGGAACATTTTTGAGCTGAATGGGCACATTCAGTGGGCAAATTCTCAAGGTGAGGGGATTCTTACTATGAACTACTGCTGTTTGCAAGCATCTGCCACCTGAGATAGTTGCCTCATTCTGACTAATGGTAGGGCTGGCTCTGTTAACTAAGCACTTTGCGAATGAGTACATCCTTTTGCCTATTCCAAATCTTCTAGTGTGCAGATCAAGCGGATGATGGCAGGCTCTCAAGTGTTTTGAGAGAAAGGAAAACTTTCTTTCTTTTCTCTCCCTCTTTTCCCCATTAAGCCTAGCCTACGTTTTAAACAAGATTTCCCCCCTCTTAAATTGAAAAGGCTGAATGTTTCAGACCATGAAACATTAAACAGGTGTGTCCTTAAGTAAAGCACAAAATTGGCTTTGAGGCCTAATCCTGCCTGCAGCCGTTCTTTTAGGTCTTTCTGATGAGATTTTTGTTACATTTGGTTACTTTCATTACCAGTGTATATAGTAGAATCTAACACCAAGTTAAACTTCAGCCAAGCTCTTATAATTTCCTCTTCTTTACTGCTATAACAGAAGAATGTTGGGAGAGCTGCTTAGGAACAGAGCAAAGTCCTTTATAGTTCACCAGCCATGAGCGCATTGATGGAACTGCAACTAATACAGAAATAATATATGTCTGTGCAGGAATAACTCTGGGAAATACCAGATAGATTTTCATAGGGGAGGGTGATACGAGGATAATCTGTGTAGATATGGGGAAAAACTTACACCCCCCCAAATATATTTCAGGGTCCTCAGAAGAAGCCCTACAGTTGTGCAGTTTGTTTTATTTTTTCTCATTTTTCAGAGTTAAGAGTTATGTACCCAAGTCTTAGGATGGAAATGGAAGCTTTAAAAAACCCTGCATCTGAGGTTTTACTGAAAGTTAAAGAGCTCTAATATGTATGGCAAATATATGTAGACACAAAGATCAAACTCAAATAGTTATACCCCAATCCATGTGTCAAGGGGCCACTCCTTTAGGGCTCTTGAGTGATCTCACACTTGGGGCAGTGTGACTGTAATAAATTCATTTATGAGGTCATTTTGTTTCAAGCCACAGAGGAGGGATGTATTGCCTCAACTGGGTGAAACACAGGCAGTGGTTTCCAGTCATATCTTGGATGGAACTGCTCCCCTTGCAGCTAATAGAGCAGTGAGGTACTGCATGTGGATTGGCTTGTATTCAAGTGGATGTTATTGAGTTCTGGAGAACCAGTACTCGGCCATTGTAAGGTCAGTAAAAATAGTTCTGATGGAATTCCTGGAGTTATGGCTTGGGTTCCTGAAATGTCCATACTGGAAAGAGACAGAATAAAAGTTAGACACAGCAGAGCAATAGGAAATTCAATGAGTGGTTGATGCTAAGTATATACATAGATTCTAAAGCTAGTGTTGTCTCTGTATAGGTATCTAGAATGTCTGGTATATTAAGATTGACCAATGTGCGCTTGTTGTTGGATGCCTCCAATGCATTTCTGACTTATGGCACACCTAAGACAAACCTATCACAAGGTTTTCTGGGGCTAAGCGCATGTGATGCACCCAAGGTCAGCCAGTGGGTTTTCATGGCCAAGCAGGGAATTGAGCCCTGGTCTCCAGTTTAGTAGTCCAATGCTCTGGCCACTACATCATGCTGGCTCTCACTGTGCACAAATGAATACTTCAGAGTGAGAGAAGCACAACTGTGCCTGGTGCTCTTTGTTGCTGGCCTGTGTGCCAGCTATGTATTTGGCATGTACAAGAAGGAACTGCATGCGTGTGTGCCAATCAATATTCCCCATTGTGTGGAGAAGCTCTGTTTAAGTACGCCCTTTTCAGTTTAGGGCCCCTTTCCATATATAAAGAACAGACAGCATGAGGAACATGGCTGTAATTCAGTATTGAGGACAATGACAACTAATGGCTCTCATGTCACTAGAGTGGAGTGTCTACTCCAGATTTTAATCTAGGCTTTAAAGGAGCTCTCCAGTGTGCTGAACCCTGCTCCTAAGTAAGTCCAGCAATTTGGACAAGTCCTTTAAAGCTAGCCAAAACCTGAAATAGATTCGCTGTTCCACTGGCATGGGAGCCACCAGCTGCCACTGAATAGGGGAGGAGTTAGTCTATGGGCCTTTCCACATTACACTGTTATAGTGCAACTATTCCACTTTCAACATCCTGTGGAATTCTGGGGGTTTGTAGTTTACTGAGGCCCAAGAGCTCTCTGGCTGAGAATTCTAAATGCCCCTCCCTAAATAGCAAACTCCAGGATTCCACAGGATGTTGAAAGTGGAACAATAGCTCTATAACATGTAGTGTAGAAAAGCCGTATGTGGCCCATCTACATTGATCTCCTCTCGTGTTCTTTAAATGCCCATTGTTTCTGTTCCTTTACTACTAGACATCTTGTTTGACTCATTTTTGAGGTTTTGCTATATATTTTCTCTCAATTTCAAGCCTGTCTTCTTAGGTACAGGGGCCAGAATGGCCTAGTACAATATTAAAGTTAAAATATCCTGGCTTTGTCACATTGCATCTGTACCTGCAGTTGCATGATGTGGCTGTAAAATGCACACAACCTTCTCTGCTATTGCTCACTTGTACTACTTTGCATACATGGAAGGAATGATTGGCAACGTGTTGATGGGTGAACTAAATAAACTCAGCAAATGAACTTCACATACAAGACTACTTCATAATGCCTTTGCTGTGATGTGGCAGATGTTGAAAACTCCTGCAGTAGTGGCTCTGCTTTGTTATGTTACATTCTAGGGGTCAAATGACATTGATGTTTTCCACAGGAATGCCAGTCATCCACTTGGACCACTAGCTATATCCATGCACTCCAGTTGCACCAGTCGACTGGCTCTTGAATACTTTCCCGTTTCATCACAAAATTGTCTTCTCCTGCCGCCCATTTTGTTGTTGTTATATGCCTTCAAGTCATTTCTGACTTCTGGTGACCATAAGGCAAATCTATCATGGGGTGTTCTTTGGAAGATTTGTTCAGAGGGACTTTGCCTTTGCCTTTGCCTTCCTCTGAGGCTGAGACAAGTCACCCATCAAGATTCCATGAGCAGGAATTTGAACCTTGATCTTCCAATGTCCTAGTTCAATACCAAAACCACTACTTTTTTTCCTCATTGGCACTGTGAAATTTAGGTCTAATTAAAGCATAAAGGGAAAGATCTAGCCTACGTGTTGATTGTACTTTATGTACAAAGTTTACATCTGTGTGGAGTTTCCAAAGTTACTTTCAACTTTGAAAGCTTGGTGGAACTTGGGAGAAGTTATTTTTGAGATCAACCAGTTATGGTTATGGTTCAAGGCCAAAAATTAGTTTGTTGCCATTATTGCTACAGTTTGCAAAAAGGAATTATTTCCTACTTCTCCAAAATAACTAAGTAGTCACTTTTAGTTGCAACCCCCCAACCTCACCTGAATATAGCAGAAGGAGCACAACATCAGCCAATACTTGAACCAGGAGATATGCCTCCTTGACCACATCTCCATCATGATAAATGTAGCAAAAATTTACATTTGCACTGAAAAAAGACATGATGTTATTCCTCAGTAAGTTATCATGGTAATCAAACTTAGGGCCTTTCCACATTACACTGTTATCATGCTATTATTCCACTTTCAACATCTTGTGGAATCCTGGGGTTTGCAGCTTAGGGAGGGGCATCTAGAATTCTCAACCAAAGAGTGCTTTGGCCTCAGTAAACTACAAACCCCAGAATTCCACAGGATGTTGATAGTGGAATAATGGCACTATAAGACTGTAGGGTGGAGGAGGAGGAGGAGCCACAGAGATGGCATAAGAGGCTAGAACTGTATCTCATACAAGCCAATGATTAAATGAGTTAAATAATCCCACCGGAATGGAGAGAAGATAGTGAGGAATTATAAACATTTACAGCGAAAAGACTGGGGCATGAATCAGAGTAGTTCAACTGGAGTTTAAATTGAGAGAAAGATAAATAGACTTTAGTTTTAATTTTGTAACAGTCTGCTATCAGACAAAACTGACTGATTTCCAAAAGTTTCGGAACATTAAAGTAAAACTTTAAATTGTGAATTCATTCACTGGAAGATTTTGGGAAGGAATAAAAACTGACTAATTGAAGTTTAATTTAAGTTTGGATTTGGAAAAAGGAAAACAAACTGCATTTTTAATTTGGCAGCTGGCTTGTGGCTCAGCAAGTTGGCAGATGTCCAAAACAGAAAAGGTTCATAAAATAAAACCTAAACAGCCTGTTGTAGTTTGGGAGAGACAAAAAACCCCCAAAACCAGCAGATAAGACTTACTTAAGACTAAAACGAACTATGTCAAATGATAGTTTTATGTCTAACAATAAAAAAAAAGAATCCACCAAAGCATTAGAAATGACTGTGAGACCTAAAATTTTAAGCAAACAGTCAGAAGAGAGAGAGAGAGAGAGAGAGTGTCAAATAGGAAATGGAGACATGAAACAATGGTTTCTACAGGCTTTGAGTCAGAATAATTAAGTTCTTACAATAATCACTAAAATAATGCATGAGATGAATGAATCCATTCGGGAGATAAAAGAAATTTAAAAAGTGGACAAGAAAGTTGATTCCCTGCAAGAAAAACAAAATTCCCAACAAAAGGTAATATTGGAACCTACAGCTAGATTGGATCAGCAGGAAGAGCAAAATATTGATCTACAAGGCAGGAACCGCAGAAACAACATTCACGTTCACGGTTTTCCAGAGATTTTGAATGAAACTGCAAGAAGTTTGAAGGAAGAAGTCCTGAAATGGCTGCGAAGTATATTCCTCAGATTACTTGGGATGAACAGGATGTGGAACGTATTCATAGAGCAACAGCAATAAAGAGAGGCCTCAATCCCAGAGATGTAATCATGAGAATATCAAGCTTTAATAAAAAGGACATTTTTATGAAAGCAATTGGAAAACTTTCAGGATCACGAAAACACGGTGATACTACTATTGAAATCTTTAATGATCTCTGCTGGGAGACAATTGATTGGAGAAGAAGAATTAAACCCTGTACTGCAGTTTTGCAAAGAGCTGAATAAAATACAGTTGGAGGTACCCTATTTTTTTGAAATTCCAGAGAGCAGGCAGTCAATACAGGATATATTCCCTCCAGCACGGAATAGAGCTTCTAAAAGATCTGAATTTAACGCAACAAGAAGAAAAGGACAAAGTAAGCGTAGCTGAAGGATCTATGCAGATCAACATGGCTGGAGGATCTAAGGAGATGTAGAGAAGACGAAAGAACAATAATATTGATAAGAAATGTGTGTGTGTGTGTACACATATATGTGTGTGTGTATAATAAACAAGTGGGAGGAAGAACCTGCTTCTGTGCTGGAGAACGTGGCTATCTCTTGTCCTCCTCCCCCCACCCTGGAGGGCTTGTTAAAGCCATGAGAGAGGTTCGGATACCTTGGGGAAGGAAGGGGGAAAGCTCTTTATGTGGGCATAGGGAGGGGGGGATGACGGGAGGGGAAGGGGGAGGGAGGGACTTTTGAAATATGTAATATGGCTAACAAGTTGAAGATAACAACATTGAATGTTAAAGGTTTGGGGTCCATGATAAAAAGGAAACGGATAGAGTCATTGTTGAAAAAAGATAAAGCAGATATAATTTTTTTACAAGAAACGCATGAAACACGAGAACAAACAAATGAACTTAAACTGAACTGGGCTGCTACTTATGAAAAAGCAGATGGTACCTCCAAGGCAAGAGGAGTAGCTAGTATAATATCTAGAAGATGTAATTTTAATGTATTAAGAGTTAAAAAAGATGAAAAGGGTAGATTTATAATTATACAAGGGGAAATGGAAGAAGAAATGTATGTAATTGGTTAATGTATATGCTCCAAATGAGAAACAAAAATAATTTTATGATAAAATATTTAAGGAGTTGGAGAATATACAGGGAGACCTCATAATCATGGCAGGAGATTTCAATATGGGTATGGATAAGTGGAAAGATAAATCTGATCTGACAATAAGAGATAGATTGAATAATATTACAGCTCTGAATAAAGTGATGAACAGACATGGGTTAAAAGATGTTTGAAGGTTGATAAAGGGAGACAAAAAGAAGTACACTTATTACTCATCTGTTCATAAAAACTATTCTAGGATAGATTTCATTTTTGTTTCAAAGAATATAGTCTCAAGGTTATTAAATACAGAGATAGCAGTGATAGAAGTCACGGACCATGCCTTGGTAAATATGGAGACAGAAATTAAGAAGGATTACAAAGAAGCGAAAAGATGGAGACTGGACACTAGAATCCTTAATTATAAGGATATAGTGAGTAAGATTGAGGAGGAATGGCAGGAGATTTGGGATATTAATAATAGAGAGGTTTCTCAAGGGGTGTTATGGGATGCGATGAAAGCAGTTGCAAGAGGGCTCTGTATTAGGGAATCATATAATTTAAAAAAAATGACAAGGAGAGAAGAAATTAAAATTAGAAAGGGAAATAAAAAAATTAAAGAATAAATACATAATGGATAGAAGTAAAAAAAATTATATAGAACTACAAACAAAAAGGAATGAATTGGAGAAAATAGAAATTGACAAGGTTCAGAGGAATTTGATATATTTGAGGAGGAATTTTTTTGAGTACAGCAATAAGAATTCGAAAATGCTGGCCGGATCTGCACAGTCTAAAAAAGTAAGAAATATGATTGGTGTAATTAAAGATACAAAAGGTGAGTTATGAAGGATAAAGAAAGGTAAAATAAAAATATTTGAAAAATTTTATCGAGAATTATACTCAGCAGGGAAAATATCAGTGAAGAATATTGAGGAATATATTGAAAAAAATTGGAAAATAAAATAACTGAGGAGGATAAGGGATTGATGGAACAACTGGTTTTGGAAAATGAAATAGAAGTCATAGATAATTTAAAAGGAGAGAAATCACTGGGAATGGATGGGTTGGCACCAGAGTATTATAAAATATTTAAAAAGAAATTAATGCCTGTGTTGAAAGTATTATATAATAAAATAATAAATGGAGATAGGATCCCACCATCTTGGGAGCAGTCTTTAATAATATTGATTCTGAAACCAGATAAAGATTTGACAGATCTAGGGCCATATAGACCTATATCATTAATAAATCAAGATGCTAAGATATTGACAGCAGTAATGGCAAAAAGGATGAATGAGTTTATTTATAAATATTTGCAAAAAGATCAGTGTGGTTTTGTGCAAGGAAGACAGATGTCAAATTTAATTGGTAGAGTATTAAATAAAATAAATATAATAGAGAGGAATTAAAAAAAAAAGCAGAGATAATGCCATTGGATATATACAAGGCCTTTGACTGTGTGGAATGGCCAGCATTAAAAACAACTTTAAAAATATTGGGATTGGGTGAAAAATTTAGAAGGTTGATAAATCAGTTATATTCACATAATATAGCTGTGGTAATGGTGAATGATGGATTAACAAAACAAATTCAAATAGCTAGAGGTACAAGACAAGGTTGTCTCTTATCTCCGATTTTGTTTGCTGTTGTTATAGAAATTTTGGCAAATGTCATTAGAAATGATGAAAATTTGGAAGGAATTGGGACAAAGGAAAAGAATAAAGTGAGTTTATTTGCTGATGATACCTTGTTGACAATCCAAGAACCTATAAAGAAAATGGATAGAGTAAATGAACATTTAAAAGAATTTGGGGATATGACAGGGTTACAAATAAACTAGGCAAAATTGGAGCTAATGTTGTTTAACTATATTAAGACAGAAGAGCAAGACTTTTTAAAGGAAAGAAAAATAGATATTAAAATAAAAGAAATAATTAAATATTTAGAATTAAACATTACAAAAATTCACAAAGATTAGAGCAAAAAAATTATAATAAATTAAGACAAGAAGTGAAACAGAAATGAGAGGAATATAAAAATATGAAGTTATCATGGGTTTGAAGAATTGTATTAGTTAAAATGAAAATATTACCTAAGATTAATTTTTTATTTAGGATGTTACCAATCAAAGTATCAGAAATAGAATTGAAAAATTGGCAGTTATTATTGAACAATTTTTGTAATGGGGATAAGAAAGTGAGGATTAATAAGAAATTTCAGTACAGATCCCAAAAAGAAGGTGGATTGGGCCTCCCAAATTTAAAATGGTATTATAATGCAAATCAATTGAGATATATTATAGATGGAGTCTCAGGAAAAGGGGATTTAGAATGGTTAGAGATGGAAACAATAGAAATTGAGAAGAGACTAGAGAATATATTTTTTTGAAATCCGGTCAAGAGAGAAATATTAAAAATAGAAAATCTTCTTTTAAAGAATATATTAGAAATATGGAAGAAAAACAAGGAAAAATTAATGCCGGCTATCTCATCATTAACTCCAATAGTGATGATGGAAAAATTCCCAATAAATTTGAGGGATGAATTAGAAAAGGAATTAAAAAGGGAGGGAATATATAAGTTAAAAGAATGGATGAATATAATGATGAATTAAGATTATAGAATTATTATCTATGTTTGATAAAGTTAATTGTATCCAGACAATGAAGGAGTTAATTACAAATTTATTAACTGCAGCAAGGCTAATTATATCAAGAAAATGGAAAACTCAAGAAGACTTTCAAATAAAGGATTGGTATAAAGAAGTGTGGAAAGTTGCGATCAATGATAAGTTAATATGCCGAATTAATGTTAAAAAAAGGGATAATGAAAACGAATGACTTTGAAGCAATATGGAAAATATTTGTGGAAAAGGCTTTAACAAAAGGGGGAAGTGTCACACCTCCACAAGAAGAATTAAAATTTTGGAAAGCAGAGTAAGATGAAATATAATTGGCTCTGGGAATGGGCTCACATTTAGGATTAGGGTTTATGGTTAACGACCGGATCATATATAGTATTAGCAATAGGTTAAATATAGTTGAAAAGAATAGATTTAAGAATGAAATTATTGTAGCAATAATGAGTACAAGAAGAATGAGATATAGATACATGAAATAAAAATATATAATCAATATGATACATAATATGTTGAATAAGCATATGATGATAAAGGATCTGGAGAGAAATAGTAATGTAAGCTGTTTGTGTTGTAATTTTTCTCTTTGTCACATTTATGTTATTCACATGGTGTTTTTGTTTTATTCTGTCATGTATTGTTCTATTTCATAATAATAATAATAATAATAATAATAATAATAATAATAATAATAAGAAGAAGAAGAAGAAGAAGAAGAAGAAGAAGAAGAAGAAGAAAAACTGTAGGGTGGAAAGGGCCTAAGTTATGCCTTCATTATTAGGAAAATAGATGAATTACAAGAAATTACAATGTGTTATTTGCAACATGATATTTCCAAGCTCTGATTCAGTTCCTAACGTGTGATCAATGTATAGAGGTCAAATATGCCTCCTGCTGTGATCCCAATCTGCTTGGATTGCAGCCAAACTTCAGACGTCTGGGGAAAGCTGGCACCTAGACCATACAGCACTAGCATTTACTGGGCCTCCTTCTAGTATTTTTGCCCTAACCAGGAAATGGGAGATGAATCTCTTTGAACTGTTTCAATGCAACACTTCTTGCACCAAATACAATACAAAAATTGATCTGTGGAAGAAAGTTAAACATCATTGTTTTGCCTAATAGTGTTGGAGTTCTATCTTCCTTCCTGGTTTTCTCTGGGTGGCACCTCTTAAGTCTTCTTTATAGAAACTGCAGGGTAGGTACTAAAGTTTTATGGGCAATGCTGATTGAAATGTATCCCATCTGCAGCTTCTTTGGAAGGATGACAATGGAACGGCGCAGTGAAAGATTGGCTATCCTCCAAAAGTTGAAACCCATTTCATACCGAGAAACAGGAGTGAAGAGGTACAGGAGATAATTCATTACCCTGGTTTATGTAAGAATAATAGTGCACTTTTACAGACCTGCTTGCATTTCAACCTAATTGTGTAGTTTTTTTTCCCCTCCCAGATGTCCTGAAATAACTTCTGTACTTAATGTTTGTTTAGACTTCTGTACAAATTCAGTTCATGAGCAAAAGTCAATGAATCTTGCAGAACATCTGGGAGAGGATTCTTTGCAAAATGTTGGACTGTAACTTCCCTCAGTCCCAACCAACACAGCCAATCACATAGGGAAGTGGGGGCGGCGGGGACAATTCGCCCCGGGTGGCAATGTTTCTGGGGTGTCCTGGCCCATAGCCACACCTCAGTGCACCCTGGGCCAAGCCCCATGCACCACAGCCACGCCCCTGTACACAGTGGCCCTGACCTGTGTGCTATAGTCCCACCCCCTCCTGCCCCCCTCCACACACTCCAAGCTCCGCCACTGAACACAGCCTATGGTGAAGCCTGAAGGGATTTGCTGCCCAATAACATCTGGAGGACCATAAGCAGCCCATCCTGCTTGAGAGCAGGCAGGGATCTAGAATGTTGCTTCATATAAATGTTTTTTGACAGGTGATTTCTGAAGGGTGCCTTTCCTTCCACTTTGCTTTGAAAGCAGTCAAGCTGGCTAGACAGCCTAGCATCAACCATATATTAGACCAGTTTTTATTTTGAGGCCCCTGGGCAAAACAGTCTAAGTGAAACCCTGCTGTTAATGAGTCTGCTATCTCACTTGACCTTTCCTCCCCCTCCTCCTCCTCCTCCTCCTCCAGTTTGCCCAGAAGGCAGCCAGTGAGAAGGTAGGCAAGGGCATCTTCTGGTCCTTCTGTCACCACAACTAGAACTTGAGGGTGAGGAAGGGTGGGTGTGAACAAGTAGGTTGAAATGGTGAAGAGAATGATAAGCCAGATACAGGGAGGTCTTGTCAGTGATCACACTGCTTTGGCATGGGCCCGTAGCACATGCCTCTTGCATGCTGCCCCTTGACCATGGCACGATCATCTGATGAGACATACGCCCTTTCCACATGTGGGAAAGAAACTGTGCAAAAACGGGACTCACCGGACTTTTTCAGTGAGTCCATCGGGACGAGGAGCAGTGCGAGCTCATCGCTCCGCACTGCTCCGGCTTCCAAAATGGCGATTTCCAGTTGGTGGAGGCTCTCCACCAACCGGAGAAGCTCGCCAGCCTAAAGCCCGCCCCCTGCAGATCTGTGCGCTCTGTGCTTTTTAAAAACCTCTTAAAAGAAGTTTTTTAAAAGCACGCTGCGCAACCAGTTCCGCTCGCTCCGGAGCAGACTGAGGTGCGGAACTACGAAAAGTAGTCCACCCCAGTCCACTCCACGGTGCAGAAGACCTCCGTTGGAGGTCATTCTGCACCGTTTTAATAGGCTGGTGCGGAAAGGGCCATAGCGTCACCATTTTAAAGTGCTGGAAACTCTGTTTTTGCCTTTGTTGTATTTTAGGTACTGAAGATTCTGAATTAAGATCTCTTGAAAAACCAACTCTTCTTTAGCTACGATTTACATCTGTGCTAGTACTGGGACTTCATTATCAGCACCTCTGATTGTCTCCTCAGGACTACTGACTGGGAAATTAGTCATGGCCTAATCCAGTCTACTGACTCCAATGTTTCCAGATCTCAGGGCTGTGCTCTCAGTCTCCAGTTTTCATGGGTCAGCAGTGGGTGCGAGGTGGGGATTCAAACTCCCCAGTTTTTGTGAGAGCAGTTCTGGACAAGAATCTTTCTTTCTTTCCTTTACTTTGTTTTCCTTGGTTTTTAAACAAGAAAGAGCTTTGCGCTTATCTAGCTGGCCACATGGTTTGCTCCACTTTACAAATTTTAATTGATTTCTGTTTCCAAATGTCAGTCTTGCTTTCGTTCAATTTATATGTTATTGTTCTTTTACTATTAAAATAAATGTTCATCACCCCCAGACTCCCTATGTAGATGAGAAAGAATAATCCCCCCATTTCACCATGATCTGGGAAGAGCCCTTTTAGCTAGGATTTCTGTACTGACTTCCAAACAGGAAAGTATTTTTTTCTTTCTGCATGTTCGTGTTTGAACGACAAGTTGCGAGCAGCTGTGGTTATGGTTTAATGTATAATGCTTAATGCCATCACCAGGACCCACCTCCATGATGTCACCACATTACCGCATCACCCTAGCTTTCAGGTTTGGGCTTAGTAATCTCAGAGCCCAAGATGGTCTTGACTGGGGAGGCCCAGTTGATGCACAGGCCCAAGTCTTTACATCTAAGTATAGATGTTCAGATTGCAACAAACTATGCTCAGATTGCAACAAACCATAACACTGTGATCCATACTGTTGTGGAGTGGAGCACATGGTAACATTATTTTGTTTGTGGCAGTGGCTTTGAGGTTCTCCTGCACAAGGGCCACTAAGGCCATGTTTATGATAGGATTGTGTCTGAAAGCCAGCTTCAGTCTTTTCACTTTTCTTTCTGTGGGTCAATGGGTGCTTCTGACCTTTATTGTACATCTCATAATGTCCCCTACCGTGTATGTTGGGGGTCCTGGGAGGGGCTCCCAAATAACCAAATAAAAGCACAAGATGGGGAAATTAAGCTCGAGCACTCTCTTAAGCTAGCGAGAGGCAGGGCAACTTAGCTAGGATCTTTAACCCTATGTATACAGCGTCAGGTCAGAGAGCGGCTAGACAAGGTTTTAAAGTAACAAATAATATTTTATTGAAGACAAGCAACACGAAAGACAAGGCATACACTAACTAACTGAGAAATAGAAATGGAGAGCTTTGGGGAATGGGTAATACGACACCTGGTCTCATAGTCCAGGAGAGAAGCGGGGCTTTCAGGAAAGGAAGCTCAGCGCGGTCGCTGAGGGTAGTTCACTGGACAAACCGACAGCAAGGCAGGATGGAAGTCCAAAGTGTTCCGAGGAAGTCCCGAAAATGGGGACTTTTTATAGGGTGGATTTTACCTACAGGCTATGCCATGCTTGGTGAGAACAAAGGAAATTTGGAGCTGGAGAAAGGAGTTGGAAAAGTTTTGCATGATGGGCTTAGCGCTTGATGACAATAGTATGGCCAGTATGTAAATGACTCAATATAAAGGAATGGCTCGGCTTGTGGCCGTGCGTCTGTGTAAAGATTTGTGCTGAGCAAAGCCGGTTTGCAAGAAGGTTTTTCCCTAAAGCATTGGTGAGGCTTAAGTTGCCTACCTGAATGAGGTTTGGAATGTACAACCATTAACAGCCGCACCCAATACGTGCTTGTCTAGTGGACCTCTGCAAACATGTGAAGTAGCGTGGCAGAGAAAGGTCAAGCAAAGGTCAAATTATTTGATATCAAAAGAATATCTAGTGCTCTCACCAGACATATCATAACTGTGATAACACCTGGAGTTCCCCTGGTCTGCTTTAGTTAGGTGTGTCTGAGAATGTGAACATGGACAAGCCTACCTTTCACATTTCACAGAGGAAAACCAGGACACATGTGGCAAATCAACATCAGAGTGTAGTCAAGATGGCAAAAGTTATTAATGAAGAAACGCCCATGAGCTAGGAGAGAATGCAGCAGTTTGTTTGCGCCTGAATCTACTGAGAAGTGCAGGATTTCACCCTTTCTTTCCCCCTCTCATGGAATTAACTGAGTGCAAATTACAGCAATTGAAGTAAGCTGAGGATTAAGAGGGAAAGTGGGAGGAGAAGAGAGAAACTGGGATATTTTAAAAACTGCTGAAATAGTGGAATGACATGAGGATTACTCAGGACTGTCCCTGCCAAATCAGGACAGCTGGAGGGTGTAGAAGGGTAAACAGTAGATGACCTTGAGATACTCTTGGCCTTACAAACCAGGATCTTCTTTTGTCAGGGTCTTCAAAAAAATCCGCAGGAAGCGCCAGTGTGTTCATGCACAAACAAAAGAGGATCACAAAACCTGGAAGGAGAACAAATCAGGAAAAGATGGGAGTATGAAACACAGTAGATCAGATGATTCAGAAGTTCCTTGCTGTAGTAAGTGTGTGTTCAATGGTCTTGGGGTGAATTTCCCACTCTCACCTTTAGCATTGTTTGCTTGTTTGTAATACATGGGGGCAGCTGGAGGGGTAGCAGAAGGTGGTCCCCATGTCAGTTGGGTGATGAATCCGGTTTCTGTTTTAGTCCCAGCTTTAAAGGATATGCTGAACCTATTTGGGGTTTTATATAATGGATTCAATTTTATCTACTTATTTTTATATAACATATCTTGGGCCATTTTGCAGTTGCCTGTTATAGTGCTATGATTCCACTTGCAACATCCTATGGAATCCTGGGGTTTGCAGTTTCGGGAAGCGCCGGCCGGCCCCTCCCGAAACAGCAAACCCCAGGATTCCATAGGATGTTGCAAGTGGAATCATAGCGCTATAACAGGCTACTGCAGAAATGGCCTGAGTAATAAAATAAATAAAACTCTCCATGTATTTTTCCTGGGCCTGCTAGGTTTGTGCAAGGGCTGCATTAACAATGTGGTCTGTTGCTGTTAGGTAAATATTTGGTGGATCAAAGGCATTTATTCATCCAACACAGTTTGGAAAATCCACCATCGACAGAACCAATCATGGACATCACAACATACCAGGAGCTGCCATCCCTTGTTGTAGGTATGTAAGACCCCGAATGCCGTTTCCATGAAACAAAAACTAACAGGAATGAGATCTATACTCCTGAGAACCACTTTGAGAAGGGGCATGAGATTTCTTGAGGAGAGGCATCGAGTTCCAAGGATGGAGAAAACTCTGCCGCAGGTAGAGTAAGAAACATGTTATTTTCAACAGCAGATGTTTAACACTACAACTAGAGTTTTGTGGAGCTCTCAGCATTGTATTGGCTAATGGGGCTTCCTTCTGCACAATGGGATAGTTATGCCAGGAGTCTGGGTTAAGGTAGCAGTGGGGTGGAATAAAGACAGGGGCCCTTTTAGCACAGCATTTTTTATGCGAAAGGGCCCCTCGAGTGTCGCACACATGTGAGGAGCAGTCCACATGATGCACTCACATTTGCGTGATGCTCCAGGGCCTGACAGGGACCGCACATGCATTTTTTCATTTTTGGCTTGAAGTCGAAAATGGTGCATGGTTGTGCATCGCTCTGGAGCCCTGCGCGCACTTACCTTGCGTGTGGAACCTTGGGAGCTGGGCCGGTCACGCTTCCTGTCCAGTGCAGCCTGGGACCTTCCCAGGCAAAAGGAAGAGGTGGGGCTCTCGTGTGAACAGGAAGCTTGTGCAGAGCCGAAGGACCCCAGACGCCAGAGCCTCTCTCCGGAGGCTACTCGTGCGAGTCCCGCACCCCAGCATCACTAAGACGGAAGGTGTGTGAAAAGGGTCAGGGATTCTTAAGTAGCAGAAAGATAGGGATAACATGAAGCTTCCTGTGGTCACAGTTTGCTCCCTCATTATCTCCTTCCATAGCTGGATGGTTTTAGAAAGATGTCTGAGAAGTCTAGCCTTAGTTAATTGCTATCAGGGAACAAGTTGTTGCTGTTGTTGTTTTTCTTGTGTGCCTTCAAGTCATTTCCAACTTATGGTGAACCTAAGACAAACCTATCTTGGGCTTTTCTGGGGCTGAGAGTGTGTGATGTGCCCAAGGTCACCCAGTAGGTTTACATGGCTTAGCAGGGAATTGAACTCTGCTCTCCAGGGTTGTAGTCCAGTGCTCAAACTACTACATTACTGGCTCTCTAGAGAACATTTAATACTGTTGAAACATAACAAACTATAACGTAGCATAAAACATAACATAACAACAGAACATAGAGAGTATAACAGTGTTAAATGTTTTTGGCTGATTATCACTTTGTTTTCAGGCCCAGTTCAAAAAGCCTTTTAAACCCTAAACAGACAAAGATAACAGGGATCAAAAAAAGCCACATTCTCAATTGTGGACTCCATAAATATCTGCTTCTTTCAGGAGTAATTTCCATGAACAGTGACTAATAAATCCTATGTTTTTGTAATTCCCACTTGAATTTATTTGTCTTTTTTTCAGAGGGACGTCCAAGGCCTTTCAAAATCAATTTGGCTTTTCTGACATTCTTACTCATTCTGGGCATCTTTTTCCGTGAGTTTCTCAAAGATCCAGTCTAAACATAGTCTTGTTTTACTTATATAATCTCGAGAAGATATATTTTATTTTTTTGGGAACCATATCAAAATATGGATGTGAGTTGGAATTACTTACTGAAAAGAAGAATCCCTTGAGACCCACAGTGAACAATTCTTATTGTATTGGATCTACTGCCTTTAAAGCCCAGGCAAATTGGGATTGATTTCTTCTCAACTACTTCTATAGCAGTTTTTATGGGAGAAATTCCCAGCAGATGACACTGAATTGTCCTTGCTATGGTCACTCGGTATGTTTCAGTTTAGGCAGTCAACTGCACCATTGATTTCCATTAAAACAGGTGGGAAAGGGATGATCATGGTCTGTGTGCGGCCCGCAAGGCTGTTTTTGTGATCCAAAAGGGCTGTGATTTAAATTTATTTTTTTCAGTCAAAATGTTCCCCATATAATCTGAGGAAGCACTGGGAACAATCTCATCTCACCCCATCCTAGAGGATGCGAGGAGCATTTTCAGTAATAATAATGATACACGCACACGCGCGCATGCACATAAAGAGATTTCAGGTTTTAATGTGCCTCTAAGGTCTGGTGAGGGGCATGTGTTGATCATCCCTGTGTTAGAAACTGTGGATCCTTACATTGTGATGACTAAGTAGCTCCCTTGCTGTTAGCACTCAGTATAGTTGATGGCAGAGCCTGGAAAAATTTTTGGACGACACCTCCCAGACTCCCCCCGAACAGAGTGATTTTGAGGGTTGCAGATCCCCAAAGCAACTTTCCCAAGCTCAGTATAAGTGTTACTCTGCAGAAACAAAAAGGAACCCATGCAAAGGACAAGGCTTGAGCACTTTTGTTCTTCTTTTCTCCCCTTATGCTGGCTTTCCACCATGTTATCACGTGCAAATCAGGAATCATGGTTTAAAATCATGTTAAACAAGCCAGCTAAACAATCTAGGGCTTGTAGTTAGGTTCTTCAGCTACCAACAACAGTTTTATTTTAAACCATGATTCATGTTTCACGTGCATCCACAGGCCTGGAATCAAGCAGAATGAAACAGCTTTCCAGGTTTGGTCCTCCTTATATCCATCTGGAGAAGGGAGCAATAGGGAGCATGTGAATCCAAGGCTTCACTCAGGCTTCTTTCCATTCATGCAGGTAGTGCTAAACCATGCTTTAGAGTTATGAAGTGAACCCTCCTACTATGTGGTCCCGAAGTGGTGGCCCTGCGCTAATGCTTTTCACTGTCAGTGTCAGATACATCAGGGCTCTGAAGCAGTTGGAGCCTTCACGCTGTGACTTGCACCCTCTGGTTTTTCTCTAGTATTCAACACCTCTAGGCTGAGATCCTACATGTCTGCATAGTTCTGCAATTCCATGTCCTCCCATCATCCAGCAGCTGTCAAAGTCCAGCCACTTACTGGTGGGGAATGATGGGAATGGGAAGGTAATTCAGATCATGGAGAAACAGCCAGCCTCAGTTCAGTCAAAGGTGGGGGGAAGAAATGACAGTGAACTCTGTGTTTTCCTTTCCTGAGGAGCTCACAGCAGCCAGATCTTCATGATCTATATTGCCTCTCCTGTCCTTTCCCTTCCTTCAGGTAAGAAGGGAACTTGACAGCTGCCCAGCATGAAAGATTTGGGGATGTTGTGCAAGGGCAAGAAACAGCCCTCTGTGCCTGTCCAAAAAGAGACTTCCACATATATAAGCTACACTTTCACATGCATAATGTCAACCAGTTTTGTGTGTTGTGCATTCATCCACACTGCACATGTGCACCTGAGGTCCAGGAGAGACCACTTTGTGGCATGGTTGCTACAGAATGGTCTGACCCTTAGAATTAAACATACAACAATGGTATTTGGAGCATGATAACCTCAAAAGTGCTCACTGAACTTAACTTGTGATCTGGATTACTTTTCCAGATGTTCCATAGTCATGAAATAAGCCCAGATTTTCCAAATACATTGGATCCTGTAGATGCTCATTATTGTACAGGAAATAAATTTTGTACAGTGAAGAAGTACATCTTGACAATTAAATAACAATTGTTTGAGTTCAGTGGCTAAACATGTTTGCTGTTTTGCTCCAGAGTGGAATACAAACAACACAACATTCTACTGAATACTCCTCATGGGAATTATATGGATTTTCTCAGTGTTTTGCAATGTCATTAACATAGTTAACCTTTCCTTCTAGGATTCAGGTGTGGCTTCAGCAGCCTCCCAGATACTTTAAAGGAGGTGGTGAAGATACAGCTGAGGTAAAAGGATTACTCAGTTCATGCATTGTCACTTTTGGGAATGGTGGGGTGATAGAGAGAACATATTAAAGCATCAAGGCCCCTTGTTTGACCCCCACAACCCTCCTCATATAATCATGAATAATGCAAGCAGAGGGACCAGATGTGGGAGCCAAATGTGGGACCAGAGTTGTCACTGATGGGTGAATTTTGAATTGTCTTATCCTTAGCTCATGGAGCCTGAACCGAAAATGACTCAGCAAGAAAAAGTTTATTCTTTGTCAAACATAAACGAAGATGATATTTTTGGTGCTATGCTAGATGGCTAGCCATGTTTATTTCCATTAAGAGAGAGACCCAGTGATCCTCCCCTCTTAGAGGTGCCAGTGAAGTCCTTGCTTGGTTCAGAATGTTCTGGATGCCATCATGCTTGCTGAAATATAGTGGAAGGAAAGACTGATGATTTTGCTACCTGTGGCAGATTGTACGTGGAAAGAATATTTTAGCACAAACCTCCTTCTTAAAGGAAGAAAACCAAAGAGCTTTCTTTCACTTTGTAGCAGAAGCCCTTCTACCTCAATTACAGTTCAGGGTATCAGAGAGAGTGAGGAAAGGGAAGTGGCCTTGGAAACTTCAGATTATTGGAACAGGAAAAAAAACTGTTTATGTGTAATATTCTCTGGTCCAGATGTGGAAATGTGGGACAAACTCCCATGGTGTATGAACCTTCAATTCCCTTCCTCTTTGCTCATATGGCAGCTCTAGCCACTAAACAGTTGTGGGCAGTGATGGGTTTCCATGTTAACTCTCACACAGAAAAGAATGGTGAATGCTGTGGGGTATTTATGAGTGGAACAGCACCACTTTTGGTACAGAGTTCCATTAACTTTACTGAACATGTCACTCAGTGTCCTTTCTGAGAAGAGGTTTGGATGACAAGGGAAACCAGATACACTTGGAAAGAGGCTGAGCAGACAGTAGGTGGAAAAATTTAAACCTGAGACTTACGCTCTTATCAGCATGTTATACTAGATTTACAAGTAGGAATTCTATGCTTCTGGCTTATCTGGAATTAAACACATTAAATTCAACAAGACCTCCTTCCTCAAATTTAAATCAATTGACAAGACTGAAAAAAAGATGGTCTGAGTGTGCCCAGGACTGTGCTATAAATCTATTTGTCAGTGTTGACACTATTGAAGCCTGTGTTTTATTTCAGTTCTTCTCTATCATTATACAAGGAGAAGGTTAGCTAGTGGTATATAATGGCATTGTGTGTACTCGGGATGGAGAGAATATTTGAATATTCATGGAATGGGGGGCTTCTTGATTGTTAGGAAAGCCTGAGAAGTAGATCCTCCCGATGCACCTTTTAGTCCCCTCCCAAGTCTTCGAATACACATGGAGGACTGCTTTTCCCCCAGCCCAGAGTGAGCTTTTTCCTGCTTTCTTGACAAGCCATGTAGTAGTTGGCGGGAGGGAGAGAAGCAGCTGAAGATCATCACTGGCTGTGTTATGATGGCAGGTGTGTCACGATATAGGCATTATCTGGTACCTCAGGGGTGATGCAGCTCTAGAGATTCTGGAGGATGGTCCCATTGTTATGTGCCAGCTACTGGAACATGTTAATAACAATCCTTGGCCATCCCTTGCTCTCCTCTTGGACACTGTGCGGTGGTGTCAGGAGGAAAAAGTGATGTGTACGCACCTTCCTTGTTATTAGTATCCAGTAGGACAAATCACCTACACCACTATCTTATCTCTTGGGAAAAACTACATGCTATGTCATTTCTGCCAAGGGAGCTGGTGTTCTAGGTTAAGCATTCTGTGAATATTTCTCATTTTTAATCCCCAAGAAAGATTTCCCAGCAGCTGGAAAAAAATATTAACTTTCATGAGATTTTTTTTCTTGTTTTGCTCTGTGTAAAAGCAGAGTAGCCCGTTTTTCATTTTTTTTAAAAGAAAACACCTATTCTGTGCAAAGTACAATGTTATATTATATATTTCTGCATACAATATTGCATTTTGCACAAAAGACAGGGATTTGAGCACAAACTGGATTGTGCAAGGAAGTCTCAAAATGACTCTCTCCAAATGGAAAAATACCAAAAGTAATTCTCAAGATCTCACCCAACAGGAAGAAAACTTTTGAAAGCTTTTACTCTTACTTGTGAGAATGAAGTAAGCAAAGATTTACAGTCCTATGGTAGCCAAATATTTTCCTGTTGTTTTTTATGAACAGCATTTTCTTTTTGTTGCCAGGGCATTCAGTTATGCAATCCCTCAATTGTTAATCCCAGAAGGAATTTCGTCTCCTGATGAACTGTCTCGCTCACTTCTGCTTAGTCATCAGAATGAATTTCTTCAGCAAAATCTTCAGAAACACATTGGTGTTTTCCGCCAGAAAGTGTATGGGCTCCAGAATTTTGCTGATGCCCTTAGAGGTGTCCATGCACATTGGGAGCTCCAAAAGGTGAGGACATATATCTTTCTTTCTTTCTTTCTTTCTTTCTTTCTTTCTTTCTTTCTTTCTTTCTTTCTTTCTTTTTAACACACATGGATCAGAAAGGGATATTTTAGTCTTCACAGTAACATTTTCTTGTAGAAGTTACACAGAACTAAACCTATAATATAGACATTCAGTGGCTTCATCATGTTAGGCCCTTTCACACTAACCAGTTTAGTGCTATGATTCCTCTTTAATTCCATGGCAATCTCCTATGGAATCCTGGGATTGGCAGTTTGGCCAGAGGGACCAGAGGTTCTCCCTGGCCAAGGACTCCAAATGCCTTGCCCTAAAGTGCAGACACCAGGATTTCTAAGGATGTTCCCATGGCAGTTAAAGTGGAATCATAGCACTATAGTAGTGTAAAATGGGTGAAACAGTAAATTTAGGCTTCTGGCTAATGCCCACTTCTTCATTTTGAAGGGTTGTCAATTGTTTAGGTAATGAACAGCTGAGGAACCATCTGCATTAGCCAAATTGACATAAGAATAATTTTACCCCAAAAAATTTATCTTGGTCACCCAGAAAATTCTATGGCCCTTTCCGCACCTTACCTTGTTCTGGCGCTGGGGTGCGGGGATTGTGCGAGCAGCCTCTGCCGAGAGGCTCTCCCTTCCCTGCTGCTTCAGCTCTGCACGAGCTGCCTGCTCATGTGAGAGCTCTGCCTCTTCCTTCTGCAGTGCAGCCTGGGACCTTCCCAGGCTGCACTGGGGCAGGAAGTGCGACTGGTCCAGCTCCAGAGGCTCTGCATGGCAGGTAAGTGCGCGTGGGCCCTGGGAGCAATGCACAATCACACACCATTTTCAGCTTCAAGCCAAAAATGAAAAGGTGTGCGATTGGTTCCTGCCAGCCCCTGGAGCGTCGCGCGATTGTGAATGCATTGTGCAGATCACTCCTCGCAATCACGTGACACTCCAGGCTGCCTTTCGCATGGCAAATGCCACGCTAAAAGGGGATATGAAAACAGTAATAGTACTGTGGAATTCCTAAGAACCTAGAGAATATTCAAGAGCTACAGCATATGCTGCCTACACAGGTTACATTGGTGTTCCTAGCCAATCAGCAACCACAGTCAGGGACCACATGATGAACACTTTGGAACCTATTCTATGCGATTTGTCTTTTTACAGCCATTTCGTTGCTATTTCCCCTTGCCCAATCCAACACATTTTTGTGGGAGGATATGACGTAATAAATTTCTGCAGCCCTTTCCACAGTGATCTCTGGGAAAATATCCAGAAAGATTCTCAGGAAATGTTTCTGCAGAATGCCTCCTCTTTCTCATTCCTAAATAAAACTGCCTTTCAGTTGATTCTGAATTTTCAGATTGTACAGAATGCCACCTCCCTCTTGAAAGAGGTTAGGATTGGGGGAGTGGGGGGAGACATATCCAACCTATCCTACAGCAATTATACTAATTACTTTCTAGATTGCTGGACCAATTAAACCCCCCAGAAGACCTGATGAAGGAAGGGAAAAGGGGGCAGAGCCTGCCACTGCTCTTTTCTTCCTCTTTCCAAGGCATCCAATATCTACTTATTTGGTCATAGGACTTGAGGGGCGGTGGTGGTGCAGCATGGAGACAAAGAGAAATTAATCATGCTATTCTTCTGCACAGTTTTTTGGCATATGCTCACACAGCAGTGGTTTGGTCTTGCCTAACAGCACCTTTGTATTTTGTCAAAGAACCTCTATATGCAAGCAGAAACTCCAAACCTGCAAGCAAAAATGCCCCAAGGAAAGATTTTGCCTTGAAGTCTGCAGGTAAGGCGGAGGAAGCATCTTTTTGGGAAAATTTCATATCTTATCCTCTGCCCTGGAGGATATCTGCACTGTATAATTAAAACAAATTGATCCCATTTTATTTTCGTGGCTCCTTCAAAATTCTAAATTCTGGGAAGGCACTTAGAAAGCTGTAATGTGCTCCTCCAGCAGGGATTTTAAGTTCATCAATAAGCCATTTCCGCACTAGATGTTATAGGCTTTTATTCCACTTTCACAGCCTATGGAATCCTGGGGTTTGCAGGATTCTGCAAACTGCAAACTCCAGGATTCCATAGGCTGTTAAAAGTGGAATAATGCAAATAAAGTCTATTGTGGAAATGGTTACTTTCCCAGCATTCCATAGGATGGAAGCCATTTTTACCCTGATTTCTGGGGCCCAAGGGGGACACCTCAATGTGCTCCAAATGTTGAGGAATGGAAATTACCCAGACACAACTAAAGCAATGCAAGAGGCAAGGCAACTACAATCTTGAACCCAATGTTTCGGGATAGGCTGAGTCACAAACCAAGCAGAAGTAAATTACAATTGTTTTCTTTTTTTAAAAAAAGACAGTCAATGTACACATATGCACTCACTCACACAGACCTAAGAAGATAAAGGTAGGAGATTCGATAGAGGATTTTGAGAGGGTTTTTTCCCGGGGGAAAATACTACACCTGATCCTGTAGCCCAGGTAGTCAGAAGAAAGTAGTTGGAGCGGAGATTCTCAGCATGTGGAAACTGAGGGGAAGGCTTGGCAAACGGAGCGGCAGCAAGGGGGGGGTGGAAGCCAGGAGCGACCCGAAGAAGTGCTAAAAACCGGGGGTTTTATGGGGGAAAATGTGCCTGTAGGGTAGTCCGTTCCTGGGGAAAGCAATGGGTTTCAGGTTGGAGACAAAGCCTCTGAAAGGTCAGAACTTAGAATGATTGGATTTTGACAGAGTTGTCAATAGCGCAGGTGCAGCAGAGAAAAGGGAGTGCTTGACAGTTGGCTATTCGAAAATGAAATCTCGTAAAGCCGGGGGTTTTGGGGAGAAAATTTTTGTATGCTTGATGCATACTTAATATAGTTTCAAAGTGAACTTGCCTGGAGGTCTCCTAAAGCTGCATGCCAGCAAATTCTGGCCTGCCTGGATTTATCTTGTATTCTTCAGCTAGTTCGGCCGTGCCCGTGTGTGTGCTTGTCCAAGGGCCTCGCAAGCACGTGGAGAGGAATGGTTTTGGAATGGCCAATCTTTAGATATCATATTATATTTAGTAGACCTGGGCTCAGACTATAAACTACAGTAACACCATGACAGTTAAAGTGGCAAAAAGTCATGGACATTTATCATAGGTTGCATTGCGCTTGTGGCAGTGGAACTTTGTGATTAATATTTTTCTGAGATTTATTGTGGTTTTGGCAATGAAATCTTTCAACTTATCCTGTATATGCATCAGGTTTTTTCTGGCTCTTTGTGGTTTTGGCAATGAAATCATTGTATCCTGTATATGCATCAGGGAAGAGTTGAATACAAACAGCAAGCCAGTAGCAGTGTGTGTGTGTGGGGAGGGGGGGGGGGGGGATGGAAATCAGTGAGACAGAAATGGAGGTTGTAGGATTTGGGGTGGGGGAAGAGAAATGTTTTGGGGGAGAAAGTGAGGAGTCAAGAGAGAACATGAGGTGATCTGTTGACTGTGTAAAAAGGGGGATAGACCACTCTTGGCCAGGGCAGCCTCCCCCCCCACAATATTTGAGTTGTTACAAAAATTTATCTGCTTCTCTCTTGGCTGTAGGCATCAGATTTCCTACTGATATAGTCAAGCTTAGAGAGAAAAAAATTCCCAAATCCCTCACAAGTATTTTTAAAGTTCTGATCCTATCTGATCTTGGAAGCTGAGCACCAGATCCAATCTGATTTTGATAGTTAATCAGGGTCATCCCTGACTTAAATAGGAGACCACCAACAAATACCAGGTGTTGTGGGCTTTTTAGATGGATGGCAAAAAAAACTCTCAGTATTCCTTCCCAATAAAACCCTATAAAATTCATGGTGTTGCCATAAATGGCCAGAAGATTTGAAGGTACATACATGCACATTAATGTTGCACAGGTAACTTTAAGACATGCATGTCTATGTACACACACACACTCAGAAACTTAAAAGTGCCACTAGGGCCATTTCCGCACTAGACTGTTAATAGCGTATGATTCCACTTTCAACATCCTATGGAATCCTGGGTTTTGCAGTTTTGGAAGGGGCCAGCTGGGGGTATTGAAATGGAATTAGCGCATTAACAGTCTAGTCGGAAAAGGCCCAGGTTTTCCTTTCCTTTTTTTTTTTAAAACTGCAACAGACTAACACAACTATCTCTTTGAAAAAGAAAAACTGGACCAAGTTCCATTATGAAATAATTATTTAGCTTATTTTAAAGATGTAGAATGGGAGTAATGAAACCAACTTACACTTTAGGTTGTCTGAAAAAAAACCCCGATACAAAAGCTTGCTAACAGTTTACTCTTACTAACTCTGAGCCTCTCATCCTGGTTGGTTCTATGTGCTCCATAATTCTGGAAGGGGAAATTCTCTCATTTCATGCCCTAATATCAGGTGCTTCAGTTGTGAAATCCCGCAAAAACTTTAGCAGGAGCAAAAGTTTGCATGCTGGGGTTTGCTGGGATTACTCCCGCCGCCACATGTGATTCTAGAGGTAGGAATTCCTTAATATTTATAGAGGAATTTTTTTCTGACCATTACAAAGTTTCTGTTCCCCCCCCTCCTTTAAATTCCTCACAGAGAAGTCCAGTCCCTTGCCCCAGTTGGAATTGTTAATCAGGAAGTTATGGGGGTACCAAAAATTGAGTTTTAAAGTCAGTCTGAGAAATATGAATTGCCCAGGTGAACATTTTATAGAGGAGTGTGAGTGGTTGGGCCCATAAACTATGATCACCATGGGTGAGGGTTCTCTTGGGGTTTTACGCAGTGGATACAAGAAAGAGGAGGATCCCTTGCTCACCAATCAGGAAACCTGCTTCTATTCTATGTTCTATGTTTAATGAAGATTCACATTAAAAATTTCAGCCTTTTTTTTTTTTTTAATTTTTAATTATATAACTGAAAAACAAAAGCAAAAAATTAAACACCATGTGTTAACATAATAGTGAAAAAAATTTTTTTTTTCCTTTAAACAACATAAACTTAAATTATTTTTTTTTCTCTTTTACACTTGAAATCATAACCTTATTCAGCTTATTCCATATCATACAGCTTATACATTTTTGTTACCTATCTTTAATTCTTATTTTCATTATATTCATTTTTAATATTATAGTTTCATTTTTAAATTTTATATTTTGGCTTCCATTTAACCTATTACTATTATTAATTATAACTTATTACTTCAAAGCCAGTTAACTTTTAACTTTTTTTTTTCCTTTTAAAAATTAAAAATCACATATCCAATTTCATCAATAGATCACAAGTTTAACACACACACGTAATATAAAATAAAAATAAAAAATAAAAAATACAAAACAAAACAAAAATATATATATATACTCACCCCCCCGAGCCAACTTTTTATTTAATCCACTTTCCAAAATTGCCATTCTTCTTGTAATAGGGTAGCTTTCCATCTCTTATCAAAGCTTTTTCCAAAAATATTTTCCAAATTTCCTCAAAATCATTCCCTTTTGTTAAACCTTTCATAAATCTAATTCTACATGTTAATTTATCATTAATTGCAATTTTCCAACTTTTTTTCCATTATCTATTTGAAATTTTTCATTTGTTTTCCATTTTTTTGCTTTTTTAATCTCGCTGCAATTAACAAATTTGTTATTAATTCTTTTCTTATGAGTACACTCAACCTTATTATATATAGACAACAACGCTATATTTGGACATACTGGTATTACTACTCCTTTAAACTCTTTTTTTCTTTAAAAAACCCTTTTTCCAAATTTTTCTCCATTCTTTTTCTATTTTTGTTGTTTTTCCCAAAATTTGTAAACCTTGCTAGGAAGTGTGTCTCAGTAGTTTGGAGTGCCTGGCTGAAAAGTCAGTAACCACAGTGACAGGGTTTTTTTGTTTTGCTTTTTTTGCCTTTTTTGTGAGAGCAAAATGACCAGTGCTTCCCTGTCCCTCAATGTCTTCACCAAGAAATCTTTGTAAAACTAGACTCTATCTTCTTTGCTAAACAAACAAAGAAAAACAGCACAAGCATGGAAGGATGGAGCAATCATAATGCTTCACATTTTTCAAAAGCCCTTGTAGCAAGGCAGTGGGAGTTCTAATATGCAGGCAACTGTCTGTGCAGCTGTGTGAAAATTTACATCCCTACTGGAAAGCAGAGGGCCCCCATGGTGTGGGTTGAGTCTTACTAGGACACTGGAAGAACTGGGTTTGAATTATGGCTTAGTAATGGAAACCCACTGCGTGACTTGGGTGCTCACACTCTCTCAGCCCAAGGAAGGCAAGGGCAAGTCCCCTTTGAACAAATTCTGCCAAGAAAACCTCATTGTAGGTTTGCTTTAGGGTTGCCATAAGTTGAAAATGACTTGAAAGCATACAACTACAAAAACTGGAAAGTACATCAAGATTTGGAGTGAAGTCAATGAGCATACAATTTATGTACTGATGAAAAATATCTTATTATGAGGGATGGACGTCTTTCACTATTTTGTCATCACATCTGAAAATGCATCATTTCTGCATGTTTCTTCCCTTTTGCAGGAAAAAAAAAATTTCTGCACAGTTCATGCCTGGTACTCACAGTATTTGCCTGGGATTCGTGTAGTTTTTGATTGGTTTTTGGGAAATTTTTCTGAGCAGACATATACATGGCTCTTTATGAACAGAAATCATTTTTGTGTGTGCCAAAATTTATTTTCCATAAAAAAAACATCCAGGAACTCATTTTTTTTTTTTTCACAAAATTTGTTTTTTATGCAGAAATCACAAATTCCCAAAAAAGTGAAACCATTTCTTTTGCACAAAGACATATGTTTCTCTCCAAAACCAGTTTTTGCCCGAGACACTGTTTCCTGGCACACATTTTTTTTTGTGTGCAGAAATTTTTTTTTAGTTTAAAAACTTCCAGTTTTGTACAGAACCTCTAGTGTTTCTTGAAACATGTTTGTGTATTTGTGTGTGATAAATTTTTTTTGTACAAAACCATGGTTTTCGTGAAAAATGACACTCCATATGTGTTTCTGTGCAACGGGGAATTTTCCCCAAAACACTTCATGATCTTCAAATACTGGGTGAAAAAAACGAAATTCCCCACGTCTGTGTTATTTCTTCTGATTGGGTTTTGCAAGTATCAAATAAACCCCCTCTTTTTCTGGACCGAGAAAGAAGTAATGGCAAATATTATTTTCATTCCTAGCTTTACCACTAATACAACATGGTTTAAGTGGTACAAATGTTTGGGGTAGTTCCAGGTTACCTTAGTTAAACAGCGGGCCACACTGAACACCATGACTCTATCCTGACTGCCAAGGTATGCACAACTTTCCCTCACCTTCCTTACAAGCATGGATCTTAGACAATGGTTGTGTTTTGAAATGAACAAAGAATAGTCCATATTAAACAGGGGGTTTGGAATTCTTCAGGCTTTCTTTCCTTCTTAGTCATAGAGCGTTTGGTTTTCAGAGGGATAACAGCCCTGGGAATTGCTGGGCCATGGATGGATCTCAAGGCTATGTAATCATCAAGTTGTCGAAACCTATCTGCCCAATGACTGTGGCTCTGGACCATATTTCAAAGACAATTTCCCACACAGAGGAGATCAGCAGTGCTCCACAGAACTTCTCAGTCTATGTGAGTAACTCACTTATCTTCATTGGATCTCTATTTCTTCCTTTTTTTTTGTATTAAGAAATGACTTCATAGATGGATCATTTAAGAAAAAGAATATGCACACTGATGTTTATCCAAAAGCTTTCGTTCTTTTTAAAAAATAAAGCTTTCAATCTCTATCACATTCCCCCTTGTCTTTTTTCAGGGATTCAAGAATGATTTTGAAAAGGAGGAAGGAAGCTTTTTAGGTTCATTTGTCTACAGAATTGATGCTTACCCTACGCAAATGTTCAAATTGGAGGTATGCTCTTTAGTACGGAAAAAAAGATCACATAGGATTTAATAAGAGTGACAGGCATGCAGTCAGTACATGTTTCTCGGGAGAAAGCTGTGTGGTCTCTGTGCCACATTCTGAGTTCATTTGGAATGGTGTTACAAAGATTTTCAAAGCATAAAATTTGTGATTAGTTTACATTTAGCTGGCCAGTCAGTCAGTTAATTTTTTCACTGAAGTGATCAGTTAAAGTATGTTCTGTCAACTAACCCCTTCCAGATAGTTTGAGAAGCCAAAGCAGTCCTGATACTATAATTTATTCATTTTTTAAAAACTCTGTGGCCTGCAGGCCTAATGTGGTCCATGTGAGGGAAGACTCTGGCTTGCCAGAAACTTCCTACTGACTACCCTCCTTCTCAACATTCCACCTACTAGTGGAAAGAGAGGAATACTTGTTATTTCTCCTGAAAGACTGTTCAGGGGAAGTGCTGTCATTATCTCTTGACTGGAGAGCGCAGGGGGTTCAGACTCCTCTGAGCCGTTATTTCGAGGAGCCAACTGAGCCCCAGCCATGTCACTAGCCCACTAGCCCATTTTAGAATTCCAGCCCTGATGTCTCAGCTGGAGATCTCCCAAAGCTTCTAACAAGGGTATATAAGCATATAATATACTAAAACTGAGAAGAAGTCAAATACAAAACAAATTGAGCAGATAAAACAGAAGAGTGGAGACTTGACTGGAGCTCAAGTCAAATTACCAGAGCTTAGAAAATGTACTTGTTTAGATTAATCTTCCAGAATCCCCTAGCTAGCAAGGACGGCCAGACTATGCAAATTATTAATTTAATGTTTCATGCCTTCAATTCATTTCCAACTTACAGCAACTCTAAGGTGACCCTATCATGGGGTTTTCTCAGCAAAATTTATTCAGAGGGGGTTTGCCTTGGCCTTCCTCTGAGGCTGAGAAAGTGTGACTTCCCAAATTCACCCAGTGGGTTTCCATGGCCAACTGAAGTTTCAGACCCTGATCTGCCAATGTCCTGGTCCAAAACTCAAACCACTATACCATGCTGGCTAACTAAATAGTGAAATGATTAACCTAGTGGGATTTTGAAACTGCTTAAAGGTAATTTCTATATTGTAAACAGATTTCCCTTCTTATTAAATTATATAAAAATAAATAATACTGTGTGTTTAAAAACACATTCATTGGTTATCTGCAATAATGCTTTTGATTAATACATAGCTAGAATCTCTTGATTATCTATCTATTCTGCTATCTATCTGTCTATCTATCTAATCATTACGTTTTACATATTTCTTTGACAATTATAAGCATTGTGCTTTGAGATAACACTTTTGTCAAAATCTGGGACTTGACAGAGGTATGTTTATTAGCCTAGGATATTCAGGTGATGTGATTCTGTGGGAGCCAATTTTACAGGATTACATCTTGATACAGGTTCAATCTAGGCTGTTCTCAAGGGAACGAAACTGATCACAGAATTGGGTGGAGATGTAACTTACCCCTAATTTAGTGTTGCAGAATCTATGACTGTGAACCTGCACTGCACAATCGCAGCTCTTTGTCATCACTTTAAACATCTCCATGCCACAGATTTGGGATTACTATACTGTGGGCTTTAAAACTTCTCTGCAGAGTCCTCCAGCACTGTAGTTAGGGGAAAGTCTGCTTGAGTTCTCTCTAGCAGTTTTGGGGAGAGAGATTGGGAAGGACATGCAGATAATGCTCAGCTTAATCCAATGCTCTTCAGTCTTTGCAAAGCTCTTTGTGGGGTAGATAGGTGGGTGAGATGTTTGTCTTTGATATGGAGTAGTGTGTTTGGCCATCTATTGGAGAGTGTTAAGCTGTATCTCCAATTATGATCAACCTGTATATTTGTGGATAAACTCAAATATCACAAGAGCCTGCAAGTCTCAGGTGATCTGATGGAACCTAAATCTGGGTAAGTTACCCTGGAACTTGCACACTGCTTGAAGAAGTTGGGTGAGTGTGGGATTTATTTATCATTTCTAGTGTATGACCTACACTAAGGTAGTGTAGGTTGTAGATTCACCCTCTCTAAAGCTGTGAGGTTCAGTATATCTTCATTGTCTAAACAGGTCACTTCTCAACTTAAACTCTGTTGTAGAGAGCTTCCCTGCCCATTGGAGGAGATATTGGGGGTGTGTTCAGGGGGGCTATTGTTACCCTGCTTGCTTGGGACTCCCTTAGTAGAGGGATTCCCAAAGGCTGTCAAAATTGTCTCTTGTGGGGAAAATTAGTTCTGAGCACTGCTTTAGTGATGCAAAGAGGACAGGGTAATTAAGGATCTTTAATCCAATGTTTATGGGGTCAGGCCCAGTCAGAAATCACACAGACTGTTCAAATTTGAGTATTTTATTGACATAGATGTTAAAAATCCATACAATCACTCAGCTGCACTCACTCCAACAAGCATACAAGACTATAGAAATTACGAAAGAGGTGAAAATTAAAAGAGAGAGAGAGACATAAGGGTTTGAATTAATACTGTACCAATCCAGAAGTCTTCAGGTGGCAAAAAACTATCTCAGCCACACCTTTTGAGGCTGAGGGGAGCTTACCAGTTTCATGTTTTGTGTATCTGAGAGAACTCCAAACTCTGAACTCCAAAAACTCCAAACTCCAAATTCCAAAAAGGAGAAGGAAAAGGGCCTAGTTATAGAGCTGACCCATGTCCTGGGGAAACATATGGCTGCAGTTTTATTAAGATGGATTTCAGCTTTTGTAGTTCAAAGAAAATACAGCCAAACATCCTTGTAGTTTCCTGGAAGAGTATCTCATTCGGGGATGCATACCTCAAGGTGTCAAATTCCAGGCTATTTACATTGTTTATTTGTTCCCAGAGAGTTATTGTCTCCTGATCGCTGCTGAAAATCCATTCCAATGGCCTGTGAGCCATTTACAAGATTACTCAGGATGTGTGACAGAAAAGCAGCTACTCTTTTGATCTGTCTGCAGAGCTCTACTGCCTAAGTGTCCATCCAGTATATCTCTATGGCTCACTGTGTTTGATATAAAATAATTAGGATCCTCAGGACATAGTTTTTAGGTGTGTTAGGGGGCTTACACTATGTAGGGAAGGAGAATCCACCTCATCTGAGACCTAAGCTTCTTTTATCAGTACAAGATGGTTCTGGCCCATAAATCGATACTTCTTGACTGACCATATTTCCCCAGCCAGCCATTCTTCTACCAGACACTCTTTTGCCATCCATAAGTCAGAAACTCCTCTGCTGCCCTCACTCTACAGCAACTACTAAATGGCCATGTGTTGGTGGTGGGAACTTGAGAGACAAGGTGAGTCCTGCAGGAAGGCGGGAAGAGACACAGCAGAATTCCACTTGGGGATGGAGGAACTTTATCTGTCTCTCCCTCTCCCCACTGCAGGATCTTGGTCCTGACTGATGTGAAAATCAGTCCACATCTCCTGGACTAAAGTGAAAATCAGATTTTTTTTTTTTATTTTTATTTCTTTATTTTTTAAACCTTTTTTATTTATTATTTATTTTTTTATTAAAAAATAAAAAATAATTAAAAAAAGAAAGAAAATCAGATTTTAGATATCCACTAAATGTCCCCAAATGTTCCAAAGCAGTTTTGAGCTCAAAAATGTCACAATTTCCATTAAAACTGTATCTCGAGAAAAAACAATTATGTGCAGAAATGTATATTCCAGGAGTAAGCATATTGAAAAATATTGATTTGAGCATGTTTTTTTTTTTAAAAAAAATAGATAAATCACAGATTTATTTGATGAATGTAATGTCATAAAACAGATGGATCTCTCCATTTTAAACTCATCAATCTGATAAAAGATCTTTGTGGATACATGAAGGCTATACTACATGCTACATTAAAAATCCATGGTTCAGCTTCAGTTTATTTCTTACTCTCAAGGAAGCACCTGTAAACTCAGTCTGGATCAACATCACTGTGAATGGGTAGAGAAGGCTTAATGCTTCCTCGCCACCTTTTCATCTCATAAATTTCCTTCTTGAATTGTCCCCAAACTCCAAAGAGAGAGAGGGTTGTTTGATGTATGGGAAAAATAATGTTGGTGGTGGCGCAGTCTAAGACTCTCCTACATAAAGGTAGTGGACTCTTTTCAAAATAGGCAGGGACATTCTTACACTGGAGTTAGAAATTGCAGCTTGGCTGCAGCTACCTGAATCCAGTGGGTGCCCCAGCTAGAGTGGATACATGGAATCAGTAAGTCCCAGTGATTCAATGGGTCCTAATTCTAGTTGGTTCTAGCAATTAGCTTTAGGTATATATCTTTAATGTCTTTAGTCTGCAGTCAAAGATTTGAACCACTCCTCCTGCTGAGTCTTTTTTCAGTGAGGGAAGAGTTGTGTTTCATGCTATCTCCATGCCATCTTGCTAATATGTCTGGGGCTGCAATATGTCTTGTGCGAAGGACAAATATTAACTTACTTTTTGTATGTCCCCATCCCTTTTTTATTTTCAGGGAGCGTATCTGGATACATTTCATTACCTGCTCCTGAAGATTTCAAGCAATTGGAACCATCCAAACTACACATGTATCTATGGGTTTCATGTATATGATTAATGAGTGTGTTGATGAACAGAAATATTCAATATTCAATATAATAAATATGTAATCATGTGTTTCTATTGCTATCGAGAGACTGTGGTCAATTGGATGGTATTTCATGTGGGGACCCAAACTCGTTTAGTCTTGTGGGATAATCTCAGATATAGAAAATGTATTCACTATCAGAAAGAGGTATTCAAAATAACCATTGCCTTGGTCACAATGCTTATCATGAATTGTACTTGCTGATGGGATGCTTACTCCCATAGTTTTGAGGAAATACTGGCTGCATACGGATACTGTGTTGATCTACTGCTATATTTGGCATGCTATACTCTCCCCTGCATTCAGCTGAAATGCAGATACAGCCTACATTGCCTGGGATTTTATTTTCTCATAGGTAATACTTGTTAGAAATACCTTAGGAATTACCTTGCCTTGCCTAGGAATTAGTTGTGGTTGAAATACACAGATTTGAGATCCTGTGTCTGTAATTCCTCAAACTGCCTTGTCCAGCACCTGTAACTTTTCCCCATATTCCCCAATCCAATCTGTATTCAGACTTGTTAACATACTGAGGTTTGGTTTCTGAGGGAATATGCTGCCTTCTCCTCCTTGCTGCTAGGCCTCATCTCTATAGCAGCCAGCCAGGCCCAAGAGGTTGCTGGCTGAGAATTCTAAAGGCCCCTCCCTAAACTGCCAACACCAGGATTCCATAGAATCTTCTCAGTCAGCCAATCATATGAGGTCTTCTTGCCTGACACACCCAATTATATGAGGTTGTCTCTGCCTAATGTGGAGAAACAGACAAACTTTGACTTTTATATCTTAGATTGTTGTTATTTTCCTTCAAGTCAACTTTGACTTCTAGTGATTGTACAAATGAGAGATCTCTAAGGCCCTTTTCGCACTAGGCTTTTTGCGCGAGCGGGGGCGGGCGGCTTGCGGGAAAAGCCTAGTTCGGGAGCCTGCCGGTTCCCCGCTGGTTCCTTCCGCAGCCGAAGGAACCAGCTGGGAAACGGCACCGTCCCGGAGGCGGCGGCGGCTCGCGAGTTCATCCCCCCCCGCGCGCGCAAGAAAGGAGCCCGTCGCTCCTGGCGCGCGCGGGGGGGCGGGCGCGACTGTCGCTCGCTCCTGGCGCACGCGGGGGGGCTGCTCGCGACAGCCTCCCGATCGCGCGCGCGCGCACGGAGGGGCGGGCGCGACTGTCCCTCGCTCCTGGCGCGAGCGACAGTCGCGCCTGCCCCCCGCGCGCGCGCGAGCGGGAGGCTGTCGCGAGCAGCCCCCCGCCCGTGCGAAGCAGGATGCTCTCGCATCCGCCGCACTAGCTCCCCGCCCTGCCCCTTCCTTCCGCACGGGCGGAGGGAAGGAGGCGCGACCCGGCCGCCTCCTCGACGCACCGCACTACAGGTGAGTGCATGTGGGCGCCGGGAGCGTAGCGCGAGCGCAGGGTGATTTTCGCTTGAAAGCGAAAATCAAAAACCCCGCGCTCGCGCCGCTGCAGCCCCGTGAGAGCGCTGGAAGTGGGAGTGCGTCGTGCGGAGCGACGCTCCCACTCCCGCACGGCTCACGGGGCTATTTCGCCCGGGAAAGCCCGTGCGAAAAGGGCCTAAGAGTCCTAGGCCATTTCCGCACTAGACTGTTAACAGTGCTATTATTCCACTTTCGACATCCTATAGAATCCTGGGGTTTGTAGTTTATTGAGGCCAAAGAGGTCTCTGGCTGAGAATTCTAAATGCCCCTCCCTAAACTGCAAACCCCAGGATTCCCTAGGATGTTGAAAGTGGAATAATAGCACTGTAACAGTGTAGTGTGGAAATAGCTCTAGTCATCAACAGCCCCACTGACGTCTTACAGACTCAGAGCTGTGGCTTTCTTGATTGAATCTATCCACCTGTGTTGTGGTCTTCTCCTACTTCCTTCCACTGTCTCCAGCATTATTATCTTTTACCAATGAGTCAAATATGCATGCATGTAAAAAAAAATATTAAAAAAATGCAGCACTTTAAAGACTAAGCAATGTATTACAGTATTGCTTTGGCAATCAGGAACCAGTTTCATAAGTTGCATGAAATGAATTATTAAACTGATAAAGTGTATATAGGTAAGCAGAAAGATGTGGGGAGGGGGAATGCAGAGTGGGTGGCCAAAAGGAAAGGCAGTGCAAGAGGTAATACTAACTAAAGGTGTAGGCTTTGATCTGGATTGGCATATAGCAAAAGGGGAGTTTAAATTCACAGTATGAGGGTCTTGATTCCGATTGTTACTCCACTGGAAAAACCGTATCCCGGGGTCTACAATTTTGATATTAAAATATGATTCTATGTGCCTGAGAGATCACCCAGATGAGCATGTAGGCAGCAACACTCAAATGATCGAAAACCAGGTCAGGCCAGTAAAATCCTCAGTCATGTAGCCCCAGGAGACTTCAAGCTGTGTAAACCCACAATAAATAAAGGGTCCTCAGCCCCTGAGAAGCTGACTTGAGGGGATTAGCATGTTTTCCCCAGGTTGAGCAAATATCCTATCAGGCAAGGACCATTTACATGAAGTCACACCACAACCCAATGCAGCCGAAGATCCTGAGACTTTGGCAACACCTTGTAATCTCATCATGCCAAGGAAGTTACCATTGTGGAGCTTCTTTAACACCCATTGTTCTCCCTGGGAAAGGATTAGCCCTCCAGGCACTTTTCCCCCTACAAATAGTCCCAGTTTTTGAGCGTTTCTTTGGATCACTCCCGGTCATCCCAGCAGACCATTTCTCTGTCCGTTGAGTAATCCCCTCAGCCCTCTCCATGCTGAGCCCCATTTCTCCGCTGTTTTTCCCAGACCAAGGACTTCAGGAAAAGGTGCAGTATTACCCCAGCTACAACCCCTTCAATATTCCCCTATCCAGTTTCCTCTCTTTTGCTTCTTAATAGGTCTTAAGTGAGTGTGTGAGTGATTGCGTTGGTGCGTGAGACTTTCATTCAGTAAAATCATTTATTGGACATTTTTTGTTTGGTTTTTGGCGTGGCTTGACCACGTAAAAACTGGGTAAAAAGACTCCGCTAGGTTACCCTGCCTCTCGCATTGCTATTGCTCGTGCTCTGGCTAGTTTCCATTCCCCATCATGTGGAGCACATTGAGGTGTCCCCCAAGGGATCCCAGAAATCAGGGTAACACAACTGCTCTGCCCCCACACTGGCAACTTGTGGGGAAACAGAACTCTACATTGTTCTGCAGAGAAAAATGGAGTAGTGGTAAAATGTAGTCTGGGTCTGAGTAGACAATTGCTGTGGCTGTGAATGTTGGATACACATTACACACATCAAGTAGAAGAGCAAGGTGATTGCAACCCCCATCCCCAAATGCATTGCTACAAAAATGTTTCAAAAGGAAAGACAAAACAAAGAAAAAAAAAGCATCCTCCTCCATCACACTAAATCCACATGTGGAACATGCCTCCGTTTTGTTTTTGTCCCCCCCCATCTTCCAGGAATAGAAACTCTGCGTGTGGAAGTAAGAAGTGTATTGTAAATGGAAAGTGTGTAGCACAGAGTGTGTGCCCAAAGGTCAAAGTAGGCCAAAGGCCCACAGAGGGGAGCCTGGGCTTGTAGGCAGCTCGAGGTACAAATATGCTTCTGCATGGAGAAAAGAGTACATGAGCCCTGCTCTGTTCTTACTGGAATTTGGTTCAGATGCATTTTCCTTTCTGTCAATGAATGAATGGTGTTCCTCCAAATAACTTCAGCCCATTAAGACTTAGCTAATAAAATTTACCTCACTATAAAGATTTCTTATGACTCATATATGGGAAATTCATGGAATGAGTTTAATGACTTCCTGCCGCCATAATTTCCAACTTATGTCCAAGTATCTGCAGCCCTCTGCAGGAAGAAAAATCAAATAACACTGTGAAACAAGGCTGGAAGTCTGAAAAAGAGAAGTATTGTTTTATACTGATAGTTGAATCTTTTGCAAAACAATGCACATCCCAAATTCAGGAATCTTTACTTGGAACTATGCTCCACAATAAAATGGAGCCCACTCCCAAGGAAGTGCACGTGAGACTGAACTGACTTTTGGAAAGCAGATTTATTGCTTTCGCACATCAGTGCTCACTGACTATTGTAAAAATCTGAAAGACCTGTATCTCCTTGTTCAGCCCTTTGGCAATTTTAGGAAAGGGGGATGATCTTTCTGGATCCTCTTACATTCTATCCCACTCCCATGACTGTATAAATATGCTCTATAGGCTGAGGCTTTGATATCATTTGGTACTGCATCTGAAGAAATGCATTTATATCCATGAAAGCTCATGCTATAATAAAAACCAGCTAGTCTTAAAGGTGCTGCCACATTAAATTTTTCTTCCCCACCCTTCCTCCTTTTAAAACTTCATTTAAATTTGCTTATTTGTCATGAGTTCACTTGCTTATTTGTCTTGAGATATTTGAAACTCAGGTAAAAGTTATCTATCGAAGAAAACATTTACACCAAAGGAAGCAAATGCCTCAAACAATGTGATTTCTTACACAGCTGCTGCATGCTATTGGAGTCTACTTGCTGTTTAAAGTTGTCACCATTGGGCCTGGTCCCAGAGTTCTATTGAAAAACAAAATGCATCTTGCAAGTTTAAGCCCCTTGTTCCGTGAAACAGAATCAGGTGGTCAGTTTCTTATGATCAGATATTTTTGCATTATTAATGGAAGTTGTATGGTTTTGAGGAGGTTATAAGGAGGCCACGTAGGTGGCCCAGGATGACCCAATGGAATTAGGACTTGAATAGCTGTCAGTACAAAGCCATAGGCCAAAGTCCTACATTGAGCAGGTGGAGTGTAATGCTTTGTCCACATAGTTCTGTATTCTTCCCTCCCCCAGCAACAATTAAGCTCTGAAGTGGCGGCTGCTGCTGTTTACCAGCAAGGGTAAGAGAGGAAGATGGGGGCAATTTAGATGATGAAGAAGCAGCTGGTCTCAACTCAGAGAAGGAAGAAACAAGGACATGTTTACATATAGAGTGCACCCTCCTTTTCCTTCTTCTTGGTGGGCAGACCAGCCATAGTGCCATTTTCTGAACTGTCTCATCCTCTCCCTTCTCTCCCCATTGGTTTGCAGCAGCAGAGACAGCAGCAGCCTCTTCGTGGGCTAGATAGCTGCCATGGGCAATGTAGAATAGCTACCTGTGTGTAGTCCAAAGCAGACATATGCACACATAACCCACACTTATGTCACCAGCAGAATGCCAGTCTTAGAATATATCTATACTACACCTGTCTGATATCCCTTTCATGACCATGGCTTCACCTTATGGACTCTGTGAAAGAAAGGAGGAGGAGTAGAAAGGAGGAGGAGCAGCCTTATATGTCAAGGATGTTTTCACTTGTGAAGAGATCCAGGAACTTAAATCCGGGAAGCCAAGTCAAGAGCATCTGGGTAAGAATTAAGGGACCGAGAAACAATAGGGATGTGATTGTGGGGGTTTGCTACAGGCCTCCGGGCCAGCCTGAGGACAGGGATGAGGCCTTCCTGGAGCAGATGGCCACACATTCAAAAAGAAGAGATGCAGTGTTAATGGGAGATTTCAATTTTCTTGATATTTGTTGGCAGTCAAATTCTGCAAAGACCACAAAGTCCAACAGGTTCCTTGCTTGTCTTGCAGACAATTTCATGGTTCAGAAGGTGGAAGAGGTGACAAGGGGATTGGCTATTTTAGATCTGATCCTGACCAACTGAGATGACCTAGTTGATGAGGTGGAGGTGGTGGGATCCTTAGGAGGGAATGACCATGCTCTTTTGGAGTTTGTCATTCAGTGGGAAGGAGAAGCCAAGTGTAACCAGACTTATATCCTAAACTTTAAGAAAGCTGATTTCTCTAAACTTAGGAAGTTACTTGCTGAAATCCCATGGCCAAGAATACTAAAAGAGAAAGGAGTTCATGACGGATGGGAGTTTCTTAAAAGTGAGATACTGAAGGCACAATTGAAAACTGTGCCAAGAAGGAGGAAAAATGGCAGGTGTCTAAAGAAACTGAAATGGTTGACTGAAGAACTCTCAGCTGAGCTAAGTGTTAAAAGAAACATGTACAGAAAATGGAAAAATGGTGAAATCACCAAAGAGGAATTCAAGTGAATAGCCAGGAGATGTAGGGAGAAGGTCAGAAAAGCTAAAGCGCAGAATGAACTCAGGCTTGCCAGAGACATCAAAAACTATAAAAAGGGCTTTTAAAGATATGTCCACCTCAAAAGGAAAAACAAGGAAATGATAGGATCACTGTGTGGAGAAGGTGACCAATTAATAACAGGGGGAAGAGAGAAGGCAGAACTACTCAATACCTTCTTTGCCTCAGTTTTCTCCCAGAAGGATAGAAGTACCCAACCTAGGGTGTGGGAAGTAGGTGAGGAACGGGGGGGAATGCAGCACAGAATAAGTAGAGAAATAGTACATGAATATCTGGCTAAACTAGATGAATTCAAGTCCCCAGGACCAGATGAATTACATCCAAGGATATCAAAAGAGCTGTCAGAAATCATTTCTGAACCACTTGCACTAATGTTTGAGAACTCTTGGAGAACAGGAGAAGTCCCAGCAAACTGGAGGAGAGCAAATGTTGTCCCCATCTTCAAGACCCTAATAATTATTGCCTGGTCAGCCTGACATCAATTCCAGGAAAGATCCAAGAGCAGATCATTAAACAGTCAGTTTGTAATTACTTGGAAAGCAATGCCGTTATCAGTAAAAGCCAGCATGGATTTCTCAGAAATAAGTCATGCCAGACTAATCTTATCTCTTTTTATGATAGGGTTACAGGCTTGATAGATGAAGGGAAAGCTGTAGACAAAGCATATCTTGACCTCGGTAAGGCCTTTGACAAAGTTCCACATGGCATTCTTGCAAAGAAGCTAGTAAAATGCAGGCTTGACAGGGCTACTGTTAGTTGGATTTGTAATTGGTTGACCAACTAACCCAAAGGGTGATCACCAATGGCTGCTTTTCATCCTGGAGAGAAGTGACTAGTGGGGTGTCTCAGGGTTCTGTCCTGGGCCCAGTGCTATTCGAATCTTCATTATGAATTGGATGAAGGAGCGGAGGGCATGCTGATCAAATTTGCAGATGATACCAAATTGGGAATGGTTGCTAATACCCCAGAGGACAGGATCAAATTTCAAAATGACCTGGACAGATTGGAGAGCTGGGCCAAAGCTAACAAAATGAATTTCAACAGAGAGAAATGTAAGGTCCTGCACTTAGGCAGAAAAAATGGAATGCACAAATATAGGATGGGGGACATGTGGCTGGATAGCAATATGTGTGAAAGGGATCTAGGAGTCTTGTTAGATCACAAGCTGAACATGAGTCAGCAGTGTGATGCGAGTTGCCAAGAAATCCAACACGATTCTTAGTTGCATCAATAGGAGTATGGTGACTAGTTCGAGGGAGGTATCACTCTATTTTATGTTGGTTAGGCCTCATTTGGAATACTGTGTCCAGTTCTGGGCATCTCAATTCAAGAAGGATGTTGAGAAGCTGGAATGTGTCCAGAGGAGGGCGACCAAAATGGTGAAGGATCTGGAAGCCATGCCCTAAGAAGAAGGCCTTAGGGAGCTGGGTATGTTTAGTCTGCAGAGGAGAAGGTTAAGAGGGGACATGATTGCCATGTTTAAATATTTGAAGGGATGTCATGTTGAGGAGGGAGCGGGCTTGTTCTCTGTTGCTCCAGAGACTAGGACAAGGAGCAATGGATTCAAACTGCAGGACAGGAGATTCCACTTGAACCTCAGGAAGAACTTCCTAATGGTCAGAGCTGTCCGGCAGTGGAATATGCTCCCTTGGAGTGTGGTAGAGTCTCCTTTTTTGGAGGTTTTTAAGCAGAGCTGGATGCCCATCTGTTGGGAATGCTTTGATGGGTGTTTCTGCATAGCTGGAGGTTGGACTGGATGGCCCCTGTGGTCTCTTCCAACTCTCTGATTCTATGATTCTACAATTCCAGGGATGTGTAATTTGGGTGAGGTTCCTAGAATTCCTTGCTACCAAGCGTCCATGTTCTATATGCAATCTTAGACATCATCCAACACAAGGCAGCCATCATTTCCTCCAACAGTGAATTGGAATGGTTGAGTGACTATCAGTTCAGAAATAAAGCTGACCAACTCAAAAATAAGGTAGAAGTGGCGCTCTTGGTACACAGAATTACACAAGCATGTGAATTACAAAACACTTTGTAAACAGCAAGAAAAAAAACACTCAAAACTAGTGGTGGGCTAAAGTATTCATTCCAGTGATTTTTATATCATGTGGGATGAGGGCACTCCAGAAGTTTGAATGGTTCTTCAGAGCCATGTGGACATTTCTGAAAACTTGAGATGGCGGTCTTACATTTCAGAAGAAATGGCCAAGGAAGAAAATCTTGGAATTTGCCCAGCCTATGAACACTTCTCAATATTCCACTTTCTGTGGGTTCAATGGTCTTGGAAAAACGTGTTACTGTTATTGTTCTTTTGTGGTACTTTGGCTCAAATTGACCCCAAACATGCTGACAAACAACCTGGAAGGACAAAGATTCCTGCAATGCCAAAATTGTTTTCATAGCTCCCTTTGGTGTTCACACGGATGAGGTTCGTGGTGTTTGGTGGTTCCCGTGTCTATGGGAAGGTGAATCCATTCTGGCCTTAGTCTGATCTTTAACAGAGCTACCCAAGGTGCTGAATCATATTTCCTAAGCAGGTTCAGCACTTTGAATAGCTCCCTTGAAGTTTGAACAAAAAACTGAAACAGAGCCACTGGAAAGAGGGGACATTCACATGCCCAGTTAGCTATGCTAGAATTTTTCCTTCTCCCCCATCCCCTGGAGTGAGAAAGGAGGAAAGGGGAGTCCTCAAAGAAGTAGATCCTGGGCCTTCTTTGTTGGGAGCTGCTGGGAAATTGAATGTTAAGGCGGGTAATTTTGAAAACAAAAGGGAAAACAGAGAGAAGTGCCCTGCTCAGGCCCCTTGCATCTTGTAGTGAGACATAGATTGATGGGAGGTACTGAAATTTCATGCATGCTGTGGAATTAGTAAACTTACACGCACTTTACGGGGAAGTTTAAGAATGAAAAGGGGTATCTTTTCCTTTTATGTCCTCTAGAACACCTTCCTTGCAGTACTGCAATAAAATGCTCAGGTCTAGGACTGACAATCAGCAGAAATTTCAATTCTTTCAAGAGTGTGTCTACATTACATAGTTATGACATTTCGATACCAGTTTAATTGTCCTGGGTCCATCCTACAGTATCATAGGACTATAATTTGGTAAGAGGGTACTTAGAATTCTCTGCTGCTATAGAAATTTCTAGTGCTGTAAAGCTCAGGGGAGTCCGCCAGAGAAATCTGTAGCTATTTTTAGATGGGTTCTAAAAACTTCAGGGCTTCTGCCAATATCCTTAGTACTTGAGTGATGGGACTTGTCCTTCCTCCCATCTTCTTTGCATTCCTTGCATGGATTGCAAATCTGATCTCCTGACTATCTAGGGCAGAATTAGGGGAGGTGCAGCTCGAACACATAGATGTGCATGTATGGATCCACCCATTCAATGGTGTTTGCTTTGTTGTTGGGCAGGCGCTACTGAAACTCATCCTGTGTGAGAGACATCTGGATTAGCCATTCATGGATTTAGTTCTGTGAAATACACTTTATATTCCTGTGGGGTAATCTGGTGCTGAAAATGAACTTAGTAACTAAAAAAGAGGGAAAATATACCAATACAGAAGGAGAGGTTTGTAATAATTGCTATTTGAGATTGTACAGGGATGAAGGAGATATAGAAAAAAACTCAAAAAAGAAAATTGTAGCAGTGGATTAATGACTAGAAAATGTAATGTCTCTCAATGGCCACTGGAGTGCACCAAATCTCTACTGAAAATGATAGATAGCTAGATAGCTAGATAGCTAGATAGCTAGATAGCTAGATAGATAGATAGATAGATAGATAGATAGATAGATAGATAGATAGATAGATAGACAAACAAACAGACTAAGAGACTGAGGAAAGCAGGGAAGAGTTATAAATATCTCTCTTCCTCTTTTTCTCTCTGTATGTATATGCCTATGTGCATTCAAGTTGGCTCTTGACTTATGGCAACCCCATAAACTTCACAGCGTTTACTTAGTCAAGAAATACTCAGAAGTGGTTTTGCTAGTCTGAAATATAGTCTACAGCATCTGGTATTCACTGGCATTCTCTCTTCCACCTACTAACCAGGGCTAGCCCTGCTTAGCTTCCAAGATCAGACAGTATCTGGTACCTTTAGGGCATTTAAGCAACTATATGCCCGGCTAGTTAAAAATGGACTACCAAAAAAAGTTCATAGCTCAGAGGCAGAGTAGATGCTTTGCTTGCAGGAAGGCTTCTGTTTGTCTCAGATGTCTCCAGTTAAAAGGATCAAGTAGCAGGGGAAAGTCATTCTGCCCAAGACCTTGCTGAACTATCAGAGGAGACAATTCTGGAATGAGGGCTGGTCCTACTATCAGGCAAAGGGAGGCAATTGCCTTAGGAAGCAGATGCTGGGAGGCAGTAGTTGGGAGTTGGAAGAGTGAAAGAGGTTGGAAAAGCCATTGATTCTGTTCTGTGCTTCCCCAGGCCAGCCCACTGCACCATCCTATCACTTGTATTTGAGAAAGACCAGTATGGTGGGCCACTGGCTTTAATAGACAGAATGGGGTTTGCTCATCGCAGGCAGCAAGAAATCTTGCCCCTGACTGGACTGGATAGTCAGGGTTAATCAGAAGCAAATAATGATGGCCAGAGTCCTATTCGGAAGTATGCTATCATGAGTGAATTTACATCTGTTGGAACTATAATTGGGCAGTTCTGTAATGTCTGTATCAAGTTATGTTATGTAGGGCAACCTGCAAAGTGACCGATACAGATTAGGACTGATGCACATTGGGACTCATGTGTATCAGTCCCCTTGTGCAACAGTTGTGCACTGGGACATGAGCTAGGGAGTACTGATGTGCACTGGAGCTCTCTTTCTGGTGTCCCATTACACATCTTCATAACTCACTAACAGGGTTCCTTAGTGCCTCAGCTATGCAGTTAAGCATAAAGAAAGCTGCATAACATACACCATGATAGAGATTTCCAGCCATCATGTCTAACAGAAGTTGTTACTGAGTTGATTACAAAGAATGAAAAGAAGCCTGCTGGGTTTGTTCTTGGTCCAAAGAATTCAGAAAGGCTTCTGTGGTGGCTGGTGAAGTGGAGTGGAGAAAGAAGACAGTGAACAGCTTTGGCCTCAAAGCAGGCAGGTTCCAATAGGAAGAAAAGCTGACCCACCACATACAGTCATCAGGGGGCACCTTCTGGAGCACGCACTGCATCCAGTAGGTGTGCTGATGGTGAAACATAGGGACAGAGGACCATTGGGCTACCCAGCCTAGTGTTGTCTGCTCTGACTGGCAGCCATAGTTCCCTAGGGCTTCTGGCACAATTCTCTCCTAGCTGAAAGTCCCTGGTCTTCCCTTCTGGTGGTCTCCCATTTCAGTACCTAATTTTATGTCAAATTCTTATTAGAAAATAAGAATCCCTGTGTGATCTTGATCGTTGCCATGCTTTTTGTTGGGGGCTGTCAAGATTAGGGAGCAGTTAACTCTGTATTAGGGAAAAACATCTGAAACGAGTTCTGCCTGTATGATTTGATCAAATTGCTCCTTGTGCTTTTGTCTTACGTGTTGTTAATTGGAACTTGTTGGGTCTATGGATTATGATAAAGGACTGCTTCTTTATTAGCCTGCATTATCCTGGCTGGATAACATCACTGCCTTCTGCAGAGCACCAGTGGGTTGCTGTAGTGGCCAGCAGCCATTTAAATTTCCCTTCATGTGCTTGAGTGAGGCTATGTCAGAGGCACTGGGAGAAACTGGAACAGCCTTCCATCACTGCTGCTTCTAGGTGAGGCTGCAGACAGGACCAGAGGGCAGGAGCTACTGTGCTGCTGCACTGGTTTCCTAAGCTTTGAATCTGGTACTGGATATTTTTTTTAATTAGCTGTGAGCATCAAAACAAATGGCATAAGCAATAACTTAGCTGTTCTGAGGTAATCTCTTTTCACTATATTGATATTTGGATGGACTGCTAACATTAATAACTTGGGCATTTCTGCACTATAGCGCTACGATTTCACTTTCAACCTCCTATGGAGTCCTGGGGTTTGCAGTTTGGGAGCGGCTGGCTGGCCCCTCCTGAAACTGCAAACCCCAGGATTCCATAGGAGATTGAAAGTGGAATCATAGTGCTATAACAGTCTAGTGCAGAGATGGCCTTGGATTCAGACTTGGCATCTGCAACTGAACTGGGGGAAGAGGCCATTCTCTTTCCCCCTCTTTCCAATGGCCACCTTTCCAGCTCCCTGGAAATGCAGCACAGAGGTTCAGGGGACCCTGATGCTGAACAGGGTAAGCTGTCATGCAAGAGAGAGGGGTATCAGAAACATTATGGTAATATGTCATCCACCAGTGGAACCTTTTTGTCAGCAAAAGGGCTGTTCATGGATCCAACCCCCAAGTGTCACTTTGTTGTTGTGTGTCTTGAAGCCATTCCGATTTATGGTGACCCTAAGGCAGTTCTGTCATGGGTTTTCTTGGCCAAATTAGCCCAGAAGGGGGGTTTGGGTTTGCCTTCCTCTGAGACTGAGAGAGTGTGACATGCCCATGATCACTACAATCACCCCCCACCTTTGTGAGTTTGACCTCTGTGAATTTGATCATTCATGAGGTGTGCAGGTGCCTTTCCCCCATTCTACTCCTCCCACTCCTTGCCTTTTACCCCGGGGGCATGTGCCTTCCTTCTCCACACCCAGAAAAGGCTCCATGTGAAGTGGAAATAGCTGTGTTTTACATTCTCTAATGTAAAAGTGAGCTTTAGATATAGGGTTGATTTTCAGAAAACCAGAAGATGGCACCCTTGTAAAAGCAAAGGGGGAGAAAAATAATCTAGATTTAGTTACTCTGGAAGAACGCCTGAAGTTGTTGCATTGACAAAGTGAGCTCTTGTCCATGAAAACACGTGCCAGAGAAGATTTGTTACAACTTACTTTTGTGAAGGTTTACTTGTAAGCAAGTTGTATGATGTTTGCTGGCACTTCTTCCTTGCCTGGTCTCAGAGGTGGCACAAAGCTGTTCATTTTACTAACTGGACTAAAACAGCTACAGATTTGAAATATAGCAGTGGCATTGAATGTTTCTGTCCTGCAGAAATAAATGTGTGCTATCAGTCTTTTATGGAGCATTTCATTGGTTTTATCAATGCCATGTCAAGTGCAAAATTCACAGCGAGAACAGTATACATGCAGTTATTTGTCCTGAACAGATTTCAGTGAGGGGAGAGGGAATATTATTTCACATGCTCACTTTCAGAAGGAATCTGTGCCAGAAACATGAAAACAGATCCACATTTATAAGTTATCCGTGAGAAGCAGTTGTATGACAAGAATAACCCCACTGAGTTCACTGGGGCTACATACTTGGAATTGGGTTTCACCCAGAGCTTGGAGAAATTACTTATTTGAACTACAACACTCAGCATGCCTTTGGCCATGCTGGTTTTAGAAGCCTTAGTTCCACTCTTGTTTCTAAAGTGGTATAATACAAAGCCAGCATAGTGTAGTGGTTTGAATGTTCAACTATGGTCCTGGAGACCAGGGTTTGATTCCCTGCTTAGCCATGGAAATCCACTGGGTGACCTTGGGTACGTCACACACGCTCTGCCCTCAGGAAACCCTGTGATAGACTTGCCTGAGGGTCACCATAAGCTGGAAATGACTTGAAGGGACATAACAGCACATTATTCTACATTCTAGAGTGGTTTTTATTGAGATATTGATTCTAAAATCTTACCCTGAAAAAAAAGGTACAAGCATAATCTGTTTAATTCTCTCTTTCAATAAACAGGAGGGCTGAAAAGTGCTTAAGTTTGGCTGAATTATGAACCATCCAGCCATTTCTGTAGTCTAACTTCTTCTTAGTTGTAAGGAGGACAAGGACGAGGTAGAGATCATGTGAAAGCATGGGTTTGAACTCTGCTGTAATGGCACTGAGGAATTATTTCATGCATTTGGGAAAAGAAGACAGTATTTCAACCAAAGAGCTTCTAATACAATTCTAAGGCAGCAGATGCCACACGAAGAGATTTGGCCTTTGGCTATTTAACCAGTCACAGAAAGCCTTATATAAATATTCCTCCCAGAGGCTAATTCTCTGAGATGACCAAGAGGAACCCAAACCTAGGGCTCTACCTGGACCAAAACCGTTACCACAACAATTGGAACAGCAGAAATAAGAAAATAGTAATAAAAAATTAAAATGCAATTTTAAGACCAAATTGTAAGACCATTTTTATATGCATGTGCTTAGATGCTCCATTTATTAATTTATTAAATCAATATACCAGCTGACAGGCAAATGTCTTCCAAGTGTTTTACAGTCATGCTGGATTCCTGTTCCTGTTCAAGTACAGGTGTTTTTTTTTTTGTTTGAAAACCAATCCCTAATTGTTTCCACTGGCATAATCTCCACTGGCATGCCAACACAGCATCCTAAAAGCCAAGACAACAATCCTGGAAGGAAGGAATACGTGTGTGTCTGCGCACACACATGTGCGTGCACACATCTGAGTGCATATGTGCCTTCAAGTTGCCTCTTAATTTATGGAGACTACATGAATTTCACATGGTTTTCTTGGGCAAGGAATATATAGAGGAGGTTTTGCCAGTTCCTTCTTCTGAAATATTGCCTACAGACTTGGTATTCATTTGTGGTTTCTCATTCAAGTACTAACCAGAGCTGACTCTGCTTAGTGTCCAAGATAGATGGGATCTGGTGCCTTTAGGGTATTTAGGCCCATCGAAGCAATAATCAGGCAAAGATCTTCTTACTTTTGCACAATGAATGATGTTTTAAAATCAATAATCTGTGAGCTGCTTTTTGAACAAAGTTCATAACAGAGGCCAAATAAATCAAAACAATAAAGGCACAAACTGACAAAAGTGAAACACTTTCAGGTCCCAAGAAAGTGAAGCCCACAGTGAAATCTATGTGACTGAAAAAGTGCTACACTTCAACTGGACTGTGGCCCAATATTTTAAGATTTTGAGGCTGGGTAACGCTTTATGCAGTCACCCTGAGAGTAAGTGCCAGTGCATTCCATGAGATCTATGGAAACAGAACAGTTCTGCAAATTTTTATGCATGATTCTGCTGGTGAATGAAAGGAAGCTGTTTTGTAATTGGTTTAAAAAATAAAAGAGAGATCCTGTGTGTATGTGTGGTGGGTATTCATTAATAATATTTGAGTATTTCCCCTTCAAAGAGAAGTTTTATTATTAAACAACCAGCTAGTGTTTTTTCTTTCTTTTTCTTTTTTGTGTTTTTAATGGTAAATACCCTGATTCAGCTTTCTGGGATCGCATAATGACAGATAGACCGTGAGACTGTTTACTGTTCCTGGCCACAAACTTCCTGTTAGTATATATTCTGAAAGGGAAAAATTACAAAGGACTATCCCAGCTGATTACTGCTTACTGATGAATCAATGCCAGAGAAGCTCTTTATAAATAGTAGGCATTCTAAACACGATCACTTCTCGCTGTTACATTATTTGGTCAAAGATCCCGCAATGTACAAAATACAGACTGAAAATGCTTGATAGCCATATGGCAAAAATGAGCCTCACTCTAGCTTGCATTCAGGTCACTAGAATATATATATATATATGGAGAGGTTTCCTGGTAGCTGGGGTGGGAAGATTCATGACACTGTCTGTTGCTGTCTCTGATCCACCTCCCTTTTTTCCCTGGCTGATCCTATCCTGCTAATCCTCTTGGTCTTCAGCTACCTGACTTGGTGGCTTGTTTTGTCCCCAGATGTCTTCCACTGAAAGAATCTGTTCTCAGAACAAGGGAACTCTGAGTGGCCTGCCCATGGAGGCTGGTGCCACTGTGGTATGCATAATCTCCATGGTAATCTTCAGTGGAGCTGGCAACTCCCATGTCAGTGGAACAATGAATCATTCCAGGTTTTAACTCAGGCTTAAAAGGAGCTCTCCAAGGTTCTGAGCTTTGTCTACAAAATAGGTCCAGCACCATGGATGGCTTTTTTCCCTTAAAGCTAATCAAAACATGGAGTGATTCAGTGTCTCATGGATATGGGAGCCACCAGCTGCCACTGGTCACCCTTCCCAGAATGCCTCATTCTGAGGAACCTTCAGAGTCAGACATCTGGGACCTAGTGGGCTCTGAAGAGTGGTCATTTGGCCTTTTCACTGCTGCAGCATTGCCACATTAATATCCAGCTACTACAGGCACTCCAGGGTCTGCAAATGCCTACTCTAGAAAGCTGACATGGCTGCCCCTTGTGCTCCATTACCTGTGGCAGCTGTTTTACCACATCTGGTGGGAGGACCAGCTCTGCATGGGATTCACCCTACTTTAAGGATTTTGCAAGTGGAAGAGCATTGTCTAGACACCAAGCACCAAGTATGTCTATACATACACATACAAGCATAAGGAGGATATCGAAGAATTATGCTACAGAAGAGATGACTCACTGCTGGTTTCAAGTATTTTGGACTAGAAATAAATATGTGATATTTGCAGCCCAAACAGAAATATTTTTGCTCAAAAGTAAACCTCACTGATTCCAATGAGCTGCACTCATAAGTAAACTTTTTAGGATGATAGCCTAAAGCTTTGTGTAGGGGGCAGATGAGAATTTGAATCTATTCAGGTCATTGGCAAGCGTGTGCTTTGCAGGGGTGGGGGTGGGGGTGGAACCATCATCCTCCAGAAACTTGGTGAGTTCTCAGAGATATTTTCACAATTTTTTAAAAATTGAAAAAGCATACTTCCTCTTGAGTTCAGGAGACAGATGATTCTAGTTACAATCTGGGTTTCTTGATGGCAGTTCTCATGTTCATATATGAGGCTAGCACATGAGGATTCACCAGAGAAGGTACCTGGCCTTATTGTTAATAGGTAACAATAACATGGTTGATTGGGTAGTTCAGCAGGGTGGTTTAGGCTGCTGTCCTACATGCCTGGGATTGTGCACTAAGAGCCATTGGAGGGATCAGAAGTTCTCCTTTGAGGTTGAGGACTGAGATTTAGCCCAGGAGATGGAGTGTCTAGCTTAGATCTGCCATTCCAACCCACCCCCACTGATTTTTCTGTACCTCTCAGACTTCTGACACTGGAGCTCTTTCATTAGAGAGGAGGAATGTGGGAACACAGGTAGTCTAACCCAGCATTGCCAACTCTTACTGAAATTGGCCCTCCAGGTTACTAATAGGATTCTTCCCTGCCTGAAGATCCCTGGTATTCCCTGATGGCTATCCAAATAATCACCGTGACCAATCCTAATTAGCTTCCAAAACTGGACAAAATTGGGAGCGTTCAGGATACTGTGGTGATAGGAAAAGTATGAAGAGCCAGAATATCATATGGTCGGATTGAGAGAGGCTATGATAACACAGAATCCAAAGCCCTCCCAACATTCTGCCATTCTTTCAGGTTGGGGAAACGTGTAGATCAGACCCAAGTGAAATGATTTCCCTCCAGTTTCAGAGGGAACAGTAAAATAAGCAAACAAACAAAGGAAAGTGTTGGTGGGTGCCATCTTCTTTATCATTTATGACTTTTCAGCAGAAGCTGCACAGGGCTCAGGAAATTTCAGAGCACTCTCAGTATGCATGAAAATTGCCCCTGTGAGCTTGTCGCACCCCTTGAAGCTATGTAGATTTTACAGAATATCACAATAAAGTCAGAAATAGGGGAAGTAAACTTTTTTTTTTTGGATGACAGTTTCCAAAATCCCCAAACAGCATATTGATGGTAGGTTTCTGGGAACTGTAATCCCCCCCCCCCGTGCAAACCTCCTCCAGGTTCTACATATGTGATAGTCACAAAAAGCACTGCTCTATTTTAACTTGGAACTTTCTATCTGCATTATTTATATGCCTTTTTTTTCCAAAAAGCTTTTTAAAAACATGTACTTAATACACGTGAACGATATGGGCTGAAAATAATCCAGCCCAACAAAAAAATCAATCTGACTAATATCGCTCTTATTGAAGACCATCTGAAAACAGCTGTCTTCTACTCCTTTGACCATTAAGTTAGGACTTGAACTTTCATTGGATTATGCCAACAAAAGGATTCCAGTTTCAGCAGTGGGACCTTCCATTAATTAGGCATATAGATTAGAAGATAGAACTATATCGGAGTTTCTGTAACAAAGCAGACTCCAGTGCAACTGATGAAATTAAAAAATAAAAATAAAAAAGCATCTTTGGAGAAATTAAAGAATGAAAGACAGAGTAGGAGTGGGAAGAATATTTGGAAAATTGTTGAAAAATAAGTCCCTCAGGCTTTGAGAGACTGTGATGATAAGAACCTGAACTGGTGAGAATATTTGCAGTTAAGGAGTTATCTTACACAAAATTTGCATGTGGCCATTTTGCACAGAAACAGTATTTCCTCTGCAGAAGATGCTGTTTCCTGCACACACACACACAAAACAATATTTTGAGAATGTTGTGCAGAATCAAACTCAAAGTGCAACTAGCTGTCAAAAACAGAATAGTTTCTTAAGGCTTTCTTGTGACAGAAGAAAAAAAAAATTGCTAAAATTATTCCTGGGTTCCTTTGAGGAGAAAATGGTATCTCAGGGAAAAATAGAGACAGAGTGTGCAAGCAATGAGACTTTGGGGTTTGTGCACAAATAATAGTTGAACTAACAGATGTATTCATTTTTTAAAAACACTGTTAGATTTCCTCAAGTGTATTATAACAACATAGATGCTGTTTTATCTCAGCTAACTCTTAGAGCTCTGATGTGTGTAATAATATCAGATATGAAGAATGCCATCCTTTCTTCCTCTAAAAGGTATATGGCTTGTTCTTAACAGTTTGCTTGAAACATAGCTGAAATTTTCTAGTGTGGTAGAATGTAGCACTTTACCACTGTGGTATTATCAATTAATGGTTGACAGGTTTTTTTTAAAACACTTGCTATGTACTGGAGATAGTGTATATTTTGTATTTAAATCATTGTTAGAAAGCCAGCATGGTGTAATGATTGGAGTGTTGGACTAGACGGCTGGGAATCAGTCTTCAAATCCTTGCTTGATTATGGCAACCAATTGTGTGACTTTGGACAAGTCACACCTCTCAGCCTAAGAGGAAGGAAAAGGCAATCCTCTTCTGAAAAGATCTTGCTGAGAAAACCCTGATAGGTTTACCTTAAGGTTTCCATAAGTCCAAAAAGAACTCAAGGCATATAGCAACAAGAACACCTTGTGATCACTCTGTTTTTCAGGGGCAAAGCATTTTCACTGATCAGTGGAAAAAGCTAGTTTGGGTAGATGGCAGTCCCTAACCAACCACCCCTTGTAAATCAGCCTTCTCTGAGTGTATTTCTCTCTGCCATCCTTAGCTATGTTTGATGCAGATTTCAATGCAATAGCAACAGAATCTCTTATTATTAAGGATAGATGAACAACTGCAGGATCCCCTGACGCCTCCCTCCACTGACAAAGAGCCGGCGACAGATGTTTCTGTGTTTTATGCAAATAGCAACTTCATGGATCAGTTTTCCTTTACTCTATGGAATCAGTGCAGCTGGAAAATAGAATTCCAGCATCACATGCATTGGGTGGCGGGTGGGCGGGGGGGGAGACTAACCTGGCATACAGGCACACGAAGAAAAAGAAAGATACAGAGATGAAAAATATTTTCTCAAGAATTACTTACCTTATTGGCTTCCTTCATTGTTCTAATGCACATATACATCATGCATGTATTTATATATTAGTCACTCCACAGGTAGTGACTTCAGTGTTTAATTCAGATACTGCTCTTCTCCAGAGTAAAATCTTTTGTTCTGTTTACATGTTGCATGAATAATTGGAACATATTATTGGCATGTATGTATGAATGAATGAATGGATACTGAATGGGTACATGAATACATATTCTCTCTCTCTCTCTGTCACATACACACCATGCACACGCACTAACTTATAACTGAATGTGCACACATAAGCACAACAGTTATATATGTATCCTTTGGTTTTGTTAAGGCTTGGTATTTGGAACCTGGTTTCCCTCTTTAAATTGAAGATGTGACTCTCCTCATTACTTGGTGAGCAATGTGTTTCTCTTGTATTCTAAAATCCAAGGAAAGAATCAATACTAAAGATAGTATTTTTTTTAAAGGATCAGATCTATAATAAGTGAAGGACTCTTAAAGGGCATTGCAAACTGGAAAACAAGTGAAATTTTGTATTTTCAATTTTCTTTTTTAGCAGTATTAGACATTGATTTCATATGCATTTGAGGATAATTGGAAATTTAATATTAGCCCTAAGCAGAGCAGACTCATTAAATTCATTGAACTTAAGTGAATTGTGGCTAATACATCCTTATCCTATACATTAGGCAAACATTGGATTTAGCTCAAAGTTTTGGTGGCTTTACTTTCCCATGTATATCCATCTATCAATGACAAAAAAGGATGTTAAAAGTTCTCTATCATTTTTTTAAAGAAAATAAACAACAAAATGAACTGCAATCTTCTTCACTGGGGAAAAAAAGAGCATTGTGATTTAAAAATAAAAATCTCTTTCTTTCTTCTTTCTTTCTTTCTTTCTTTCTCTTCTTTCTTTCTTTCTTTGTCCACATATGTAAACATTTTTAGTCCACCAGGACTATTACGGTTTTGAAGTAATTATAAAAGAGATCCATATTATGACTCAAAATTTTACTGAAGAGTTCCGTATTATGATCTTATTTTTCTTTTTCCAAAATGGTGTTTTGGCAATCTTGGAAATAACTGTTGCGTGGCATCTTCAATACTTACAATGTCATAAACTGGACTTACAACATTGTATCAGAATTCATGTGTATTGTCAGTGTATTATTGCTGTGCTTGCAAAGGCCCCCAAAACTACCACAGAAAACAGGCAGATCAACCAACACAGGGATTTCCCTTTGGGGCTGGAGCTGAAGAAATGTCCAGCCCCCTCCTGACGATGAAGGACCCTTCCTGGGTCTGCCTGACACAAAACCCCTTACTTCTGGGAGAGGGCTAGACACTTCTCCATGTAATGCCCTGCTCTCCAGTGCCTCAGAAATTCCTATGTCGGTTGGGCTGCCTGGCTTTTAAGGTGCCCTTTGAGGGACTGCATCACAAGATGAAACTACAATGATGGAGCTCCACTGTTGTAGTTCACATCTTCCAAAATGGGACCTTGGTCATTATTTTCTTATCATCACTGCTTCTTCCCTGCTGTTAATAATACATAGCTGGTGGTTGGTAAACATTTAATCAATTGTATTTATGCACACTTGTATTATATTTGTACAAAGCATCTGAAATACTCTAACTTCAGTTTAAAACAAAGCTTCTTTCCACTTAGCTAAATGTTTTAAAGGGAACAATCCTGTCCACCTTTACTCAGAAGTCAGCTTCATCAAGCAGAGATAGAAGCTAAGTAGTTAAAATCAATTAAGTTATCAATTAATTGGGATGTGTTCTAATTTAATGAAAATGGGCAATGTAAATCATATTTACTTTTTTAATTAAAGTGATTGGCTTCAATTGATATTTCAGCATTTACTTAATTCCAAAGTTATTAATTAAGTTAACAAATAAATTAATTGAAAAATAATGCTAAAGAACCAAAAAAAAATAAATACATCCCCCTGTTTTTCATTATCTAAAGTCTAGTTTTCATGGCTTTCTGCAATATTGCTTCTTGCTTTTTCATAGTGTCTGAAGTTGGAGAATTACAAATTTCAGGTCAACAGATACAAACCACTTACTCAAGTGTAGTTTCAGTGGGATAAATTGTATAAAGTTATTAGAGGTTAACAGTGTTAATAACTGATTGCCCCCATGCTTGCTCCACTTATAAACATCTAAAAATCAAATTACAGAAATCAGTCAAAAAACATATGGACTGACATTCTGTATTGCAGTTAGAGCTTTATAACCCAGGACATTTCTGCACTAGACTGTTATAGTGCCATTATTTCACTTTCAACATCCTGTGGAATCCTGGGGTTTGCAGTTTAGGGAGGGGCCTGTAGAATTCTCAGCCAGAGAGCAATTTGGCCTCGGGAAACTGCAAACCTCAGAATTCCACGGGATGTTGAAAGTGGAATAATAGCACTATAACAATCTAGTGTGAAAATGGCCCCACCAGAGTTATGGATCTGTAACTACTCTGTATTCAGTAAGACTATGTAACTTTCCTGCCGCTTTAACAGCCAGCAGTTTGATCTGGTGAAGGTGGCCTGGTCAGCTGCTGATTGGAGTGCAAGGAGAAGATGCTTTCATCCACTTCCTATGTGAAAATGACAATCAGAAGCAGGATCCCTGTCACAATTCCTCATCTAAGCCTTGCTCGCTAATGGGAACTGAATGGAAATGTTATCCTCCTTACCCCCTAATCTGCAGCTGCACGGACCTCAATTCAGTATGGCCAGTTCAGTGTGGCCATTTCTAAACAGCCATTTTAGTGCTTCTCTGAAATTGCTGTCATCTCACTCATGGGAGAGGGCTAGAGGTAATACTGCACAATGTCCTTCTCTTCCATGAACTCTTTTCGTTGGGTGAACTGCCTGACTTCAAGGTAGCTTTTTGGAAAGCAACTTTGATTGTTGCAATGGAGCAATGTTATAATTATGAATTCTAATAGTTAAAATGTTGTAAGTCTGGCTTATGATATCAGAAATACTGGCCAGGATGCCTTTCAACTTCTTCTAACATAAATGAAATTAAATCAGATTTTTAGAACATATTAATGATTAACCAAATGAGTTATCCTATTTCTATCAGATTTCTCTATCTCAGCTATTGAGTTCAATGGGGTGAATATGAACCTCAATGGGGCTTGTAACTGAGAAGCAATGTACATAATAGGAATGTTAAAGCCTATTCCTATTGCAAGTGCCATGAATATTGATTTGTTGTTATGGGCCTTAAAGTCATTTTCGACTTATGGCAATCTTATGATGGATCTATCATGGGGTTTTCTTGACAAGCGGTTCAGAGGGGGTTTGTCTTTGCCCCCTTCTGAAGCTGGGAGAGTGTGACCTGCCCAAGGTCACCTGGAAAATTTTCCCTTGCCGAGTGGAGATTTGGGCCCTGGTTGGAGGCTGGATTTCTACACTGGACTGTAATAGTGCTGTTATTCCACTTTCAACATCCTATAGAATCCTGGGGTTTGCAGTATAGGGAGGGACATCCATCCATAGGACGTTGAAAGTGGATAACAGTCCAGTGCAGAAATGGTCCTAGTTGAGCACTCAAACCATTCTGGTAGAGCAGTAGAAAACTGTTTTCCCCCCTTTGAACTTGTGATGTCACCCTGTATTAAAGCAGGGGCGAAGAGAGGACGGAAGACATTTTTTAAAGTGTGAACAAGCTTGTTCTCATTAATCTGATACTAGCTAATTAGCAATATATTTTTTTCAAAAGGAGAATAAATGAAAGGTTTTTTTTTTAAAAAAGGTTTTTTCTTTCTTTCTTTTAAACATATATTTCAAGTTCTTAAGGGATGGGTTGGTGTGGGTGGGCTGTAAATAAAACTTCTGCATAAAGCTCCAAGTACGAACCTCCAAATCATGTATTAATAGCATAAACTTAAATTTAGTTTCTCATAAGTACAGCTGTCTAGTCTATTTAATTACAGGGTTCCCACACTAGTAATTTTTCCTTGACCTGCTCAATCTCAAAAAGTCAGAAAATTGCTTCTTTTTAAAGCTAACAATAGCACGGTATGTTTCCAAAGAAATTACAGAAAACCATTACTTTAAACATATTTAAATAGCACAGAAAAAACCCTCTAATTGAAAACTTTGCTAAAACGTGGAGCAAGTTAGGAATCTTGTCATCGTGCTCATTGACAGCTAAACTAAATGTGACCTTCTCTGACACTGCTTTGCACTTCCCCCTCCCAGGGCTAAATCACAATGGTCTCCATCCAGTCAAAGTTAAATACTGTTACAATTACATTCATTTCAACTTGTGTGAGGGCTTCGCAGGGCTGGACTTCAGTAGGATTTGTGGATTAAAAGGCAATGCTCATTTTGTTCTTGAACTATGAGACTGTTCAGTCGCAAGATTTGTCAGTGCAACCTAAAGCATGTTTACACAGCACTGTGTTCAATGGCGACTTACTTCTAACTTAGTATGTTCAGGATCACAGCCTTTCAATGCAATCTTTATACATATCTGCTCAGAAGGAAGCTTCACTGGGGAGAAGGGGACCTATTTCTAGGAAAGTGCACATACAATCTTGCAAGTACAATCACTTATATTCATCTTGGAGTGTCTAAGGGCTTTTCCGCACTACACTGTTAAAGTGCTATTATTCCACTTTGAACATCCAATGGAATTCTGGGATTTAAAGTTTACTGAGGCCAAAGAGCTCTCTGGCTGAGAATTCTAAAAGCTCCTCCTTAAACTGTAAACCCCAAGACTGCATAGGATGTTGAGAATGGAAAAATAACACTATAACAGTGTAGTGTAGAAAGGTCCCAAGCTATACAATAAGGACTGACTTAAAGGCAGGCTTAAAAGAGAGGGCTTCTTCTGGTTTTTTTTTAGTGAGATTTCTTTGGATGGACAGGGGTGTATTGGTGAGAATGTTCATGTGGTTCTTAAAGCAGTGTATGTTCAAGAGATAGTGTGATATCCGAGGATGAATTAGACATGAATTTTATTTACGGATATGGGAGAAAACTGGTAGAACTGTTTTATTTAGTAAGCACATACTCATGAAACTGCCACTTCATCAATCCTTTAAATGATAAATGTGAGGATACCATTTGGCCAAAATTTGTAAACTGGTAATAGGTGAAAATAGCTGCTGAGCTGATATCGTTTGACTGAGGAGCTTCCTTCTTCTTCCCTCCCCCTCTGTTACCATGCTGTACACCCCCACTCCATGGTACAGTCTAATTGGTGAGAAATATCATTTCACTGGCGAGGGATATTATTTCTAAAATAAAATCGTACACTTACAGCTGGAAGGCCTGTGGACAAGGACTCTAGTTGAAAGTTGCATGCTATGACAGATGACCTCAGTATGGCCACATCATAAGTTCGAAAGGATTACTTGAGCAAGCCCTGACAGTTATGGGCTTGTGATAATCCTCTCAATGAATCAACCTTCATGTATAATAGCAAACAAAACTTCCCCAGTGAAGCAACCAACAGTCATCAACCTGCAACATTTTCCTGCGGAAAGTCTCCTTTGTTCCCTCACCTGTCTAGACATTAAGAGACTATCATGACTTCCATCAGTGCTTTGTCACCTGAAGTTAAGACCGTTAGTTAATCCCAGCCCCCTTTTGTTTGTTCTGCCAGAGAATAGTTAACATATTCTCCTTCAGGATGGGAAACAAGGTACTTAAACCCTGGCTCCAAGCCCAACAATTCATAGCACCTTAGACACACATAGGTGTGTCATCCTGTCCATTGACTCCCTGATTCTCATGCCCTGTGCTACTTTCAAGCTCTTGTTTGAATGATCTTGCTTCAATCTTCTGCTTCTGGAATGGTAATTATCACCCACTTCACCCCAAAATCTCTTGCTATTCAACCTTTCTCCCCTTAACCTTCATTACCCTTGTATGGTTTGTGAGACTGCTTGATTGCTTGTGTGTGTGTGTGTGTGTGTGTGTATGTGTGTCTGAATTCCCCCAATAAAAACATTATTTTGACTTTCAACAGGTATCCCACAGCCAGCACCGATACACATAGGTGTAAAGGTCTTGTGGTTACTCCCCTCTTGCAGGTCTAATCTGAGTTATAATTATAGGTTGCTGTAGGTTTTCCAGGCTTTGAGGCTATGTTCTATTAGTATTTGCTCCTGACGTTTCACCTGCTTCTGTAGCTGGCATCTTCAGAGATCCATCTTCGTAGGCAAAATGTCAGGAGCAAATACTAACAGAACACGGCCTCAAAGCCTGGAAAACCCACAGCAACCTATGGATTCCAGCTGTGAAAGCCTTTGACTTTACATTGAGTTATAATTCCTCACCTTTCTAACTGGCACTGTTGGAGGACCTCAAGGTTTCTCCCCTTTGGGGCAACACCTCCACCCACAGTTTTTCATTGGGTCATTCTCAATCCTGTGGAATGGCCATTGTGTGCAAATTGGTGGAGGTATAATTGGGGCTTGGGCCTGGATCTTTTAGTTACACTGAATTCATATCTTGGAGTCATTGAGCTTAGCCTTTTACTCAGGTGTTAACAGAAAACAATATAATTACTTAGAAAATTAGATTTCAAGCTATAGTTTTACATTTCATGCTAATAACTTTTTATGGATAATAGATCAGGATGTGGAAAAATAACTTTTTCAGATGGCACTTAACTTCTTCTTGAATGAAAATTTTACTGCTGTAGCACATGAGGGATTCTCAGCATGGCATGAAATTTACTTTGTAATCTTGGACTAGTTGCTCTCCCTCTTTCTCTGCCTGATCCACATCACAGGCTTTTTGTAAGGAGGTAGGATGTAGGACGGTGAAATGGGGGAGAAGAGCACCTTCTTTGGCATTTTGAGGTTGCTGGAGGAAAAGCAGGTGTAAGTGTAAGTTGTGCTTCCAAATTGTTTCCAACTTAAGGTGAATCTAAGGTGAACCTATCACAGTGAACCTATCATGGGGTGTTCTTTGCAAGATTTGATCAGAGTGGGTTTGCTCCCTCAGAAGCTGTGAAACTTGGCCATTGATTTCCATTGCCAAGCAGAATTTGACCCCTGGTCTCCCAGTGTCCTAGTCCAACACTCAAACCACTATATTATGCTAGCTCTTAACTAATCTATATAAATAGAATTTGGTTTCTGCCCATCCCTATGTTTGTTACTGTATTACACCAAAATGGATGGAGTTTCAACAATCCGGTGTAGTTTGAAACAGAGGCTTTGGGCACATCCAGACTGAAGTCCCAGATTTTCTTCCTGTTCTTTCTGGGTTAAAATAAACTGACCTGGGAAGCTGGTATAAAAAGTCTCAGATCATACCAAAAGCTGACAGAAAATATTTTGGGATATAGAAAAGCATCTCCAAAATAAAATTAGAAAGAACATGGACAAAATCTGGGATTTTCTGGTCTTTTTAATTAATCTGGATGCATCCATAATTAATTTGGAGGTGCCTTATGTGGCATAACAAAAAATTCACTTTGGAGGACACTGAGGAGCACTCTAAGGCCCTTTCCACAAGGCATGGCTGCCCCGCAGTTGGGACATAATGGGAGCACTCTGCAGGTTGTGCTTCCACATGACATTGTTGCAATCCTGCTGCCGTCTTCTCCTTGTGCGTCGCACGAGCACGGTATTTGTAAAATGGAAAAAATCCATTATACACTTACCATCATGTCATGCTAGTGCCTTTCCCGGCCATGTGGAGGGGTGGAAGCATGCTGGCGATGTCTCCCTCCCCAGGGCACCAATGGCAGCTGTGCTGCAGAAGGGAAGAGGCAGGGCCAGAGTGCTCCCTTCTGCACCAACTGGGCGTAGTGCAGAGGGGAATGTTCCTGGCATGTTTTCCCTCACCGCCGGGGCTGCAATGAAAGGATGTCGCTGAGCCCCATTGTGCGGAAAGGGCCTAAGTATTTTTTTTTTCTGTTGGACTGTCACCAAATTTGGAGAATACATTTGCAATGGACTGACTTAAAATATAGGCTATGTGACATTCATTTTGGAAAGCCCAGTGGACAACCCAATTCTTTTTTTAGTCATATTGAGTATTGTGGCCCATTGTTTGAAATATTTTAATAAGATGAATAAATAAAGTAATTGTTTTGACATTTCTCCATTAACTATGCAAATAAAATGACATTTGTCCAACCTTGTCTACAGTCCTCCCTACACATTCATGGGTTTGACTTTCACAAATTTGATTATTTGTGGAGCATATGCTTGCCTCTGCCCCCATTCTCCTCCTCCCATTTCCTTGCATTCCTCACCTCAAGTTTGTGAGGCTTGTGTTTAAAATGGATTTCCCCCCCTTTTGGGTGAGCAAAGTTTCCTCCTGCTGGTGGCTCATCTTCTTTGCCACATGGCTGCACATTCTGCTGTGTAATGGCTGCTGATTGGTCAGGTGCACTCTTTGCTCCTACCCTTCCTCTCGGGGAGGAATTTCTTTTCTCAAGATGGTGACTGGAAGTAGCTAGAAAGCCAGAACGCAGTGTTCTACTCTTCTCTGTCTGAGGGGAAAGTACTGGTAAGCCCTTTACCTTCTCTCCCCCGCAACAGGAGCACTGGGGCCAGAGGCAAGGGGATGGGAGGAGGGAGCTCCAGAGGAAAATGAGAGGGGATCACTAGGGGAGTTATTTAGTTTTTTCACTCTTGCGAGGGTTCTGCACCCTGAGCTCCTGCAAATGTGGATAGGCCACTGTATTTGTTTGTTACTGTACCACATGTAAACAGCAAACACATTTTCACCAAATCTGAAGATATGCTTGAATGGTCTGTCTTAACATATAGGCAATGTGGTATATAAACAATCATTGGAATTTGGAGCCTGGGAAGGTCCCATTATTATTGCATTCATTCAGATTATTTGGGGTTTTTGGTAGTCAATCAGAGAGGTAAACTTTCTCAAGGACGATTGAAACTGAAGTGCAATGTGAGAAACATCTGAGCATTGAACAACATAAGCACTCATTGTCCAGAACAGTCGAAGCAGCCTGCAGAGTTAGACACCAAGGCTGGCTTTAAGAAAGGTTTTTGGATTCCATTTCAGGGTATTCAAAAACCTTATTTTGCAAAGAACCTGCATTCTGTTGTTGGCTTCAAAGGGGTTTTTAGGGATAAGATCAGAAAGGAGCTGGCTGAGGGCAGGGTAGTTGATCCCTTTTATCCTCTCCTGTTGTTAATTTGAAGGTGTCACCCCTAGGAGTAGTTCCAAAGAAGGCACCAGGTGACTACGTACTTATTCATAATTTGTCTTATCCAAAGGGGGAGTTGGTTAATGACACGATTCCTGTGGAGCTTTGCACACTGTGCTACACATCTTTTGATGCAGCCATTCAGGAGGTGTGTGGGAATAATGCTGGGGCTGAGTTGATGTAATGTGACATCAAGCCAGCACTTCACCTTCTCCTAGTGCTCCCAGAAGACTGAATTGCTTGGATTTTCCTTTGAAGGGGTATATTACATGAACCAGTATCTCCCCAGAGGATGCTCATGTTCTGCCTCTGAGAAATTTAGTACTTTTTTGGAATGTGCTTTTAAAGAAAGGTTTAGTTTGAGAGGGGTAATTCATTGATTATTTTTTGTTTATTGGTCAACATGGCACTGGGCAGTGCTCTTTCCTAAAGAGGAATTCTATTCCCTGATGGAAGATTTGTGGGTTCCATTGACTTATGAGAAAATAGAGGGCCCTACTACCTCTCTGGTTTTCTTGGGAATTGAAATTGACACTGTGCAGCAATACTGCAGGCTTCTGTTAGAAAAGATAGAGGATTTAGGGAGAAGAGTGTTTACTTTTCTTAAGCTTAGGAGGGCCTCCCTTCACAAGTTCCAAGAGGTTTTTGAATCAGACAAAATTCAAATTAATAAAGGAATTCTCCAAGGCTGTGCTGTTTTGCCATTACTGTTTATTATGACATTGGAGATCTTAAGTAGGAAAATAAGGAACGACCCAAGAATAAAAGGACTTCAAATTCATGATCCAGAATACTAATTGAAGTGTTTTGCAGATGACTTGGTTATAATATTAGAAGATCCCAAGAAATCCATACAGAGTCTTCTTGAAACTCTTGAGCGTTTCAGAGAATTGGCTGGATTTAAAATAAAGAGAGATAAATTAGTGATAGTTACAAAAAAATATGAACAAGGAAGAGGAAAACAAACTGAATATAGAATCAAACTTTCAGATAAAGAAAAGTAGATATGTAGAAATTGCTAAGAAAAACACAGATTTATATGATAATAATTACAAGCCTACTTGGAATAAAATCAAGGAAGGTCTCCAAAAATGGTCTAAACTAAATTTATCACTATTGTGCAGAATAGCCATAATTAAAGCAAATAGTCTTCCCAAAACACTGCATCTTTTCCAAAATTTGCCCATTATAAGAAAAGAACCATTTCAATCATTGTACAAACATTTTTAAAAAATTCATTTGGAAAGATAAAAGATCTAGGATTAAATGGAGTACCCTCCCAACCAGGAAGGTACTCCATTTAATTCTAGATCTTTTATCTACAAAGGAGAGAGAAGGATTAGGATTGCCTAATCTGAAGGTTTATCACCATGCTTGTGCCCTTCATTGGATCTTGGATTGGATAAAGCCAGGAAACAACAGATTACTTCAACTGTTCAATTCAGTTGGCACGGATATATCTATTACAATAAAGCTAACTTGGACAAGGGCTTTAATAGACATTGCATAAGAAAGCCCTTATTAAAAGTTTGGAAACTTTATAAAAGGAAACGGTATTCCACTATGGATATCTTCTCAAGAGGACTTTCATAAACAAGAATATAATTCAAGAAAACACCGGTTAACTTATGATGATGTATTGATTAAAAATTCAGGAGACAAGATCAAGCCATTGAAAGATATACAGAAACATGTCTATGTCTATGAAACATAGACAGATTAGACAAAGATATAAAATTGACTTGAAATTGGAAGGCATAGAAGTGAAACCTAATGATTTTGACACAAAAATATTGCAAGCAAAAGATCAT